>JBBMKD010000067.1:1560033-1609436 GCA_037834095.1 Argya squamiceps | reverse complement strand
CTGCTCTGCGCGCTGCTCCGCGCCGCCGCCGACACCAGCACCGGCCGGGTAGGTCCGCGAGCGGGGCCGGGCGGGGCCGCGGCTGCCACCGGCGTCCCGGGGCCGCGATGTGCGCTGAGGGTCTCGGGGTGGGCTGGAAAGCCGGGCGGGCAGCGGTTCCTCCGCCTCCTCGCCAGAAGCCTTCCATCATCTCCCGCAGGGCCGGGCTGAACTCGGGTGCGCGGGCACAGCTCTCCGGCCGCGCCTCGGCAAGTTGGGACCGGCCAGAGAAGCAGCCGTACCCCTCCTGTGTGATCATAAGCATCAGTCTTCGGGAGCAGCAGCTCGGAGTGTCCGGGTGGTCATCGTGTGGTGCCCCGTTCCCGCTGCCACCTCCGAGCCGGGAGGGAAGGGGGATACACAAGGGCAGCCCCATTCCCAGCTCTTTTGGTTACTGTCCTCTGGCCTTGCTGCTCGAGGGCAGCTAATGTTGGTTATAATAGCGTGTGCTCGCGTTGTGCTTGTCAGAGGCCAAGGCAGGGGTAGCAAATTGTCTTGGAGCAGTTTTGCGGGTTGGCTTTGTCTGGAGCCATTGGTGATGTCCGTGTTTAGTAGCACTGTATGTGTCCTTGGTGAACTTTGGCATGCCCAGTCCATGCTCTTGTGTCGCTTCCCTGTTCCACCTGGAGCACTGCCTCCAGCTCTGGGGCTCCCAACACGAGGCCAGCAAGGAGCTGCTGGTGCAGGGCCATGGAGATGCTCTGAAGGCTGGAGCTCCGCTGCTCTGAGCCAGGCTGGGAGAGCTGGGGGATGTTTACCTGGAGAAGAGAAGGCTCTGAGGAGACCTTACAGCCCCTTCCAGTGCCTAAACGGGCTCAAAGAGAGCTGGAGAGGGACTTTGGACAAGGGTCTGGAGGGACAGGGCACAGAGAATAGCTTCCCACTGCCAGCAGGCAGGGTTACATGGGATATTGGGAAGGAATGTGAGGGTGGGAAGGCCCTGGCACAGGTGGTCCAGAGCAGCTGTGGCTGCCCCATCCCTGGAAGTGTCCAAGGCCAGGTTGGACAGGGCTTGGAGCTACCAACTAGACCATAGTGGAAGATGTCCCTGCCCATGGCAAGGGAGTGGAACAAGATGGGCTTCCAGCCCTTCTATGATCCTTTCTCCTGTTTTGGAAGCAAGGCCCTTCTCTCTCCCTAATGGCTTCTGGCATTTTTTTGTTGCCACAAAGTAAAGGGGATTTTTCTCCCACTTGTGCTTCTCCTGACTTGAGCCCCTTTCCTGCTGCTGTGTTACGTTAAGGGAGAGCAAGCATCTTCTCACCCCTTCCCTGAGTGATCATGCTGTCAGTGGGAAAACAGGTCATGCAGATGATTTATCAGTACTTACGTGGTGAGGACTGTCCTGTGGGTCAGACAGATTGGGGAAAAGCTTATGGGATATACGTTGGTCTTGTAATAATCCTGGTCTAAGAATTGAATCAAGTACTAGGGGGTGTGCATGAAAGTTTATGGGGAAATTTTTATGAAAGCAAGTTTTTATTCTATTATTGTTGTTCTTGTTGTTGCTTAATATTCTGGTTTCTCCTCGTATCAAAGTGAGGGAGGGGAAGAGAGGAGAGGAAAAAAATCCTGAATAATTGTATGTTTTTGAAAATGCTGTTGTTAGCATTTTGACAAGTTTGATATGCAGTTTTATCTAAGGCTGCATTTTAGGGTAGAGGCAGGGAAAAAGGACAGAGCTCATTGAGGAGAGTTTGCTGTTGTCCTGTTCTGACAGTTTGCTGGTCTTAGCTATTGGTTGAGGAAACACCCATCTAATCAGGGTCTTCAAACATTCTGAGTGTGGGTTTTTTTGGTTGTTCGATTTTCTTTTTGTGTTTTTGGGGGGTTTTGTTGTTGTTTGTTTGGGTTCATTTGGGGTTATTTGGAATTACTCCTGTGCTCATTGCAAGTGCAGAGCTGAATTTGCGTTTTCAAGGATTTCTCAGGGCTGTTTCATTCCAAGAAAGATGGTCCAGAGACAGCAGTGGGCTCTTGGGAACTTGCTGCTGTGGGGACTGAGGAGTCTCATGATAGCAAGGGGGCAGGGTGCACAGGAAGTCTCTGGAACAGGGACAAAGCTTCTTGGGCATTTCTGCTGCTCCAAAGACCTAAGTCTGCCCCAGTTGCTCAGTAGGGATGATGCTCATTTTCAAGTGGCAGGTCTGCCTTGTCCTGTCAGGACAGGTGGTATTAAGCTGGGTCCTCAGCCCTTCCTAGGAATCAGCTGATATTACCAAACCTAGCCAAAAAAAAGAGAGATGGTTAAATTTTTTGGGATAATTTGTCACTTCTTCTTTTGAGGAAATGTTCTGAACTGTTATGTTGAAAACTTACTGTGGTGGCATCTAACCATCTGTTTCTTTCTTTTTCAGGGTTGGTTAAAAACTTATGGCTACTTACTTCCATCTGACAGCCAAATGTCTCCCTTGCAGTCAGGAAAAGCTGTGCAGTCTGCAGTTGCCACTATGCAACGGTTTTATGGAATCCCAGTAACAGGAGTTTTGGACCAGACAACTATTGAGTAAGATTAATATAGGCTACTTTTGTCTTTCTTAATGCATTGTCATATTTCCTGCCTAATTATTCCATGTGCAAGAAGTCCTCAAAAGGGATAGATTTGCCTGACTGACTCTACCAGAGAAGCCTTGATTATGAGAAGGTGTCTCTAACAAAAACCTGTGGACAGTTCCACTTTTCTTATTGCCAGCAGTATTTTTTGTGAGTGTGAGAAGAAGCTCTTGTGTTCTTTGAACACAGATCCCCATTGCTGGTGCACAGTCAAAATGTGAATCCTGTGAGCTTCTGAAAGTGGAGGACATCAAGGTTTTAATTTATTTCCATCTCTGTCTGAATTTAGGTTAAAATTCTGGCTCCAGAAATGGCTTCTAATTTATTTCCTAATTAATTGAATTTGTGTATCTCCATAGATGCTATTTGTGTAGATCCATAGTTTGAACTGAAGTGAGTTATTGTAGTCCGATGATGGTAGTCAAGGCTACTTAGCTGCCCATAGTTGCAAATTGTTGGACATTCAATGTTCTCTGCTGTAAGTTGCTGTATTGTTGCTTGTGATCAGAGTTTTGATAGCTCAGAAGCATTGGTGTAATTCACCAGGGCTGGAGGGTCTTTGTTTTTCAGTCTTCTCTTCAATGTAGGCTGCAAAGGGTGGTGTGGAAGTGGCTTCTTCTCTTGTTGCTGGAGTGTCTGTAGTGGCTGCTCTGGGGAGCATCTGCTAACTAAAGCAGAATGAAGAGAAGGTCTTCCTAAGCCATTCTGGGGAAAAAAATCTCATGGTGAGCAAAAAGAGAAAGGCCAATGGAACTTGCTTAGGCCCTCCTTGTCCCTTGCCCTTGCTACATTAGCAGACCCTTTCAAAGCATGCTCTGCCTGATTCTTCATCTCTCCTCACAGGGCACACTGCTGGCAAAGGGGACATGGTAGCACAAAAGAAAGAGCCACAAAATCACCAAATAATGTAAAGAACAAAGGGGTTTGGTTTTATGCCTTCCAGACTGCAAGAAGGGGAAGAAACAGAAGAAATTAGTGAATTGGATAGGAGGGGATCATCCTGGGCTGGGACTACCTCTTCAGTGAATGTAACATTCCCTCCTTTAGCTCACGGGAAGAGCCCCTTGTTTTCCATTAAGGGACAGAGAAAATCCTGTTTGCTTTTCAAATAAGTTGAAAATTGAATGCTTTTTAAAGGAATTTTAAAAGGATTGGAATTTTCCATCTGAGATCTCTTTGCCGTTAATAACGTTTGTAGGTGAATGCCAAAGCAGAGCCATTGAGCAAGACTCTGTGTGTGCAGTTGTGTAGAAGCTTGGATTTGGGCTGCTGATGATTTGGAAGGGGGTGGGGAAGGAAGGGGCTGTGATATTGGGGTGCTAGTTTGGAAAGTTAAGGAACTGCTTCTGCTGCCTTGTCAGTGACAGGAGACGGGAGCAAACTGTGTGTGGGAGTCCCTGTTTTAGTAAGTGAAAGTTTTTCTGAAGGAAAGGAAGGTGTTGCCCACATTTTAGTGAGTTTGTATTTATGGGCAGGGCTTGATCAGTGTGTGAACACCCAAAGGCTGATGAGTGAAAAACCTGGATGGTTCCCTCTTCTGAAACTCAAGTCTCCAAAAGCTTGAGATCTCAGCTGCAACCAAACACTGGTGTGCTTTGGAGGCATGTTGGACTGCTCTGCCTCCATCTGTCCTGAGTCAGTGGGTCCATATGTTGTATGGCAGGGTGGAATTTGCCTAGAATCTGCATGAGCAGAAAAAGAGGTCCAGATTGCTGTTAGCAGTGAGCCTGTTTGAGCTGGAGGGGCATCTGCCTGGGCTGTGTTGGGCCGTCACTTCCTCAGACCTGGTTGTGGAAGCTGAGCAGAAGGAAGAGAGCTGGCAAGGCAGGCTGCCTACAAGGACTCTGAATTACTCAAACATTTACTAAGCCATTGTTTCAGTCTGTGTTAGGAGTTTTGAGATTGCAGTTAGGAATTTTTCTGTCACTTCCATCAATGTCATAAGTTCTGTCTCTTTAAAGTGACTTTAAGAATCAGAGTTATTTACATTTATTATGCAAGCCTAAAGTTTCTCATCTCCTTTCCCACATGCCTTTAAATCTGGAGCTTGTTTTTTTCTCCCGGATTGGTACCCAAGCATGTGGAAGCCACCATGCAGGTGCTGCATGTGGGAGATGGAAAGAAACACCACTGCTTTTTGGTACCCAAAAGGAAGGTTGGATGGGGGTCCATTCAGCAGAGGATATGTAGTTTCCTGTAAAGAGAGCAGGGAGAGTACATAAAACAGCCTCCTCAGACCCTGCAACTTATGATGCCTCAGCAAATTTTGTGTCTGCCTGCAGCTGGTGGACTGAACTGTGGTTTTGCTGAGCAGCTGGGCAAAGATACAGTCCTGGAGCATGCTGGAGAGAAGGCAGGCTAGTGCTGAACAAAGTGGTGATTTGTCTTTGTCATGGTCAATCACTTGGCCTTGGAAGGAGCGAAGAAATTATCTTACTTGTGTTGGAAGTGTCTTGTGCTTTGTCTTGAGCCTGTTGTGTAGGTCTCTCACCTTGGGGTGCATCACAGCTGTTTAAAGATACCACTCCCATCAGCTCAGGAGTAGGGGATTGAGAGTGACAGCTCCCTCTCTTTAGGAGAGTCTTGTGAAGGGCTTGGAGCCTGAGCTGGGGAAAGCAGCTGTGTCTGGACAAGAACTGGATGTCACTGCTTTTGGAAATTGCTTGTTTTCTGGTGCCAAGCAGCTGGAGGAATGCAGTAGTCTGTGCCTCAAGAGTGCCAAGTATAAATTTTGATGATCCAGTATTACTAGTGTTCCCATTTAAAAAATAAGGAGGAGGGTGGAATCGACCATAAGTATTTGAATCTTGCTTCAAGTAATTGTCTTTTGTTGTTTCTGATGTGATGATTTCCCCTGGAACACAGTGGGGGTTATCCAAACTGCTCAGTAGAGAATGACTGTCATAAAGCTCAGCTACAGATGATTAAGAGCAGCAAGCTACAGTTTTGTGGATATTTTGCCACAGACCTGCCCTGCTGAGAGGAGGAGAGATGGCTGGATTTTACCCTGGTCCATGTGATTAGACCAGGGCCCATATGTCTGGGAAGTAAGTTGGATCAGGGAACTGATCCAGAAACATTCTCAGCTTGACATTAGCTCAGGCTGATGACAGCTCGGGTACTGCTGAGCTCCAACCAGGTGGCTGGGCTCTGTTACTTGGCTTCAGACAGGCAATAGCTGAGCTCTGGAATAAACTGTGGTAGAATATGGGGGTTCAGACAGGCCTAAGTGAAATGGGGTTTTTATATGGTTTAAAAACTATATAAAGAGAAGTTAGGGGCCATAGGCAGCATGAGTCTCAACAGCTCTACCTTGGAAGCTTTGGCTCAAAAAGTCCTTGAAGCCCCAGGTGTTGGTATTGCAGCTTCCTCTGGAACAGCCCCATGCCCTGTACCTGGAGCTGGCAAAGGGGCAGGTGGTTTGACTGTTGGCAGGGAGTTCACTTTCTGTGGGGTCTCTGTGCAGTTCTGGCTTTGATAACAGTGGGCTGATCTGTGTGGGGGTGAATTCCTGTCGCCAGCTGGGCATAGGGCAAATGTTGGGAATTTGGCAGGAAACAGATGCTGAGCTGTGAGGTCCTGCTGGTGTGTCAGCGATGCCCTGGACAGTGCTGTGTCCCAGTGACTTCTCTACACATGCAGGCTGGTTTGGTAGTACTGCTCTGTTAATATTTTGTCTTCTAGATGATACTAGTAAGGATAAAACAAAAGGTCATTTTCTGACTATAGTCAGGGCCTGATGATGGTGATGTTCAGACTGCTGGAGTTCCCATGAAGCTTGAGAGGTGAAAATCTGATTTACACTATGGCTTGTGTAAGGTTATGATAAAAACATTGTACCATAACATATGAGTGGAACTAAATAAAACCCTGAAAACTCAGGAAATACCTGGGAGAATACGGGTGACAGTAAGCTTGAGGTCTCTCTAGGAAAGTGCTAGAAGCAATGCAAAAGAGCACAAATAAAGGACACTTGGAAAAACACAGTGTGTTCAGGTTGAATTGATATTTCTAAAAGCAAATCTTAGATGTGCTGCTTTTCTTTGAAGGTGGCAGCAGTTGTGTGGGCAAGACAGATCCAATTTCCACAGGTTGCCTGGATTTCTGAAAGATGTACAGTGCTGATAAATGTGAGGTGATGTAAGTAGGGAAGATCTGTGCTGGCTTTATATCCACAGCTTGGGTTCTTATCAGGTACAGTGCAATGTGTATAACAGCACTCATTTGCTCTGTTCTTGGTGGGGAGATGATGACAGATGAAATTTATAAGCAACTAGAATTACATGTAGGAAGTGGAATCAAGAAAGGGCTCCATGGCTGCCTCAACTGGGAGCAGGTGTGTGTGTTCTGAAAGAATGTTGTGGTGAGGCACGGTGTCTGTCTGTCTGGTTGGTTTTAATTTAGAAGGTGTCCTGGGAAAAAGTCTTGTAAACCATCTACTGGTGATGGGAGACTGTCCCTTTCTGAAAGTCTGGGGCTAATATTTTTTGATGGATAAGATGTGCATTGATTAGGCACAAGTGTGGACTACTTGCCATTTGCTGGCTACAATTGAAGAAGGAATGTCTGCATTTGGAGGCCAAAAGTTGTCCCCTGGGTGTCCAAGGATGTGGGAGAAACCTTACTGAGGAGGGGGGAGAGAATTTGGTGTCCTGTGAGAAATGGGCCCCGAGTGGCTAGAATGCTTTTCTTGTGTGTAATGAGGCATGGCATGTCCTGCATATTGTTCTTAAGGGCTTTGTGTCAATTGCCTTTGCCATCGGAGTGAGTGGATCAATTGCATGAAATGCCTGAAAAATTCCAGTGGCTGAGGCAGTGCCAATCTGCTTAGGAGGAGGTTGTGGCCAGAGACTGCTTCCTGGGCTCTGCTCTCCTGTCCTGGGATGCACTGCAAAATCTTAAGGGATGTGACTGGGGACTTGTAGAGACCAGTACCTGTAGTTCCTCAGTCTCTGTCCTTGTCTCCTTCTTCCCCAGCTGCCACATGCAGTGATGGGCAGATTTGTTCCTGCATAAGCCACTTCTGGCTTGTTTGGAGTATGCCCACATGAGCAAGTGTGTTTTGAGGAACAGCCTATTTCTCCTTGATTCTCTGTCAGAGAATCCTTGACATTGGAAGGAACATCTTGAGGTCATCTACTCCAACCCTCTGCTGAAACAGGGACATCTAGAGCAGGTTGCCCAGGACCATTTCCAGCTGGGCTTTGAATATCTCCAAGAATGGAGATACTGCCCCTTCTCTTCCAGCGTTTGACCACCCCCAAGCTGCTCTAAGAAATGAACAACATCTGTCAAGCCTAGAGGTAAAGGAGGTAGGGAAGGAGAATGGACTTTTCTGATAATACTGCCTGGATCCCTGTGCAAGGGACAGCATTCTTTGCTCTTCCAGTTCACTTGGCAATAGAGACTGCAGTTTCCTGCATCATCGGTGACATCAAGAGTCAGGAGTTATGGGGAGAAGCTAATGGAGTTTGGTGTGTGTGACCCAGAGACTGAAGGGATCTGTTTGGGTCATTCCAGGTGAAAGCCTTAGTTATTGTCTGGGATGGTTGTGTTTGCAGTTGTTCAGTTTTCCTAGAGAGGTATGAACTGGATTTTTTTTTCAGTGGCACAGGACCACTTCAGTGCATGGCGAGTGGATCCAGTAGGTGATAGGTGAGCTTGATCCCAGGGCACACCCACCTGGCATTTTGGTTTGGGTCTCTTGTTGCATTATCATCATTAAGCCCTTGTCAAGCGTAGGGACTGCCTGATCTGGAATCTGTGTTTCCATAAGGAAATATGAAGTGGTTTTGATGTGCTGAGGTGTGTGGATTGCCAGCAGAGGTGGGTAGCACAGCCCTGTGCAGTGGAAAAGCCTGACAGAGGGAGGACTGAACCCTTCTTGGTGTCAGCACTGGCCATCTCTCAGAGCTCTTCCAGACACCTGAGTTCTTTGGAATCTCTTTTCCAAACTCTTTGTGTAGCTTGTTGTATTGGGTTTTTTTTCCCTTTACTTGCAGGTGGATGAAGAAGCCCCGATGTGGCGTTCCGGATCATCCGCACCTCCGTCGCAGCCGGAGGAAAAAGCGGTATGCCCTCACTGGCCAGAAGTGGAGACAGAAGCACATAACCTACAGGTACAGCCCCTCCCTCCCCTTTTTTGATGGGGAAAAAATAGTCTCTACTTGTTTGGCATGCAGAATTTGTAAGTACTTTTAAATTGAAACTGGATCCTCCCTGTAATGTCTAGTCCAGGCTTTCATTCTAAGGATGTGGTGGAGGAGGATACTGTCAGAGCACTGGAGTACCTGAAGAGTCTGTTATCAATTAGAAAGTGACTAAATCACAGCCATCAGTTGTGTAATTTTGGCAGAAAAATCTTAGTAAAAGGCCCTTTTTCTTCTGTTAGAAATCTAAGGCTCTAGCCTTTAGATCATGTGTCGCCTTTAACAAACCATTAAAGCAGAAGGAACATCACTGTTTGGGGATGAGATGCTTTCTCCTACTGATTTGCAACATTTATTTTTGCAGAGGTTTTACTTTTGCTCCTGTAGTAGAGCTCTTGCTTTTATCCAGACTTAGGCCAGCTAAGGTTAGGCCATCTGGGGTGAGCTACAGGTGTCAAGGGAGTGTTGCAGAGGGGCAGTTGTTTCCCAGAGATGTGTTCTGACTCAGTCAGGCTGTGAGCTTTTGAAAGGCAATTGCTGAAAGATGGCCAGTGGAGGTTTCTGGGAATAGGAATGTCACTTCAAAATAAAATTAACCCACCCTCTAGTTGAAATTGCAGCCTTTTAAATTTTTTTGGAGGGAGGAAGGAGATTGAAAAGGAGTGAAAATTAGAGATGTAGTCATTAAGGAGAAGATCTCAGTAAGACAGAAAGAAAGTCTGCAGTGAGGAGATAGAATTGTGAGTGACTGGCATGGGGAAAGTGCCAGAATGTGTAGGAAAGGACATGAAGGTGTGAAGGGAAAGAGGATCAGGGACTGGGGCCCTCTGTCACTTCTACCAAGAACTCTGAGAAAGGAGGAGGATGCTTCAAGTAACTGTGAGGTATTGCAGAGACTGGGAGGAGGGACTTGTTCTGGGGACTAGTTCAAAGCTTCCACCAATAATCATTATTTTAGCTCAAGTTGTAAAGGGACAGCTTTTTAATGTGAAGGTCTGAGAATCAGATCCGTCTTCTAACCTTTTCTGGACCCTAGGGGAAAGTGGTATTGAATCATGTAAATAGAATATGTCTTAAGCATATGCATAAGCAAGAGAAGCAGATTGGCAGATGGCTGCACTGCTGCCCTTGTCAAACCAGTAGTTTTTTAGCTTTCCAGTTTCAGTATTTGTAGTGTGCATTCAAGTGATGAGTGTCTTGATTCATCACTGAATGTGTTACAGTGTGTTTATATTCAATTGAGCCAACTTAATTAAAGACTGAAAATTGTTCCCATGACATAGGTACTTCATATTCCCTAAGTCAAGTTTAATAGATCATGAGACTATTACATGCACACGCACAAAACACCTCATGAACAGCATTTTAAACATTAAGTTTAGAAGTATAGGACATTTATGTGCAGTTAAATGCCCCTTACTCTCCCCAAACTCTGTATCTTTAGCTGCCATGGACAGGACTGCACAAAACTGACAGATCCATCACTCTTATGAGTTCTAAAATATTTTAAGTAGTTCAGAGAATGAAGCAGGTCATATAAGTAAGGTTGTGTAGTTTACTTGAAATCTGTTTCTCAAAATGAATTTCAGTGATCAGGTTTTTTTCATGTAGTAGATTCCATCTCAGCATAAAATCTGAGACAAAAGATTCAGACAAAATCTACAAGTAATTTACATTTTTAAAAAAAGATACTCAGCTGTCTACACCCAGATTTGAAAGGTTTTTAGGAAGTGATCCAAAATCAACCAAAGCATTATGAAGATTCTTGTTTATAAATGTAGACTTCAGATCAGGGTGATAGTTCTGTTGGTAACTTTCTTTGTAACAGCAAAACTCCGCATGCACGGAGTAGTGTCTCCAAAAAACTTCCCTTTGGAAGTTGCAACTGTGTGGCTATGTATTGCTAAGTCTCAAAGTCATTCTCCAAATTAAAACATCCCTTTTTTCTCATTCCCACAGTGTACACAACTACACCCCCAAGGTTGGCGAGATTGACACAAGGAGAGCCATTCGTCAGGCCTTTGATGTTTGGCAGAGAGTGACACCACTTACCTTTGAAGAGGTCCCTTACCATGAAATTAAAAATGACAGAAAGGAGGCAGATATTATGATATTTTTTGCTTCTGGTTTCCATGGAGACAGTTCTCCCTTTGATGGAGAAGGTGGATTCCTGGCTCACGCTTACTTTCCTGGACCAGGAATTGGAGGAGACACTCACTTTGACTCAGATGAGCCATGGACCCTGGGGAATTCTAATCATGATGGTAAGAGTGCAGATCATCTTTCCCACAAGGATAAGTTGGATGCAGACACACTGACAGGCTTTCAACTAGAAAGTATTTGTTTGGTGGAGCTTTCACCTCCCATACAGTGGTTCAGATGTTTTCTAAATATGTATCCTATCTTAAATGGGAAAAGAATATTATTAGTTTGTTTGTGGCTGTGCATGGTGTGAATTTTAGGAGTGAACAGAAGAGTATGTCTGCTGGCTTCTTACATCTCTCAAGATTTGGGCCTTAATTGCTACAAAAATCACAACTCTGGGAGGGAAAAGATGAACAAGAGTGTTGAAATTGTATCAAATGGAATACTTTCCAAGGGCAGTTAAAGTTAGTTGTAAAGGTGAATAGAAAGTTGA
Organism: Argya squamiceps; assembly: GCA_037834095.1. Lineage (NCBI taxonomy): Eukaryota > Metazoa > Chordata > Aves > Passeriformes > Leiothrichidae > Argya > Argya squamiceps. The sequence continues at coordinate 1,598,057 of JBBMKD010000067.1, read as the reverse complement.
GAGTGAGGGTATTTGAATGTCAATTTGTTTTGATCCGTATTTGTTTTCTCACACTCTAGAATTCCTTATCCTGTCAGAGTTTGGGTTGGCTGATTAGTTAAGGGAGACTGATGATTGGGACAACTGTTTTTGTCTTAGTAAGCATGAAGGGTTTCTGCATCTTTCTAGCTTTGTCTTGCTCTCTAAAGGCAATGAGCCCTTTCTGTTCTATTTTCAAACCTTTGATTTAGAATAGTGATGCCTTGTAAAAAGTTAAGGCTGGTAATTAGAATTTCACAGTGGCCTCACAAAATATCTCTCCAATTTTCACAGTCCTAATGGTTTGGGAAGAATAACGTGTCTTTAAGCCTTTAGGGTTTCAATATCATGTTTTGATATTTTGCTAAGGATTAAAAGTTTACTTGGACTGTAAACATGTCTTGATTTTTAAACTATATAAAAAAAGCAGTGTTTGTTGTGCCCGTGATGCCTAAGGACTTATGCAGAGGTGATGTCTTCCATTAGACCAAACAGGGCAGTTTGAAAAGAAAAGCTTTCAGGCACACAAGCCACCTTCAGGCCTGGCCTAAAGGTTACAGCTTGCTTTCAGACTAGATTGCAAATGGGGAAAATCCCTCTGTGTTGTGAGTTGGTATCAGATCATCTTTGAGAGGAAATAGAGCTGTCAGGTTCAGCAAGGGAGTGCTAATTTGTAGGAATGTAGAAATGATATGATACTTGTCTTTGTAGGGAAAGAGAAGTTATGTTTCCTGGCATGTGTAAATGACTAGTGGAGGTGTAGGCTGAGAAAGGGAGAGGCGGGGTGTGGAGAGGGGGAAAGTGTGGAGACTGTGGGAAGTTGTAGTGTGGCCAAGAAGCAGTGTTTTGCTGTCTTGAAATGCTAGGAATTTTTATTCCTAGGTTTGTGGCTGGAGGGCTCCCTCCAGGCTCAGGAGTGACAGTCAGAGACTGAGTGGTTACCCTGTGAGAGTTGCAGCAGCGAGGTGTGTTTGTGTATGTCAGTGCTCTGTGCCACTTCAGTCTGGCCTCAGTAGTTGTTTGAGCTCAGCTATGGGAGTGTGGGAGGCCCAGGTATTGGGTATGACTTCCTAGGAAAGCCTGTGTATGAGACCTGGGAATGCTGGTGTCTGGGGTAGAAGGTCCTTACAGGAAGGTGGAAGGGAAGGTTTTGACAAGTTGCACTTGTTTTTTTCTGTTCTCCTGCAGAAAATGCTTCCTTCTGAGATAAGCTTAGCGAGGTTGGAAGCCAGCTTAAAGACTGGCAGGGATGGCTCTGCAGAAAATTTTCCATCCTTTGTTAGGATGTTCTGCCATAGGTGATCACTTCTTCAAAGATTTTTTTTAATGCAGCTTTTAGGATGGTGTTTGAGAGCAATGCATACACTGAGTAGAGTGTCTCTCTTTTTATAAAAGCTGGTTTTTATGCTATTCTTATCCATGTGGCTCTTTCAGAAACATGATGTATTTCTCTGCTGTGCTGAGTGACCGTTATGAGTGGTGTCCTCAAAGTTCATAAATTGGTATTTGAGGGGCTGGTGTGCACTTTGTGTAAGAATTGATAGAAGAATTGAGGTGTCCTTTTCAGAGGATGTCACCTGTGTATTTGCTTTCAGATTACTGTGCTGCATAGACTGGGCTGCACAGGCTCTTTTAAAGAGTCACCACTGAGAATGCTGAGAATGGTGGGGTTGTATTTGACCCTTCCCTCTGAGGGAAGTGTTGATGGCAGAAGGGGAATTTGATGTTTTGAGGGTGACAGTGGTAAGGCTGTAGTCAGAGCATTATAGACATGCTGTGTGAGGAATTTGGTTTTGCCTGTGTCCTTATCTTTGGTGTGCAGTTGTGAGTGTGTCCTGCTTCCTCACTGGATGATCCAGGCCTCTATAGGGAGGGGTTTCCTTCTGTTTCACTATTCCTTGTCACTGGAGCATTCACTAGCTTCAGGTTCTCACCTCTGATGTGTTCTATTTGAAATTCTTTTAGCAGGGCTTGAAGAGTTTTTTCTTGGTCAGAGGTTTCCTGCTCAGTTCACTGCCGATTTTTGTTGAAAATAAGGTATTAGTGGAGACAATATAATCTGTTTAACAGGAAGTATTTCTTCAAACATGGTCTTGCTTGTCCTTAAGATATGTATTTTGTGGCAACAGGGTTGATCAGTCTGGATTTGAAGAAGCCTCAGTGAAAGAATAAAAAAGCTGTACCAGTAAATCATTAGCAAAGCTATCATTTATTCACATGCAGAAGAACTGGTTTGGCCATTCAGTATATGTCCAATGACTGTAAGAGTCTTGAAATAAGATTGAAGTAATAATGGTATCTTTACATCAACCCACAGACTATTTCAGTGTTGAATTTTCTGCTCCTGACAAGACTGTGTATTAGTTGAAGGGAAAATTTGAGCAATCTGCCTTTGAGCTCTCTTAGCCTTGCAATTCTGAAAGTAAATCTCCTGTCAACAGAGCAGAATGCTGAAAGTGGTACCATAGATCCTTAGAATATTTTGCTGACCTCACCCACATAGTTTTATTACAATTATTCCAGTCTGATCTGAAGCTTTGCCTTTGTGGGTCTGCATTTGTTATACTGTATTGTGGCACCTGCACAACTCCAGTCTGCCCATGTTTGGAAGCAGCTCTCACCCCACGGAAGAGCTGCTTTGCAGTCTTCACTAGCAGTACAAATTATATGGATAAAAGTGAAACATTTCACATGAAATTTCATCCACTCAGGAAAAATAAGAATGATTTGAGCAGATCTTTCTATGCAAACAGTCATCTCCAGATCATACTCGGAGAACGTGGTGTATCCTGTTGGTGAAGGCTTCTGTTTTGTAAAGATGCCTTGTAGTAATCCACTGGGGTTATTGACAACTTTATCATCGCAGCTAGGGTATAGTTAGTTGGTATTTATATACTCATTATCATTTTGCATTGTCATTATTATACTGATTTTGCCCTTGTGGACAGCACGGCCAATGCCATGTCCCTTAAAATTGTTGGTGTAATCATAATAGCTGTGATGCTGTTGGTTGTCCTCTAGAGCCCTTGATAATAGGGGCACATGCACCAACCCTTCTATTTTCTTCTGCTGTGAAGAATGACCCCTGCATAGGCTTTCAAAGTGAATGCAAAGTTTCCTTCCCCCTGGATATTAGTTACAGTTCCACTCAGGCATTCAGTTTCTTTAGCTGAGTAAGACTGCACTTTCAATTGATTTATCTTCGTAATTGTACTGCCTTCTCTGGCATTTTCATAAGCAAACTGTGGAAGATTAATTTAGATAATCTTATGATAAGGATGGGTAAAACCAGGTAGGAGGTTGAACTCCTGGAGCAGCTCTTATTAACTGGGATCATGGGATACAGAATTCATTTGTTTTCTGGTGATAATGTTGATGAGAGCAGCTGGAAGCATGAAGCAGAACACTGGAATTTGGAGGAACCAAGGCAAATCAGAGAAGTGATGCGGCAAACAAGATGCAACTGAAAAAGAGGGGGAGTATTTAGAGATAAATCATCTACACAACCACACATGAGGAGCAGCTGGCAGGGTCACAGTGGTGGAGACTGATCTCGTATTTCTCTTGGAAGGTGCTCTTCAAAAGGAATGAAAGCAGCTGTTGGCCTTTAGCTGGTCCCTGACTCGTTAGGCTTTGGTGCCTGGCACGTGGAGGCTGGTGAAGCTGTTTGGAGTCCCTGTCTTTCAGCAGGACCTTGGGTGTAGCTGCTCCCTGGCCACGGGGCCCCTCTTGGCTGCTCAGACGCAGCATTTGGTCACCTGCACGTCAGCGCAGGCCAGTGTCCCAACTGCTGCTTTTATCAGAAGGAACACCAGACTTTCCTCTCCTTTATTGCAGTTTTGGGCCTTTTTCTGCTTGAAATGTGCTGTAGAAACAGCCAAGCAGGCTTTGAACTGGCCATCTCAAGACTCACAACGCTGACATGTTGCTCAGGCAGCAAAAGCCTGAAAGGGGGTGAACAGACTTTGTCGTGCAGGAGTCTCTCTCCCTTGGCACCTTACTTGGCTCAAGCATAGAAGCTGTGCATGAAATAGATGATTAACTGGCCAAATCAAGTTGACTTTATATGGAAATAATAGTTATAGATGTATGTAACTCCAAAACAAGTCAAAAAGGAATCCTGTGTGACTGAAAGTTCTGTCAGTTTAAATATCAGTGTGACACGTAACAGCTCTTACACCTCTGACAGCTCAAACATTGGTTTAATCCAGGTTAATTAGAGAAAGTAATTTTTTATCTCCAGTTTAACAGTACAAATAATATTAATAATCATCCCAGGCAAATCTCCCTCCTGGTGTTGTAAAAGCAAATTGCTGTTATGCATGTTGCTAACACCATACCACCCAATCTGTGGTGTCTGTCAACCCCCTGCAGGTAGATTAGAGAATCTTTTTAATACTAAAGTAAAGTAAGACCTGGGTATCCATACTCTGCCAGGGATCACCAGATTTTATTTCTTTCAGCATGCCTAGAGTTGGCCTCTAAAACCCTCCCTATCATCTGTTGTCATGTAGCATTGTAGGTGGGAGTGTGCCCAGGGCGCTTCAGCTCCTTCAGGGAGCACCCGCAGCTGATGAGTTATTTCTGTACCAACTCCAGTGGGGCTCAGCTTCACATTGTGTGATCATTGTACAGACCACAGGGTTCATCTTTCAGTGCCTCTCTTCCACACCTGTACCAAGTTTTCTCTGTAAATGTAGGATGACCACTGTGGCAGTTTTTCAGATGTTGGCAAGAAATGCTGAGCTTTGCCAACAGCAAGTAAACAAATTTTATAATTGTTCCAACTGAGTGTGTCCCCCACCGATCCCAGTGCGTTCCTGCAGAGGCTTCTTTGGAAAGCTTCCTGTTCAGGGCTTCTGAGAGAAAGCCAACCAAAAATAGTGCCAGAGTTAGCAAGACACTGGCAGAAGCAGTATGGAAGATGAGATTTCACAGGTCACCTTCAGTTTATTCAGTGGTAATTCAGTGCAGGAGCTTTTGCAGAAGGAAAAGGGCGTGAACCACCTTTGGGAAGGTTCTGTCAGCCACAGAGGTGAGGAACTGGACAGCTTTTTCCTTGTGATTCTGCCACAAGGAGTAGCATTGTTTCAGTGGACATCTACCTGAACAGCAGAGCAAGCACTCCTGGAGTCACCATCTGGACGTGGCATATGTTCAGGAACCTGACCAGCTTTTTCAGGACAGCCAAATGTTGTCTAGGCTGACGAATGTGAATATTCAGCAAGGATCTCAAGGAGAAAATTCTGATTGCAGTAGCTAATTTTGGAGCTTACTGACAGCCAGTGATCATGACAGGCCTGTTTGTGGTAATGCAGAGCTTCAAGTCAATGTTTAATCTGCTGATCAGTGTGTTCAAAGCACTGTCTTCACTGGAGGTTTACTGTTTTCTGTTCTGGCCATATTAACATCAGAAACCTTCTTGATTCTTTGGACATTTGTATCCCTGTAAGCAAGATGAAACTAGGGGAACAGGGCTTGGTCAGCCTAGTGAGGAGGAGGATGGGCAGGAAGCATCTAATAGCAGTCTTCCACCTGAGGAGATATTAGAGAGAGGAGAGAGGCCCACTTTTCATGGAGGTGGAGGAACAGAGAAAGGAACAAAAGACAAGGAGCACAAGCTGCAACAAGAAAAACTCCTCCTGGGGTGTAAGATAAAAACTTCCTCACTACGGAGTGGTAGAACTCAGAGGCTGCACCTGGAGAGGTTGTGGGGACTCCATCCTTTGAGACTTTTGGGAAGTGGCTGGATGATGTCCTGAGCAACCTGATGTAGTTTTGAGATTAGCCCTGCTTGAAGAAGAAAGTTAAACTTGGTGGCTTCCAGCCATGCCTTTCAATCTACAATTTTTCATAATTCTTTAGCACTGCCATAGACAGAATTGGAGTTCCTAGAACTTAAGAGCAAATTGCAGTTACTTCTCATGGCAACTCTGAGCCATAACAAGGTATTCAGCTCATAAAATTCACAGTTTCTATCAGCTAGTTACCTTCTAAAACCAGGACTGTTTAATACTGAAATCTTTCATGAGGGAGGGCTGCTGATGCTCACAGGTGCATGAAAAGGTGGCTGACAATATTTTTTGCCAGCTGTTTGATCCTTTTGAATAACCACCTCTGACTGTTCCTTTTTTTTTTATTTCTTCCCCATCCCTGAATGTACAAGTTTCTGGAGCATTGACTAGACTAATCCTATAAACATAGAATGTATGTTACAATATCCAGCAGATTTCCTGGTGCTAAGGGGGATGTATCAGTAGGTTTGGCTTTTTTTAGGTAACAGCTAGTCATACAGTTCTTCATTATCCAAGACTTCCAGGTGTTTCCAGTCACTATGGAAACATTGCTGGCTAAACATTATTTATCCTATTTGTTTTGTTTGATTACAGTTGTGATATTTTATGTGGAGGGAGGGAACTGAGAGGAATGCAGAGTATCCAGCTGTTGCTTTCTATTTGTCTTTGAGATTTGTATTGGCATCTATTTTCCTAGGCTGACTCTCTACTCTCTGCTTGCTCCCCACTTACCTGAGTTGTGCAAGTGCAGTGCCTGCTTGGAAAAGAAAATGCACCTTAACCCCTGTACCTTCACCCAGCAAATTACCAGAACTTGGTAGTCTTTTCTTCTCAATTAATTCCTGATCCTCTGCGTCTTGCCTTGCTTGTCTCATTTCTTTCTTATTTTACCACTTTTTCTCATGTTCATTTTCTATGAAAGTACTAAGGCCAGCAATCTACAGAGTGTGAATACAATGAGTAACTCACAGCAGAGAACATGTGTGATTTTTGTGCTGTTTGGCTGCTAAGTAGATTTTTAATTTTCTTTTTTTGATTTCTCAGATACAGAACATCTCCACATCTAAAGAGTTTTGTTCTAACAAATGGCATTTTGAATCCATCATTATTTTTCAGGCTTTTGACACTGTTGTTGAAAATGAGCATCAGCATTTTCCAGAGCAAAAACAAGAGCTGCTTTGAAGTTACTCACGTGTACCTTAACACAGAAGACCTGGAAGGCTTTCATATACATGTTGGAAGTCAAGTGGGGCATAAATTGTATTAAAATTTCAATTTATTCTCTCAGGCCTTCTGATAATACATCACCAGGTCATACTGTTGCTCAGTACTTTGTTCACTGAAGACCAGTTCAGTGTTTAATCTCCAGGACATACCTACTTAACCCTGCTTTCATCCTGTAGCTGCTTGGAGAGAGACTCATTCCCATAAGCCAGAGCTCTCTCACATATTTTGTTGAACAGATTTGAGCAAGGATATAGACCCATGATTTCAAGACAGCCAGCCACAGTAAAAAGAAATCAAATCAGGCAGCTTAAATCAGCAACAGTTTGAGACTACATCCCTGTCCTGTCAACCTAAAGGAGAAGAGAGGAAGCCTATCAGCACACAGGGAAGATTTCTGTCTTCAGATTCTCCTCTCCACCCCTGGACAGTCTCTCTGTAAGTAGTGCTTTCTTTTGGTGTGTTTGCTGTCATTCTACAAACACAGCAGTGGCTTCACAGTGCAGGCTGGATCTTAAAGTTTGACAGCGCTAGTTATTGATTACTGCAGAAATTGATTAATAAGGGTCATCTCCAAATTCCAAATTTTCAAAACACTGTACTTGTGAATACACCTGATGGTACTTGTCAATATACCTGATGTTCACAGTGTTCTTTAAAGAAAAATGTTATCCCATTGCATTTGTTAGTAGTCATTCAATACACAGAGTATGAATATAGTTATGTCAGTATTTGGAATCATATTGATTTATGTATAATCAAAGTAAAGTATTTTACTTCTTTTCACAGAGAATGAAATACTCTGGGATTCACAGGAAAGAGCTAGTAAGGATCACAATGATGTGTCATTCGCTTAAAAAGGAAGAAAAAAAAAGCAACTGTGAAAAAAGCAGGTCACGAGAATCAAGGTGAGCCAAAAAGCCTCTTTTTATCACTTTCCTTTTGTAAAGCAGAAACTGATGATGGGAAATGAGCCAAAATGGAACAGTGTCATTAATAAACTTGCTGCATTCCACTTGCTAAAGGGGGGAAGAGAAAAACATCAGGCCATCAGGAAATAAAAAAAAGAAAAATAGAGGAATCCTTGAAAAGAGTTTGCAAGCCATCACAGGCAGAGATGGATTGTAGCACCAGCAGGGAAATGACACCCAATGCTCTGGATTTCGACATCACATGCAAGCACCAAATTGGGGAGTTGTTTAAGTTCCCTTTTCTTTTCTCTCCTGTTTCTGAAGGAGAGCTCACACTTTGAAAACAGTTTGACTAGTATTGCCTTCTCTACCCAAATCCACCAAGGATATGCCTCTGATGGGGAGATCTCTTCCATCCCAGCCCTTGTGTCTCAGTCCTACTCAGTCTTTACAGCCCCATTAGGAACTTGTGTGTCAGGGGAGGACAAAGACAGAAGGTCTCCTGTTCTACAGAACACCCTCACTGTGGCACAGAGCAACTCTCATTTCTTCCAGAGCAATGCTTGTTCTGTTGCCAGCATCAGGAATTAAATATCATTTCAACCTGATGAGCAGAAAAGGATTCCAAATATCACAGACTGCATTGTCCACACTGCCTTTGCCAAGACCTGGGGTTTTTTGGTTACCTTCCAGTGTTTTCCACAGCTGGGTCAGGACTGAATTCTGTCACTAGACCCTGCTGTCTTTAAATACTTCTAAAATACAAATAGTTCCTCTTCAAGACTAATGCAATGAAAGTCACATCTACATTTTTTGTGTTTCTATGATTTTTTTTTTCTTTACTGCTTTACTGTGTGTTCTACCAAATTTTCTGCTGGTATAGGCAAATAGGAATTTTCATTTTGGGATTAGTAATTCTTTGATATTGAGTTGTTTTTGGAATTACAACCTACATTTGTGAAAGATGGGGTTAATTTTTCAGCAGAACTCTCTTACTCCACTGACTGTCATGCTGCTGAGCCAGCTGAAATGGCATAACTGCTCCTCTTTCTGGCTGCCCACTCTGTCAATTTTCGTCTCACTATTCCAGACCATTAATTTGTATTTTTCCTCTGAGTTTCTACAGGAGGTTGTCCTCATAGTGCCCTCTGTGCATGTCAGACAAAGCACAGTTTGCACCCTTAGTAAGGTGTATAACACAGCTACCAGCCCTGATTTGCACACTGCCTTTTGGGAAATAAAGGCAAATAACCTTTCATGTTGGTAACATAATGTGGTTCTTTGTCCTTTTGCAGTCCCTTGGTCTCATGGGGATCAGTGTAACATGGCTGTGGTACAGTTGCTGTTAAAACTGCAGGTTGCTCCTTCTTTCTTCAGGGAAGCTCTTTAGATAGACACTTTTCAGAGTTTTCATTAATTCCTTAAGAAGCAACATACATGGTCATTGCTACAAGTAACAATAATTTCTTATGAACGAAGTAACACCTGTATTTCTTTTTAACATATATTTTCTTCCTTTCTAGATAGAAAAGCTGTTTTCCACAGAATTCCAGAGCGGTATCACCCCTTCTTCAGGGTCTTCAGAAGGTTGAAAAGCTTTCCTTGAGTAGAGCATGTTGTGGAGCTGAATGGAGGAGCACAGAAAAATCGCATGTTCTTCTGTTGGACAGGTCAGACCTACCAGGTCTGAAGATGCAAGAACCAAGGCATAGCTTAGAGTAGCCCTAAAGCTTCTTTAAGTTGTGCTTGGGAAACAGTTGTCTCTACGTGGCTGTTGGGGTGGAAGGGATCATTTTAGTGTATTTAAAGCATGTTTAGTTCACACCATCTCTTCTGTAATTACCTGAGCCATGCTATTGTCACAAACAATCAATCATCTGACTTCTGCAGTATCATTCTTGCTTTAATAAAACTTGAAAATATAACCTTCATATGTCTTTTTAATTGTGTCTGAGTACACTACAACATGTAGATGTGTTGGCAGAGTGATACAGTTCATAAAGTATAAAACTAACACGACGAAGAGCAGAGATTCAGTCTCTTTTCTGCTGTTAATCAGTTATGCAATATTATTTGTACTTCTGTTGTCTTAGAAGCTGTATCCTGGATTTACAATCCCCAGTGCTGTGTGCTCTCCAGAGCCTACCCACATGCTCAGGGATAAACACTGATGGCAATAACTGGTAGCAGTGCCCTAATGGAGTCCCTGTCACCTGCTGCTGTGAACTGACAGGCATTTCAGCAAGTGGCTTCGCTCACCTGCAGGAATTATTCAGTGAGTTTCTTAGCCAAATAAAGCGTTTTGGTATGGATTTTCATGGTTAAAAGGAATGACACTGTGCAAGAAGGCATGTGCTGGCAACTTCACAAAGAAAAGCTGTCTCAAGGTGTCTATTACCTATTGAATGATTTTTCCAGAGGAAGATTAAAATCAAAGAATCAGGAGGGGTGGAGTTTTAGAGTTGGATTAAGTTCATACATGAATACTTTATCTATGAGTCCACTATTTCCTGTGCTGTTGCAATAAAACCATGTGTTTCTTTACTCTGCAGGGAAAGGTAGAATGTTACAAACAATTTGAGAGTCCTTTCACCAAAGATCTGGGATTGATGTGTGATTATATTGCAGTTTGTCTAAAGTAAGATAGCTCATCTGGGAGCGCACCAGCTAATGAGGTTGATCCTGAACACTTGTTTTTAATTAAGAAAATTAAACTTACGTTTCAAATTGTATAGAGCTATTGAGCTGGTTGTAAAGTAAGCAGTGTGCTCACCTGGTGTGGCATCATGATAATGGAAGATGCTTTTATAGTGCTATAGGTAAGTCCTCAGTTGTTATTTTCTGTGTGATAACATTGTGCTGGTAAGAAAAACACACCAGCAGCTTCAAACCTAAATTAACTGTGTTTCTTTGTGTTCAGCATAGCAGGTCAAGCTATTTCACTCACTGAGCTGACTTACTCCCACCAGATTTACAGGGTCATCCTCTTTCTGATGCTCATTTTGGCTGCCTCCTGAGAACTGGGAAGTAGGAAGCTCAGGCAGGTCTCTGACCAGACCTGTTTGTTTTGTACAGATGGTGCAAATGAGCAAAAATTGTTGTATTTCTCTTGAGACTGTTTCCTTCAAGTACAGATCCTTCTTAACGCTACTGTCTTGCCCAGGTGCCTGGAATACTCTGAGTGCAAGTTTTTCTTGTTACTTGGTCTTGGGGCGTGGGTTGAACAGGAAATTAGGGAGCTGTATGCCGTTGCCTGACCTTGTTTCTCTAGCAAAGCATCAAGCTAGGCTGTTCGTTCTCCATCTGAATCTTGCTCCAAAAAGATGGACACTATGGGGAATGCTGTTTGGACAAGAAATGTGGAGAACTGGGAGAGACTCGGAGAAATGTGGAGACCTTTCTGTATGCTCAAGAACCAACAGAAACAATGTGGGAGGTGCAAGCTCCTTTCCAGGCCCCTCCAGCTCAGCAGTGGGTGAGAACAGAGAGAGCCCTCACAGCTCCAGGCCCAGTGCTGTGGGAGGAGAGGACCACATTGGTGGTTTTATACCTCAATATTTTCAGAGCAATTCCTAGTCCACCCTTTTAAAAGGAAATGAACAGTGTGTTCTCTTCCCTGCTATGGAATTCCCTACCATTAGCAAATTAAAGGGAACTCGTTGCTTAACAGTATTATTGATATGAAGTGACCATTCAAAAGAAAACAGGATGATGACTCCAGAGCTGGATTTTTGAGAACTCTGGGCTTCTGAAATGGTCTTAAGACTTTTTTCTCCCATCTCCTCCTCTCAGGGTTCCAGCACTGTCTCACTTGTTCTCAGAGAATGATGTAGTAGTTGTTTCAGACCTGGGACCCCCTTAGAGTGTACAGCAGGATGGAGAAAGGAGATGACAGGGGCATGCTGGAAGGAGAAGATCAACAGATGTGTCTGGGAGGAGGCTGGAATAGAAAGATGAGAGGATTAAACAGTGGTGAGAAATTTTTGGCCATGGCAGGGAGCAGAAAGAGAGGGAGGTGTGTGTGCTTCTGCCATGACTGCCTTTCAGCAAAAGCAGATAAGAAGCAGCCACAGCACTGAGAATCAGGGTACTTGGAGAGAACTAGGAGGAGCTTCTTGTCTTGCCTTCTGTGGAGGTCAGTTCACTTTCTGGGAATTCTCTTGAGCTCTGTTTCATCTGCTCCAGCCACTGGCCTGGGTTTATCACTGCTCTGGTTTGGGTGGCCTCCTGGCCATGGAGGAGGAGAGCTTTTCCACTCCACTGTTGACCTGCCCACTGTGGCTGTGCTGGAACTTGGGACATTCATTTCTTCGAGAGTTTCTTACCTCTAGTTGCAACAAAGCTTCCCACCCAACATTTTCTGTGCTGTGTGACATCCTCACACACAACTGCCAGTCAGAATGGTGATTTAAAACTGGACAGCAGCAGCTGTTTTCCACAGCTGTGTTTCCAGGAACAAGTATTTCCTGAGCATAGCTGGAAAAAGGTGTGTTTCTGTTCCATCATGGAAGAGCTGGTTGGCCTGACCACCGTGGTAGTTGAGGTACTTCTTCAGGAATGAGAAGATTCTTCAGGAATCAGCAAGATTCTTCATCTTGCTGGTTATCAAAGAACTCTTACTGATTGTCTCACTGGTGATCAAGGAACAAACAGCAATGATCTGCTGGACCCAATAGCTGGAGAAATGTGGGTGGTGTGAAGATTAGTTGCATCCTTGGCTGCAATAAGTGCGAGATGGAGAAGTTCAGGATATGTGTCAGAGGAGCTGCATGAGGTCAGTACTGACTAATACCTTGATGAAATGATGTAGTGATGTAGCAGAATGCACGTTCAGTGAGTTTGAAGATGACAGGAAATTTGGAGGAGTGGTTTGTAACACTGCCCAGTGATGATGATGTTCAGAGACCTCAAGAGGCTGGAGGAGCAGGCTGGCAGGAACCTGAGAAAGGTGAAAAGGTGAAATGCACAGCCCTGCCCCTGGACTGTTGGTGGCCCAGAGACTGGGAAATGGCTTTGCAGAGAAGGACCTGGGGCTCCTGGTTGACAGCAAGTTGAACATGAGACAGCAGCACAGAAGGCTGACAGCATCCAGGGCTGCCTCTGGAGGAGCAGTGGCAGCAGGTCAATGCCAGCAAGGAGAGGGTCCTTCCTTTCCACTTGCCTCATCTGGAGTGCCCTGTGTGCAGCTTCCCAGTATGAGAAACTTGGCATTCAAAACCTGACAAGACAACCTGCTTTACTTGGCCTTTCTTGAGCTGGACATTGGACCAGACAATCTCCAGAGGTGCCTCCCAGCCTCAACCATCCTGTGAGTCTTGCAGAATGTGTTTTCTACCTGTAAAGTGGGCTGGCATTTATTTTGGGCAGAAACAAGTGATTGAAAGCTATTTAAAACTAATTTAACTTAAGATAGTGCCTGATCTTATGCTCCTGGTAAAGGTTTAGCCAATAGAGGCAGGTCACTTTCATGGATTTATATGTAGAGTTACATAGAGAAAAGTTCTAGACCTGCTGGCAGCACAAATACTGCAGGTAGTATAGCAAGGAGGAAAATACCACGAAGGGGAGGTGAGGGAAGATGTCCCTGAGCATGGGCACAGACTGTGAGCCTGTGGTGAGTGGTGAGCAGAGTCTCATGAGGTCAGCTCTGTCCTGAGTGACCTTTACTGTGGACTTCCACATGTAAGTAGTTGTGGTAGCAGTGAAAATGATGTTTTCATTAGCATTTAGGTGATACAGGAGACTAAGTCCATTCAGTTTTGCAAAAGGACATAGAATCTCTGAATCCCATTTGGAATCTGTATGCATCTTCTAAGCTTGAGTGTTTTTGAAAATCTGTGAAGAGTCATCAGTCCTCTGAACTTTACCATAAAACTGCTTCATGGATTTTATAGTATGCTGTTGGACATTGTATTGACTTGTTCTGCACACACCAGATTTTTCAGCAACAGATGAGAAAAAAAATTTACTAAGTAGGTCTCCATTTGGATTTTCCAAATACAGAAATTCTAAAATTTTACATAAATATGTGGCTAAATTTTAGGCTGTATATATATTCTGGACAATTGTATTTAAAAAATAATTTGAAATGCATTTGTATATTTTAACATGTCTTGCATATTCAGATGCTTTCACCCTCCAACTCAAATGTTTAGAGCATTTAACTGTTTTGAGGTGGTATGTGGGGCTGGGGGAGCTCCATTTGGTACTGACTTCAGGTATCTTCAGATGCTGTTAAAGCTCCCTGCTGTAGAGGCTTGCAGACCCTGAAACTGCTTTGTCATGTTTTTATGGCTAAGGGTGAAGCAGTAACTATTTAAAAAGTGGAGATGGTTCTGTGTGAGTCACTGTTGCAACTCCTGTCTCAGGGAGAGCTCAGCACAGAACTGAGCTTTGGTACCTCCAAGGTAGGTGCAGCTGGAGGTGTGAAGAAGCTCTTTGGAGAGGCTGCAGAGCAGCCACTGAACTGCCACTGACAACTGATTGCAAGTGTCTGATTGCAAGTGCTCTTGGTTTCTGCCTTGCCAAAGAAACCAAAACCAGAGGAGCCCCAATTCAGGCAGAATTGAGGGCTCAGACATTTTACTGCCATGAAGAGACCCTTACATCAGTCCTTGTTGGCTGTGTCTTCATCCCTACAAATCATTGACTGGGTCACTTTCCAGTGCCCTTGTGGAGTAGGACATCCAGGACCACACTACATCAAAGAGATGAGGGTCCCAGCCCTGTGGGACTGAAGAGGAATGTGTGCCTGTGGAGCTGAAGGTACCCCTGTTTGGCATTGCTCCCACCTTCTGCACCAGACAGGGCTCCTCATCCCTTCTTCTTCCTGTCAGGAGGAGTCCTGACCCTTCTTTCCTCCTTCTTCATTCTGTCTTCCACCACTGGGCTCCAACCCAACGTTTTCCCTGTGTGGGAGTGGGGCAGGATGGAGCTGCCTGTGCTCAGCTCCTGCACACATGGCAGCACCAGGGGTCCAGCACAGTAAAAGCACGTTGAGGAGCTGGAGGAGATGGGGCTGCCCACATGGGACAGTGGCTGTTGTCCTGGTCTTCTCTGTGCTTCCTCCTGCCTTGCCAGGTGCCTGCAGACCTCCCTGATGGTTTGTTGGTCCAGGGCAGATCAGAGCATAGCACCAGAGGACCCAGAAGGGGCACGAAGCACTCACCTCACCACTGATTATTGTACTCTCTGTGCTCTCACCTCTCCTGGCAGCACTCAGATAAGGAGCCAGTGGTATCAGAGTGACCATTTTGTTGGCCATTTTCTGTAAATTCTCTACAAAAGAGCCTACAGTATCCTTTCACTCAGGCACTGCCTGTTTTACCCACTCTGGGGCTGGCAGCCTCTGGCCCTTTCCGTGACAATGGCTAAAGGCTGTGCAGACTCTTGGGACTAAAACCATCTCCAGGAGATGACCTGCTGTGCAGTAGAAGAGCAAAGCATTTGCTTCTGGCTTTATGGGTGTTGGGGTGGCCCCAGGCTGTGGCTGTGTGCTCACCTGTGTGCCTTCTTCCCACAGGGAATGATCTCTTCCTGGTTGCAGTCCACGAGCTGGGGCACGCGCTGGGTCTGGAACACTCCAATGATCCCAGTGCTATCATGGCTCCTTTCTACCAGTACATGGAAACACACAACTTCAAACTGCCCCAGGATGACCTCCAGGGAATTCAGAAAATCTATGGTGAGCAACCCTACCTACTTCGTTACTTACACTAAGTTTGAGCCTGGGGAGTATTTTACAATTAGCCCCTGCATGCCTGCAGATGGTGGGCTGCATTTCCTGCCAGAGCTGAGTGGGGAACTGTTTAAAGCCCTTGATCCAGGACTAAGTACCAGATGACTGCAGAAGTAAGGATAACCAAACCTCTGTGATGCCACTGCTGCTCCATCCCTCACTGTGCCCCCAAATCAAGGAGTAAAGGGAAACAGGCTTTGCTGTACCCAAGATTTGTCCATTAGGAGCAACCAGTGCAAATAAAGGAAAAGAATGCAAAGAGCCTGGAACATTAAGGAAAGGTAAAAAGTATTAATACACTTTTTTTTCTTATATTAAATATAAGGTAAGCAAAAGAAAGTTTGGATCTGCTTAGGGAACACTTTGACTTTTTTAATCTCCAGCTGAACATGTTGTACAGTGTGTTCCATTAAGATATTGGGCAAATAGAAAAACAGGGAAAAGGGGCTGAGAGATTATGGGAGAAAACCGAGGGGCTGCAGATGTTGTGCTGCCCTGTGATGGGATCATGGATACCAGGGTGTGAGGACAGGAACTTGCAGAATTATTGGCTGAAGGAAACTCTGAGAGCAAAGAGAAATCCAGGTTTTGGGAGCTCAGGGGGAGACTGAGACTAATGGTCACAGTCTGTGGCAACCTGTGATAAATAGGTTTCATCAAATATCCCTGATTCCATTTTTTGTGGAAAGTAAAAGTTTGACAGAGACATTACTGAATAAATGCAGCACAGAGCAGTTGTACTATGTAACTGTGCAGCTGGAGTCAAATATTAGCTCCCAGATGCAGTAGAGCAGATATAGAATGAATTAAAGGTGAAAAAAATACTTGTAAGGCAGTTATCAGTGGGAAAGCTGGTGTTTCTCAGGGCTTGCTGCAGGGATTGGTGGCAGGCTGACACTTACCAATGTTTGCATCAGTGATCTGCCAGTGAGTTTGAAATTGCTGCTAATAAAATGTGTGCCAAGACCTGTAAGATTCTAAAGCAGTGTAGCAGGACTTTAGAGGTCTAAACTATATCTTAACTCTTTGAGTCAGATTTGGTGTTTGTTTTCTGTGACTGGATTGAGATTCATTTGTTTAATGCAGATGCCTGAAAAAAGTCTCTTTCTGGGCTAATTTCTCTGACTTGTGAGGGCAGTGGGAAAAAACAGGCATTTGTAGAATGCAGTCCAGCCTCAGTGTGAGGAAGATATCCAAGTAAGGTCCAACATGTAAAATAAGATGGCTTAAAGTACACCCAGGGGAGCTGTCTTGTCTCATTGATGCATCTTCTCTTTGATCGTTACCAGGGTGAAGTTGCATGTTAATTGTCCTATGGTATTGTTTAATTACGAATACCTTAACATAGTACATGTTCTGTGCTCAAGATAGTGGAGACTCTGGAGGGCTTTGAAATAAAATGCTGAGGTAGTCAGTGTTAAATTTTGACTAAGTAATAGATCTATGTGTTAATTTTTGAAAGCTGTCAAAAGGCCATTATGCTGTTTCTATTTTGAAATGTTGATTTAGTTTCTATGAACTTTGATTTAACAGAAAGAAAAAAGCCATAATTTATTGCAGACAGTGGAAATACAATCAAGAAAAAATGACTGGTTTCTCTGTTTTCAGACAGGTTTTTGGAAAGGGAGAAAATCAGGAACTGACAGTCTTCTTGCTTCACTTTTGGGATTCAAGCCAAGATCAGCAGGGGCTGAGCTGGGACCAGCACTCCCCAGAATGGGGCTCTGAGGCCTTCGAGCTGGAGTGGGCTGGGGATGGTGTTAGGGGTTGTAGAGAGAACTCATTCTGTGGGGAGAAGAAGGAGCAGCTTCTGCAGCAGGAGCTTTTCTTCCCCAGGTAGAGATTTCAGCCCTTGGTACAGAGTTACAGTCCAAAAAACAAAGTTGAATTTAAAATTAGGTTTTACATTTATGGTTCACAAAGAAATTATGGAAAATGCAGGTGATGTTTCTCCCTGGAATTAATGGTGAAAGAACAGAACCCTTCATCTGATCTTAAAATTAAGAAGGGCCTGCTGAAATATCCTGCTTGTAGCTTCACCAGGAGCATTCAACTAATGGATTTTATTTCCACAGTGCCACTCTGCTTTGTTGTGTCTTGGGAATGCAAAAAGCCCACCTACCAGAGAAGCTCTCCAAAAACCAAAATCTGCTTTCTTGCTGCTTTGACATTCTCTACAGTGCAGCAGGATGTGCTCAATATGTATTATTTAGTAACCTACTCTGCAAACTCAGACACAGAGCCATGTCTTGCCTGTAGTGTGCTTTTTTTAAAATAGTTATAATCAAAACTTCCAATTTTTTATTCCACTGAAGTTGCTAGAACAAGGAACAGAGGCTTTGCTAAAGCTGAAGTCTGTTTTGTTTCCTTTTGAGAATGATGCATTTCAAATGTGATTTATATTGTATCTGTGTTTATCCATTAGAAAAGAAACACATCCAGATCTGTCATATAATGATTTGTTGAATTTTTGATTTATTTTCTGCTGGATTTATTTCAAAACTTACCCAAAGAGACAGTAGGTGATGTGAACTCTTGTTTGTGCTCCATGCTGATCAGTATAAGGTCAATATTTAAAGTGTTACTTTCATTTTGAGCTACTGAGGGCAAGGCCAGCAGCTCCCTGTGTGACAGAGCTGTAACACAAGTCAGCAATATTCCCATCTCCTGAGAGCTGCTTCCTATGGCATATTCCTTAACAAAACAAGGAAATAGCAGGGCTCTGCTTTATGTGTGCTTTTCAGAAGGATATCTCCCTCTGTACTTATGTGCCTGTGTCACAAGTGACATGTCCAGGAAGGAATTAAACTGGAAGTGAAACCAATTTGCAGGTCTTCTTGATATCCCGTTGAGTTGCCTCTTAACTTTGCTAGTGTTGAAGCCAGGGCTGCAGGGAGCTGTACTGCAGGTAAAGAGAGGAGAGATGCTCAGCTGTGGCTGTGTCACAGAGCCTGAACTGGTCACTGCAGCACTGGTCACCCTGTCCTGACAGGAGGTGGTGGTTCCCCCAGGTAAAAAGTGACAGGACAAAAGGAAACAGCCTCAAGTTGTGTCAGGGGAGTTTTAGGCTGGGTATTGGGGAAAATTTCTTCACTAAGAGGGTGGTTGGGCTTTGGAACAGCTGTGGTGGAATCATCCCTGGTGATATTCAAAAAATGTGTGGATGTGGCACTTGGTGATATGGTTTAGTGGTGGGCTTGGCAGTGCTGGGTTAAGGGTTGGACTTGATCATCTCAGAGGGCTTTTCCAATTGGAATGATTCTGTGATTCCATGATTCTTCACATCCTGCTCTCCAGGTTTGCAGTGGGTGATGAAGCAGCCTCTCATGGGGAGTGACTCTTGTGACTCTGTGTCTGTGGAGCAGAGGGCTTGACATGATGTACAGGGAAAACTCATGTCCCCAGGCTGGTTAACCAGGTCATTACCTTCAAGGGCCTTTCAAAGCCTAGGGTCACAAAGGGGAGGTCTCCTAATCATTCAAAGGTAGACCAGGTCATTAACACTGGAGACAACCTCAAAGACCTGGGTCATCCCAAATATCACCTGAGGAAGTCTCAGCCTCGCACATCATCTGTGCAGTTTGAGAGAAGAGTTCCCAGTCAGAGCACATGCTGCACCTCTGAGGCCTGAGGTCCAGACTGGGCATGAAACGACTCCAGCCTCTGGCTGAGGAGCTGGGCATCACCAGCTCTGACATCCAAGAACAGGGGATCAGCAGGGCACAGTGTCCATGAGCAACCAGGACCTTCTGCAAGCCTCACCTGTTCAGTGCAGGATGCACAGGTTCCATAATCTCCCTCCCCTTTTCCTAGGGGCAGCCATAGAGATTCTTGTAACCTACAGACCCTTCTGATCATCCCAGATCCTTGTAAACTACACCTGTGTGTGGGGTGACTTGTGAGGGAACAGCAGAAAGACCTGGTGGAGAATTCCCACGTGGTGATGCTGCATTGTGAGTGGGACCATCAGAGCAAGCTTTGCTGGCATGTGGGACCTGCAAATGTTCTCTGAAAATGTCCTCTTGGACATGGGGAGGAAATAGAGTAACATCCAAGACCTCATCTGTAGAAGCTGCAAGATTTGGGACTTGTGGATCCATGCCCCATGGTACTCTGCTCATAGGAGAAGAGGGGAAGGAAAATGCTTGGCAATCAGGAATCTGGAGAGGTGTGCCCTGCTGCCACATCTCTGGCATGTTACAGAGATACCAGACACCCTCTCTGTGTTGCATCACTTTATTTGCACCTTTCCTCCTGTCCACAGACTCTGTTGGACCCAGCAGGAAACACCAGACTCCACTTCTGGTGCATCCACAGAGCCTCGCCTGCCGTATGCCAGGTCTTCATTCCCACTCCTCTGAAACTCAGCGAGTAACTGCCTGCTTCCCAGTGCTGTCCTGACACTTGGAGGACTCTTCCAAAGGGGAGGCTGAGAGGGAGCCCATCTCTCTTGGGAGGTTTCTCAGCTGATGGAAAATCACTGGTGTGTTTTATGGTTGGGCAGGAAATACTTTTCTCACCCTTCAGATTCTTCTGAGTGTAGAAAAATGTTCTCTTTTGCTGTGGAGCAGATGTCAGGCTTCTGAAAGTTTTTCCAGAAGGAAACTGGAGCATCTTACAGAGCCCTAACCTCTCATCATTTGCCTGCCTAAGCCTGGAAATTTTCAACCCAGTTTTCTGGCACCCAAAGCAGAGAACCCAAGTGCAAGGTGAATCACCTCATTCCAGAGCCCAGGAGAGCATCCCTTTAGCTTAGAGCAAGGATGTCTCCTGTGTCTCCTGTGGGCACTTGTCTCCCAGGTGAATGCTCTATCACCTGGGGGGCAGTTGTCACTCAGAGGAGAACATCTGTGTGAGAAGCGCTCAAGAAACCCTTCCTGCCACCCAGTGATGATCACAGGGGCTTTACTGTCCACCCTTTGTTCTATGGGTGCTGGGGTTTGTTCTGCACTGTTTCAAGGACCCAGACTAACTGGGACATCTTACCTCACTTCAGCCCTGAAGTCTGTGTCAAGAAGTGCAAAATGCTTTGTGAGTGAGTTTGTCAAATGAGGAAGGGAAAGGAGTCCTTCCTGCAGGAAGTTTTGTGGACAATCCCTGGCCCCTGAGGTAGCTTGTTGGCAGCTACGTCATGTAGTGTGAACAGGGGCCTCTCTGCATTGCCCTGGAGCCTGCAGAGCAGCCAGCAGAGCAGCCAGGTGGGTTTCTCTTGCTCTCCCTGGCTCCCGTGGATCATAGGCTTTGATTGGAAGAAGGCTCAGGAGCCTTGCCTGTGTACCTGGACAGCTGGTTCAGTGCTGCAGAAACACGCTGACAGCTCAGCTTTTTCAACCCAAAACCCTCCTGTGAGTTACTCAAACCATAACTGTAGTCTGGAGGATAGTTTTCTTCTTGGAGTGAATATTAAGAAGATAAGGACAGGCCTTTGTTTGCAAGTGGATGGTTCTCTCCCCTGAGCTGACCCAAAGCCTCCTTTGTGCTGGCAGGCTCGATGAGCCTCTGGCTGGGACAGGCTGAGCCAGGAAGGTGCTGAACCTCCAGGCAGGTGCTGTGCAGTTGAGGGAACACTCTGTCAATAGCTAGCAGGACAGTACAATTATATTTTGTCCTCAACTATCGACACAGTGGCTCCTAAATGCCTCCTCTCTCTGTGTTATCTTCACAGGTCACCTTGCTATTCAGATGTTCTGCGGCAGAGGAAGCATGAAGGGAGGAGGCTAAGTGCCAGTGGTGGAAGTCACACTCTAAAGGTGATCTGCTGTGACCCAAAAGCTTTCTGACATTCTTTGCCTTGCTCCTGATAGAGAGAAAGAAACTATTCTTCTCCACACAGTGTCTGTAAAGTCCCAGCAAGTTGCCTCCAGAACATAGGGTTTCCAGCTCCAGGAGATTTCTTTCCTGCTTCCTGTGTGGAAGTGGCTGCAGGATCAATCCCATAGGTGGGCTTGGCTCTGGTGCTGGGATCACACATGATAACTAGGTGACTGGGTTGCAGACTTATGCAATAACCTCTCTCACTTAGATTTTTCAAATTAGATCTTTTTCCTCTGTCTGATTCTCTGAAGTTGCTTGGAAATGTAGTGCCAGAGAATGTGGTTTGTGTGCACTGCTGCCTGGTCACACTGGTGAATGTGATCAGCCTCTCTATTAAATACCACAGTGCCAGCACGTCTTAAGTGACTCTTTGTTCACACACTCATCTTTGCTGATGGTAAACCTGTTCCATCCTGGCTTGAGCTCTTTTAGAGGCAGGTTAGTGTGATGGGAGTCTGGAAATAGGAATGACCAGTGAGCTTTCCTGATGCTCATTCTGCTTTTGTGCCAGGTTGGGCTCTGCAGTGCCTTAGGTCCTATGAGGGAGCATCTTTCTCCACCAATGGACAGGCTGTGCTTCTGCTTCCCTTCCCCATAACTGTACACCAAATTCTGCCTGAGTAGCACTTGGACCTGAGGATTTCCATGTTTTCAGTGTGCTCCTCTGCTCTTTGCCTGTGCACAGCTGTAGGATCACCTCCCACCTTAAGCCACATTCAGGGACTAAGTGGAGGCAGCAACTAAAAATGAAAAGGCAGTCTGTGTAAGTATGGGAGGAGACAAACCTTCAATCAGAATAAATTAGAAGGCCTGGGTTATAGGAACAAAACAATGAGTGAAAGGTAGCAAGGAAACATCCATCAGGGATGCAGGGAAGGACAGTAAGAGGAGTATTTGAAGTGAAATGGCAAAGTCTGCATCCAAGCAGCTTGTAGACCACCTGCAGCATGTGTGGGAAGACTTGCCAGGGCTGGTTTGGCCATGCAGTGAGTACTTACAGGGCCAGCCTCCCTTGTTGGGCCTGACTTGAGATCTCTCTCCACTGATCTAGCAAATGTTTTCCCTAAAGCAAATCCCTGTTTCATCTGAATCCTTTCTGCTTGGCATCACCTTACCACGGTGTGTACAACTGCCTCTGCCATGCCAGTTCTATGTGGGCTGCTTCAGTGGCATTTTAGCCATGTAAACCCTTTACACAGGTGCCCTGGTTTGCAGGTGCTGTTTGAACTTTTCTCCACAGATGACAGTGACAGCCATGGGCACTGGAGGTGAACAGGGGAGCTGTACAGGACTGCCTGTACAGGGCAGGGCAGGCTGTGGCTGGGTACACGAGTGGTCCTCACTTGTGCAAAAGCAGTGAATTAACTTTAGTCATGGAGGTGTTTAATTTCCCTCCTATAAGCATAACACTACAGTCCCTATTCTGCACCTTATGGTCAGATTTTCTATGTGTCAGATTCTCTGTGTCTGATGGGTCTTTGTCAGACACATTGGTCGTCTTTTTATTTAGGTGCTACTCCTGTCTCACCCTTTTTTTCTGTTAAAAGAGAGGGAGAAGGAATTAATATCATGTCCTCATCTTGCTGTTCATGGTCATCTCTGGTGTGGTCAGTGCATGGCAGCATTTGCCCCTTGTAAAGGAAGGGGGGGGGAAACAGCAAACTGCACCTCCTTTGTGTTTCTGCAGCAATGGGCTATAGCTGACCCTTGTGCCAGGCTGTTGGCAGGGGAATCCTGTCAGGTAGGACAGGCATTAGAGGTTTTCCAGTGTTATTTACCAGCCACATCCACTCAAAGCCATGGGGAAGGCAGCACAGGAGGGAAAGGGGTCATGCTGCTGTTTAATGAGTGTCTGCAGTGCTTCCTAATGCAAGCATTTCCATCTTCACTGAGCATGTGAATTGTTGGTTTCCAGACTTCATTTACTTGGGTTCTGTCCCTGGCACCAAGTGCCATTTTTGACATCCAAAACTGGTTGTGAACTTCCTGCTCGTGCAGGAGCTGAACACTGCTGGCTTCTCCCAGAGAACAAAGCAGAACCCTGGCTGTCCTTGTGCAGGGTCTGTCTGGGGCCCCTTTCTCCACTGCCAGCCCTTCCTGTGCATGTCCCACTGTACCAAGTCCTGCCTCCAGGAGCTTTCCAGCCTGTGCCAGACATCCAGCCAACCTGCTGTCCTTTGCTTCACACCACAGAAAGGTTCTGTGGGTGTGAGCAGAGAGTGGCTGCCAGCAGGAGCAGCAGCAGTACATGTGGAGATCCAGCCCCACGAAGGGATGGTGTGAAATAAATAAGATCCTGAGTACTGACACATTGTAGATATTCTGAGGAAGGAGGTGGTTTTGTGGGTCGGCTCTTGCCGTGCCCTGTGGTGCCTGTGTGCAGCTGCAGCATCCTGGATGCACTCCAGAAATGCATCTTCAAGTTTAGCTTGGTCCAAAAAGGATGTATTTAATGAACTTGAGTGGGACTAAAAGCACAGCAACTGCAGAGGACCAGGCATGTCTCCAAAAGCACCTCCTGAGCTGCCCTGCAGCACTGCAGTGGATGTGCCCACCCTGCCTGGCCCAGCACTGCTGCTCCTGTCGCAGGCACTGTCTGGAGACCTCAGCTGCATCCCATTTGGGGAAAATCCACAGGCCTCTGGCAGTAGCAGTATCAGAGCTTGGAATTTTTATGGTCAGCTAAAACACTGGGCACTGCCCCGATAAGATTGGAGGGGATGAGAAATACACAGTATCAGTATGGTATTTGTATCCATTTCATGTAGACAGCTTTCCAAGGGTAATCATCATCAGAGAATTCTCATAAAGTATTTCTGTATTTGATGTCTTTCATTAAAGCTCTGCAATAAAGTAAATAAAAACAGTTGCTAATAACTGCACATGGCACAAAGTATCACATTATGAGGACAAGTTGCCCTGAAGAAATAGAGTTAACTATTTGAAAAGCTTTAGGAAAGAAGTGTAAGTCTCAAGATTTGAAAATCAAAAGCCATTGCAATAACAGACCAAAGAAACTCCTCGATTTAGTTCATTAAGGGGAATTTTAAAAGCATTCCCTTCAAGATCTATAAATTCTTAAATGTTAAGACACTAGTCATAAGAAAGAAAACACTGAATTTAAAGCTGCACAAACTCAGGCAATGGGTAAGGCAGGCTTCAGGTGTGACAGGGCTTAATCATTAAAGCAGTTTACTGTGCATTATAGAGGATTTTCTATGGTTGAAATCTGTATCTGCCCTGGAAGCACTGTGCTCATTACAGGACTTGCTGGTGGAGGTTTCTGGCCTGATACTGCAGGAAGTTGGACTTTACCATCCAAGTGGTACTTTCTGAACATTATATCCATGAAGCCTGCACACAAGATTCTTACTGTTACATCCTTATTAACAATTATTGAGGTGGCTTTCTCTGATGGCTTCTTTGTCACTAGTTGTGAGGATATTCCTCATCTGGTCACCCTTCCAGGACATGTTAATCACTCATTCATTTTAGGAACCCTTTGAAAATGGAGCATTTAAGAGTTAAGCTGCCATGGAGACTCATCCACCAAACCATTATTTCAGATTGCACAGTTCAAAATTATTATCTGACAAAGCCCTCTTCTAACCTCACAGATGTGAGGCCCCCATGATACCTCAGTCCTTCCTCATAAATCCCCTCCCTGGCTATGGGCAGGTGCCCAGCTTGGGGTGACTCTTCCAGGCTGTGAGGATCAGCCTCATCCAGGGCCAGTGTTCACCTCCAGCTGGGGTGCAGCACCTTGGCCCAAAAATGTGACACTGAAACAGCACCCATGACAACAGCCCCCATTCTGCCCACAGGTAGGAGTTTATCCTACAGGCTCAGATTGAAACTGAAACCATGATCTCTGCAAATAAACTATCTTCACATCTCAGGCCCACCAAAATCCCTTGCTCTAGTGGCCTTCTGTTTATTGTCGTTATCTCTTGTCCTTCTCTGAGAAGCAACAAGAAATGTGACTCTCTGAGTGAGATTGGGTCCAGATTTACCACTAACAGTTACTGAAAACATCCTATGCCAAGAGGCAGTTTAAGACCTCTGCTCCAGTCTAACTCACTTGTATTTTTATTTCTCTGTACCTTCCTGTGGCCTTGTCAGATCCCAGAGCTGAGATGGGGAAGGATGGAAAGAGAAAGCTGTGCTGGGAGGGCATCACTTGAGTGGGATAAAGTCTCTCATCACAGCTGTTTGCCAGGGAAAGCACAGATTGGTCACTGATGTGTAACAAAGTACTCCCTGCACTTCCCCTTACAATGTACCATTGGTTTTCACACCCTAACTTTTTTTTTTTCCTGGCTTTGCTTTGGTTTCCAGAGTTTTTTGTTGCCTTTTTTTATGGTCTACTGAACATTTCTATTCAAGGGTTACCCCCCTTTCATTTCAGTTGGGAAAGTGACTGGCGTGGCTCCTCCTTCCTTTTAGCTCCAGCCTCCTTGGGAAGACCTACAAAAACATTCTGGCTCTTCTTCAGTTCTTATCACTGGTCTGTTTTGGGATAGTTTTCACGTGTGGATGCATCTTGTTCTGCTCCTCATTTCTAGGGAATGAGCTCTGCATCAGGAGTATGTAAATCCCTGGCAGAGCTGTCCATCCAGCCTGGAGCCTTTTAAAGCTTACAGAAAAAAACAAGCGTGTCCATTTTGCTAAATATATTCCTTTTCACTTCTAGGTCCTCCTATAGAGCCCCTGGAGCCAACCAGGCCTTTACCAACTCTTCCTGTTCGCAGAATTCACTCCACTTCAGAAAGAAAACACGAGAGACAGCCACGACCTCCCAGTCCTCCTCTGGGTGACAGGCCAGCTCTCCCTGGCTCCAAACCGAACATCTGTGATGGCAACTTTAACACTGTGGCTCTCTTTAGAGGAGAAATGTTTGTTTTCAAGGTACTGAGAATTCCCACTTACCCATGAGTCTTCTCTTCATTTTATCGCTGGAAAAGGCCAATAGAAGTATTTGGTAGTGAGATTTGAAATGCCTGTGAAAAGAGCTCTGTTCATCTGAGGGTGATGACTGAGCAATATTGGAAGGAAGTGTGAGCAGATTGGCTCTGTAATGTTTGGAAACAGTGCCTGATGAGGTTTACAAAATGCTCAGGCATCCTGTGCTCCAAAATGTGGATTGGGTGCATTGGCAGAGAATTCAGACACCACAAAGCCTGAGAGGAGCCACCTGTAAAGCCAGGAAGCAATACCAGTACCATGGGTAACCACAGAATCCTAGAGTGGGTTGGGTTGTGAGGGACCTTAAAGATCAGCTAGTTCCACCCCCTGCCATGGACAGGGACACCTTCCACTAGACCAAGCCCCATCCAAGCTGGCCTGAAACACTTTCAGGATGGGGCAGCCACAGCTTCTCTGGGAGCAGGCCTCAGTGTCTCAGAGGTGACATGCATGGAGCTGGGGCTTCGGGAGCACTCAGCCTACCTGGGGAGTTTGAGTCAACCTTTCTTGTAAACTACAGCCCTTTGTTCAATAACCCATTAGAGTACCTTGAGTATGGACATCCATGATCCCATTCCCAAAATACCTGTAACTTTCACTCTTCCCAATGGCTGTGAAGTGTGGAAAGGAACATATTAAATGGACAAACCAAATCAGTTGCAGAAGATTCCTGAAAGGAAACTAGTTGAAGATTGGGATGATATCTGGGAGAAGTCTCAAAAGTTCTGTCCTGCTCATGCTCATCCCTGAGCATCCACTGCAGCCTTAACTAATGATCAAATATCTAAAGGGATATTTCATAAAACTCGTTTGTGCCTTTAAACCTTGTGTGTTTCACATAGTCACCAGGTGATGTTCAGGCTGTCTGGCTCTCCTGGGCTCTGAGAGCTGAGCTTCAACTGAACCAGGACAAGCGTGACAGCTCAGTGACAAGACATGGAGAGGTCACAATGCTTACAGCTGTGGACTCACTTCCCCCCTGCTCCTTTTCCTTTTCCTTCGTTCCACCCTTTTTCACAGCACCATCAATCAACATCTTCCCCTTTGGGCTGCCATCTTCCCCCCACACGAGAGACAGTGTTGGGCTGGGTTGGAGCTGTCACCCGGAGCAGGACTTGTGTCTGTAATGGTTGCGGGGCCTAGGCAAGGATTAGCAGTGCTGGATGCTGGACCCAGCCAGGTCTGACTGCAAGAGGAAAGTTCTCAGTCTCAAGAGGCTTCTGGTTTCCTCAGGATCGCTGGTTCTGGCGTCTGCGCAACAACCGGGTGCAGGAGGGGTATCCCATGCAGATTGAGCAGTTCTGGAAGGGCCTCCCTGCAAAGATCGACGCAGCCTACGAGCGCTCTGATGGCAAATTCGTGTTCTTCAAAGGTACAGTACAGTTCAGTACGAGCCAACCACTGCTGCCTCACCTCAGGCTGCTTTTGTGGCATGACAATGGTGAAAACAGGTATGCTGCACCCTTGCCCTTTTCCAAGGGGGCACTTCAAGCAGCCACTGATGCTTAAAATACAGTTCAGTGTGGGCTGGCCTTGCCAGGACAATCTATAGAGTTAATATCAATTAGGGGACATTGGCTTTCATGTGATAACAAGAAACAGCTCCTATTTCCCAGGGAGTGCCAGTCCCCTGCTTATCTTCTTGAACACCTTTTGCCAGGGCATTGAGGCCTCTACAGGTGCAGGGCACTCCCAAATCTCATTTCTGGACAATTGTCTCCTAAAGAGACAAAATGACCAACCTTGTGCTGGGGCCCTTTGGCTCCTTGTATGGTGACAGTGTCTGAACAGGATCCTGTAACTTGAGAGCAAGCTATGAGCAAGGAAGGGTCGCTGGAAAGCATGGCCAGTACAAAACTGCAGTACCTGGGCTTCTGGATTTGTGTCTGCAGCTTCCCCACCTCAGCTTTCCAAACTGTACTAAAATTTGGGAGGCTCAGGGAAAGGCAACAGAAATGTCTGAAAAGCTTGGGCTGATCAACACCTCAGCTTGAGCAAAGGATGGCAGACAGGGGATGAGACAAATCTCTGAAGTCATGACTGGCATGAGAAGGTAAATGAGAAAGGGCTGCTCAACAGCTCTTCCAAAACAAGAGCTGAGAAGCAGCAGATGAAATAAGGTTTCAGATTCAAAATGAAGTGGAGGAGCAGCTTTTTCACAGATTACAGTTAAGCCTGGAAGCCCTCAACATGCTGTGGTTCACACATTTAGGTTCATATCGATCCAACTCCTAACAGGACAATCTGTTTGTTGTTTGTGTCCCCACTCCCCTCTAGGAGATAAGTACTGGGTTTTTAAGGAAGTGACGGCAGAGCCAGGCTACCCTCACAGCCTGGTGGAGCTGGGGAGCTGCCTGCCCCGGGAGGGCATCGACACGGCGCTGCGCTGGGAGCCCGTGGGCAAAACCTACTTCTTCAAAGGGGACAGGTACTGGAGGTACAACGAGGACAAGAGAGCGACGGACCCAGGATACCCAAAACCCATCACCGTGTGGAGAGGAATCCCTCAGGCTCCTCAGGGGGCTTTCATCAGCAAGGAAGGCTGTATGTGTCTGCAGTCTTTGCACCTGTTAGATTGGGAAGAGCTGGTCTGTGCTGGGAGCTGGGATGTGGAGTGTTTTGAGTATTTTCTGATGCAGGAATCAAGTTTCAGAAGCCCTGGGATCACCTGGGCTTTGTGAGCAGCAGCAGTCTGAGATCCTTCCTGACCCTCATCCCAACCCACACACCTCCTCAGCTGCTAAACCGCATGGTGACAATCCAGCTCTCTGGGAATGGGACCACAATAGACCCTACCCAACTTCTCCTGGGCCCTGGTTCTGGGGATGCTGGAACTTACATTTCCTCCTAATTTACCTGTAGTGAGCTCTGGCTCGCTGCTAAATATTCCAACCTGTCTGATGTTAGCAATTGGCCTTGGAGTTATGCTCTGAGTAGGGGCTTGGAGCTCCAGAGGGTCCTTCCAACACGTTTTTTTCTCTGATTTGAAGATTTCCTCTTCCAGTTAGGGAAAGAGCTAACAGAAGGGACTTGTGCCGTTAAGCTGTGTTCAGATCTGGAGCTGTGGTGTGAGAGGAGGGCTGTAGGGCAGAGCCAGGCTGGAGGATGGCAGTGAGAGCCAGCCAAGCTGGGGAACAGTGCAGGAGACCAACACTTTCACCACAGCTCCCTTCTCTTTCTTTTTTTCTAGTAACTTGAGAGTCATTAGAAAATGGGTCATCTGGGGAGAGGAAGGTGCTTCAAACACATGTAGTATAAAGCATTACCCTTTTATTAGCAGAACAACACTGCTCTTTAACACAGGCCAAAAATTTGGGATTCTATGGCAAAAGGACTCACCTTACTCAGCATTTGCTCCCTCAGGCTGAATGAACAGAAACCTGGTGTTCTTCCAAACACTGTCACACCCAGGCACACGCTGGCACTCTGCAGGTGATGTTAATCACTTGGTAATGATGAGCACATATTTACAGATGGTTTAGTAAAAAAATAACTCACTCAGAAAAGGGTTCACTGCAGAACCCTTCCTTTAAAGTTAGTAGGGTTTTCTTTTTTAATTCCCAGCTTGTCTTGGCCAAGGGGAATGGTATTCCATGGGCAATGTTGAATACACTAGCCAGGGTTATGTCTTCTCCTTTAAATCCCAGCTCCAAAAACACCTTCACTTTCCAATGGTTTGGGAATGTTCTGGATAAATGTGTTTTATTGACTTAGGTAGTGGCCATCTTCAGGTTGTCCAGGCTCCCTTAATGTCCTCCCACAAGCACAGCTCATTAACCAGAAACAGTAAGAAATATTCTCTGTTTTGTCTCCTAGTTTACACCTACTTTTACAAAGGGAAGGAGTACTGGAAGTTCGATAACCAGAGGCTGAGTGTGGAGCCAGGCTACCCCAGGTCGATCCTCAAGGACTGGATGGGCTGTAACCAGAAGGATGTTGAGCGGAGCAAGGACCGGCGCCTCCCGCACGACGACGTGGATATCATGGTGACAATAAATGACATGCCCAGCACTGTCAATGCCATCGCAGTGGTGATCCCCTGCATCCTGTCTCTGTGTATCCTTGTCCTGGTATACACAATCTTCCAGTTTAAAAACAAAGAGGTGCAGCAAAATGTTGTGTACTACAAAAGACCTGTCCAGGAATGGGTATGACACAGCCCGCTGCACATTTCAACTCATTGAGCTGATGAGGACTATGGACACACACAAAAAAGAGGAAAAAATGCATTGAAAAGCCTACCAAACAAAACTACTTCAGTGACCTACAAGTTTTGGACACCCTGGGATGGAAATAAGCAGGAAAACTGGAAAAAATACAGGCAGGCAGCCTTGCAGTGTGGAGCCTCTTTCCTTTGTACTGCTTTGGTCACCTGCCGGTTGTGGTGCCATCCACCGGCTCGCTCTGCCAGCACCAGTCTTCGAGACAGGTTTCAACTGATCTGGGAACCTTCCTTCAGTTCCCTGCACCAGTGCTCCCTGTTAAACCCAGCATTCTCCAGTGTAGCTAAACCACCTCTGAACAGAACCATTTTTTTAATAGCTGTCTCATAAATGAATTAAGATCACGAAATCTATGAACAAGAACAATTTCAGTGTCATAAGCAGAAGACATTCTGATGCTGAATCATTCTAAAAAACCTTCTTAGTTTATTAAAAAATCCAGGGATCTACCTGGATACAATTTTCCAATACCTGCTGGTCAGATGTTTTGTACATTCATAACTAATCAATGCTGCCACTCAGCACAGTGCACGAGGAACCACCGAGCACTCAAAGAGGTACCGGAGTGTAGAGCAGAAGCTCAAGAAGCACCAAACCAGACAACAGGCAAGCCCTAGACTGGGACAATCTGAAGACAAAGTAATCGGGCCTAAGGAAAAAAAAAAAATCATGGTTTTTGTTTTGGGAGCCAATCATGAAAGTAATATTTAAATGTCATTTAAGTTGGTTTCAGCTCCCGCCAGCAAGAACCCAGGAACCAATGGTTACCGAAATTCCGGGAATGTGTATAGACAGACTGCACTCTGCCCGTTAAGACGCTGGGAAAAGATGAGTTGTTGTTCTGTGGCATGTGTAACTAGATTGTGGAATTTGTATGTTGGGTTTCAGGAGAATGGAAATGTTTGTTTGGAGTGAGGTCGTCATTATATTTTGGTGAAATAATCAAGGTAAAGTAAGAATTAGGCCTGTTTATAAAACTAAATCTAACCCCTGTAGATGTTACAAATATTGTATGCCTTCAGGATTTAGGGGTTTGTTTCACTCACTTCTTCACAGGCAAATATTTGGCAAGGACCAAAGGAAGCATGCCACACAGTAGAATGAGCTTACCACGTTTGACAGAGCCATAAAAATCAGGTAAAGGCAAGAAAAATATCGTAACTTTCAGCTAGTGACTTTCCACAGGTCTCTTCCTACAACAGTAGCTTCTGCTTGTCCCTCTTACAGTTGCGAGTGATTCAGGACATTGTGCCCTAACCACAAACTTTTGATTTTCATGATGCTGATATTTTTACCATGTTGAATATGAGTGGAAGAGTTTTTTGCAGTGCAGTGTAACGGTGAAGTCCAGCACTGTACAGAAGTGCCATCCATGTCAGCACAGGAATTGTTTTGCCCACTCACCATGGGGAACAGGTGATTAACCTAAACCCTCTGCCTATAACTGAATTTTATTGAGTGCAATGGAAGTGCAATGCACAGAATGTCCACTTAGTATAGAAAAAGTACAGCTTTGTAATGTCAGCTCTGAAAAAAACCCCCAAGGACAACAAACACGCTAAAAGTATTCCTAATTACAATGAGGAACAAAGCAGCAGAGAGATCGATAGAATTACGGATTGCTAATTAGTGCTCAAATATTGCTCTGGTGAAGCAGGATAGACACATAGATTCGTCTGGTGAAGCCCACTATGACTGCATTAACGTGTGGTCTCAAACTGTATTTTGTCCTTCATAACTGATTTCCATAGCCAAGCTGTTTATTGTGTTTAAACATAAACTATTACCAACATATTACAAAGTAAGCGAGAAGCTCGTAGATGCAAAACTTTGAACTGTAGTGACAAAACGTGCTAACGTCTCATGATGAGTGAAGGAGTGCGAAGGACCAAACGAAATCAGAGCTGCTGATCAGACACCCCCCGCTACTCCGCGTTGCTCTGTGTCCCAGAGGTGTGGTGGGACACACCACGGGTGCCACGGCCACGTGGCACCTCGGTCTCATCTGTACGCTGCCATCTCGCCGGGACTGCGACAGCCCAAACCTCTGAGCAACTTCCAACAGCCATCATTAAAAACAAAAATTATACAAAAAAAAAAATTTACAACAGAGAGCGATGTCTGGGTTTGTTTGTATTTTCTCCCCCCTGCCCCAAGGGCAGGTTTTTGGCCTGCCCAAGGAATGAGCTGTTCAGGCGGCACAGCCCCTGGGTGGGCAGAAGGATGAGCCCTGTGCCCGGGGTGGCTGCAGCAAGATGAGCTGCTGCCCTGGGTTGCCAAAACACAGCCCCAGCTGCTGCTCCACAGAGCCACAGCAATACCCTAGGGCCTTTTCTGCCTGCCCTGGACCTGGCTTCTGGGACAGGTGTTACCTGTGGGAGTTTCCAGGGGGTGAGGTATTCCAGGAGGTGCTCAGGGGGTGAGAACAGCCCTCTGCAGCCACAGGGGACTGCAGGGGGGGAAGCAGTTTTCCTCCAGCACAATCCCATTCATTATCACTTCTGTTTTGCTAACATCAGCCCCTGGGCACTCCTGGGGTAACTTGGATCTGGGCACAAACAGGTTTTTTTGTGTAAGGGACAGTTCCCACCCCTGAGCTGTTTGCTGGGATCCTGTGCTGTGCTACAGAAGCATTGAACTCCCTGCCCATAAGCCTGGCCAAAGCTCTCTGTGGGCAGGGGCTATGTTCCAGCTCCTGTCCAGAAATGCAGGACACATTGTTCCCACGGGAGAACAGGGATCAGCAGTGCTAATTCAACTCTAACAAACAAAAGGTTGTTATGTGTTCTCACTATACTGCACTCAATATCCTATTTGGTTTTTTTCCAGTTTTTGACTACTTTGAACAATTTCATTACCATTCAGGCTCATTGTAACAGGAAATTTAGACATTTGCTGGGATACATGATCACTACATTCACAGGTCCTCCACTAAGAGAGATTAATTATTCTTAAGTTATAACGAGTCATTAAACCTCAAGATCTCCAATCTCATACTGTGAGGACTCAGAGGTTTAGAAGCCTCCGTAAAGGATCCTGACAAGTTTTTGGCCATTAAAGCACACACAGCTACACACCCCAAGACCTCACCGAACCCAGTTATGAGCCTTCCATTTCTCCCTCCTGTCCCATTCACCCCAGGGCCAGATTCCAGCTCTTCTCATAGTATCACATATTTGTCCAGCATCCTTTAGTTCCTCTGATCATTCCTGCAACCCTTCCTGAGGTCACGTTTTACCTTTCCACTGCCTGAGGGCAAAGGTGCCAGGTGGCTTTTAGCCATGGTATGTAACCCACCCCTTTGTAGCTCAGCAATTTCATTTTGAAGAATCCCAAGAATCCATGGGCTGCACTGTGCTTTTGCCCCAGGCTGTCATGCCAAGGGCCTGTCACTGGAATCCTGCCATTCTGGAACCCTTCACCTGGGCTCTCATTTCACCCTTGGTGTGGCACAGTGCTGTGCTCAGCCTCCTCCTCACCACCCTGCTCCTGCCAGCTCTGGCACTGCAGGGCAGGATCTCAGGGCAAGCAACGGGCAGCAGCATGAGAATTTCACCCCTCCTTTCCCCAGCTTCTTTTGCAGTTTGAGACCCAAAAATTAATGTAGATGAGCATTACCCCAAAATATCTATTTGCAGAAACACTTGGCAACCACTGTGCAACACTTGCATCTCATCTACACACAGTGCTCAGGATAAAGATGCATTATGGATTTACAGCTAATGCTGCTTTGGGCTGTTTGGGTTTTGTTTTCTTAATTAGCTCCAGACATTGTTTGCTTTCTTAACCACTACTGAAGCCAGAGCATGTCTGTTCCAATACGGACTTTCAGTCAGTAATGTGCTCTTGCACTGCTCAGAGTTCACCACTACTGGGTGAAATTTGGATTCTGAACCACAATGTGCTTCACTTCACACTCAGCTGCACTGAGTTCCCCTTTCTATCCAGTCCTCATCCTCACTAGTCAGACTAAGTCAGTATGGCCAGAATTCCCTGCCCTAATCCACTGACCTTCCTAAACCAGACAAGTCAGAGGGCTTCCCTCATTCCATGGGATCACTCACTCAAGGTCCCCAAATGCCTTTGGCACAAAATCCTGCCAAATGCCTTTTGAAAATAACAGCAGTACAAGAGACCTTCTCCCTATCCCTGTGGACTCTTTAAAGAGCTGCACGTGTCTTCTGGGACACAACTTGCATTGAAACACCACGTTTAACCTCTCATGATCCATGTTTCTAAATCCATTCTGTATTACAGTTTGTTTTCCTTGTACACAGGTCCACCTCACTAGCTCAGAATTCCCACAGACCCACGTTTAAAACAGGTATCACACAAACAGCTCCACCCAAGAGCTGAGCCCTGTGAGCTGGCCAAAGGGAAGCAGCTTCTCATTCTAAATACTGAGACAGGCTGAGATGAGGAGACCTGGAGTCAGGGCCAAGACAGGTGGTGCATGATATCAAAGGGTTGATATCTGATCACAGATGATCACGGCAATCTTTATTTTGAAGTTTAAGGAGTAACCTTTTATCAGCCAAATCTTACAAAGCCTTCCCTGAACATCAAGACAGTAAAACAAAAATGGAAATTTACTCAATTTTCTATGAAGCCCAAAGCCCCTGGGCTGAAAAGAGCTCTGCCCATACAGCCCTCAGGTCATCATTCCCCAAGAGAACCCAGCTGAGAGCAAGGCAGCTGTGTGGAGACAAGTGAGAGCTTCCTCTTACACTGAGGATGGGAAATGGAGGCACTTCTATGCCTTCAGTGCACCCTTAATGGGCAAGCAGGAAAGCAACGGAAATGAGATATCACTGAGCAACAGCTGTGTAGAAAGAAATTACAATCTTCTGCCTGAAAGCAGCACCTACAGCTGCTTTCCATCTGGTACAGGCAGAGCTCTTTATGAGGAAGCTCCCAAATCTGTAGCCTCTGGCTGACTGACTGCTTAGAACCGTGTTATTTAACCTTTGTCTCCAAGGTAACTCCAGATAAGGTGGTCCAAATCTATTGGGATTTGCTGATTTCTAAGAGTTTCCCATTGTAGAAGGTGAACTCCTGCAGGACAAATTAAACCCACAGGCAACAGAGTGCCTTTTGGACCCTCTCCTGCAGGTGCCTCAGAAGCAGCACAGGTGACACCAGGTCAAACATTGCTCCAGGGACTCCCACACTGTTGTTGTTAAAAGCCCTTGGATTGACACTGAAAAACTCCAGTTTTTATCCAAGCTGATCACTTCAGAACCATCATCCCATGGGAACAGCTGCAAGTCAGGGCAAAAGAGCAGGTGATGACTTTTGAGTTATTTTGAGGCAAGTAAACTACTGTGTTTTTGGTATTGGTCATACAAAGGGGTCTTACATGTACCTAGAGCAGAAACACCACTCGAGCAGGAGTGTGGACAGAGAGAGCAGCCCATGTAGTGCCAAAACAAACTGCTGTGCAGCAGGACACTGGTGCAAGATTTAAGGCAAAATAATCTCTAGTGATCAACATCCAAGAGTAAATATTGTAGGGTAATTTGAGGGGCTCAGTTGGCATCACAAAACCAGAAAGCAGAGCTGAAGAACTGAGCAAAGGGATAGAGAGCATTCCTTATTTGTATCTTATGCATGTTATTTGTCAGTTTTTGTGGTACCAGTTTACAAAAGATGACAAAAATTTGGTTTTGTAGCCTCCCCCTTGGGCCAGGCCTGCAGAAATATCATCAGAAGATCTGGATGTCTGTGATCCAAAGTGCAGCTCAACACTTCACTCCTTAGGAGCTTTCTGGGAAGTAGGAACCAACATTGCTCATGTCAGGCTAAAAGACAAAACAGAAAGAAGGTTTAGTTGTGCCAGAGTGCAGAAGGCATTTCAAAATAGCAGCTTCAGTCAGTTCTCATCTTCCCACTACAAAGGTCCAGAAGAAATTTCCCTTCCTAGGAAAGGAGGGAAGCAAGACATTGTGGCTGCTAACAGCCAGCTACAGAACAGACCTCTCAGGCTGGCAAAGGCAAAATGCACATTCAGCCTGGCCCAGGTAATGATTG
The DNA here is from genome assembly GCA_037834095.1 of Argya squamiceps. Lineage (NCBI taxonomy): Eukaryota > Metazoa > Chordata > Aves > Passeriformes > Leiothrichidae > Argya > Argya squamiceps. The sequence goes on along the minus strand of JBBMKD010000067.1, from coordinate 1,561,339 downwards.
ACAGCTCAGAGAAGGTTTAATTGCAGCTCTGATATGCACAGAGACATCAAGACTTTGTACCCAAACTGTAACAGGGCAAAGAATTCTTTAAAGGGCTCTCCACTGAAGGAATTCCTTATCCCATAAACAATTCCCAGACTGTGAGTGGGAACTCAGCAACCAAGTTACAGTGCTCAGATAGCTCAGGAACACTTTCAGCACCACTGATGAGTGGTCTTCAGGGTTGTAACTCAAGGCCCAAAAACAGTTCCCACAGGACATTTATCTATGCTTATGCCTAAATGTAAAAACATTTGCTTATGAAAAAACATTTGCATACATTAATGAATGGGGAAGGTCCCATATCATTAGTCCAGACAGCAAACAACTCCTGCCTCACATTAAAAAATAACTTGGACAAAGCCTTTAACAAAAAGGCTTAAAAAAAATCAAGTTAGTAGTTTTAAATGTAAGAGGTTTAAAGCAGCAGCAGCTGACAAGTTCCACAGTCTTTTTGGCTCCAGAAATGATTACAGCAAGCATTTGAAATAACAGCTGAATAACTACAGTGATCAAAAGCCAAGATGACAAACAAAGTCACTGGTATTTTAGCTTTTAAAATAAGATTTGTTTTAAAAAACCCATTCATCTCATAGCTGAGCACTGAACAGTTAGGAAAGAAAATCTGCCAGCTGAAACAGATGTCAGTTCTCACAAAAAGGATTCTCATTGCAACAAAACAATTCATAACCTAATGAGCAATTGCTGCCAGTAACCAACAAAAGGGAGAGGAAGTGAAAAAAAATATAATTAAAGCAGATAGATCAAGTGTGAAACCAGCTGCTTCTATAATAAAATTCTTCCTGTTTTGACCATGATTGGACTGGATCCCAGAGGTGGATCCTCCCTACCTGTCAATCAGGGAATCCCTCATGTTGGTGGCGATGGTGCTCAGCTGAGCCTCGTTGAGCCTGAAGATGCTCTCGATGACGGAGAGCTCAGTGCTGGTGGTGTCCAGCCCGCAGAACGCGCACCAGTCATTGACCACCATCCCCGCCGCGATCACCTCGCTGCCGCGGTTCACCGTGCCCGCCTGCCGGGACAGAGAGCGTGAGCAGGGGCTGCCACAGCTCACACAGCCCTGCCGCAGTGCTCACACAGCCCTGCCACAGTGCTTACACAGCTCCTCACACAGCCCTGCCACAGTGCTCACACAGCCCTGCCACAGTGCTCACACAGCCCTGCCACGCTGCTCACACAGCCCTGCCACGCTGCTCACACAGCCCTGCCACGCTGCTCACACAGCCCTGCCACGCTGCTCACACAG
>JBBMKD010000067.1:1543268-1556222 GCA_037834095.1 Argya squamiceps | reverse complement strand
GCCGCTTCCGCTTCCGGCGGGACGCACGCGGGGCAGAGCGGCCCCAGCCGCGCTTCTTGGGGACAGCGCCCCCAGGCGGACGGGAGGTGAGGGCGCTCAGGCGGCGCCGCCACGAGGGGGAGCGGGGACGAGACCTGCCCGGGACCCGCTGAGGGACCGAGCGGGATCGACCCCGAGCCAGGAGGGACCCGCCCGTGGCAGCAGCACCGCCCCAGGCACCGCTCGCCAGCCCGGGGCCCCGCCACGGCCCTGTGTGCTTGGATCCCAGCTGGGGCTGAGCCGACCCGTGTGTCCCCACAGCCTGGAGAGGCCGCCACGGGTCCAGGGGCGGCATTGCCGTCCTTGTCCCGGGTGTCCATTCCTGTCCCTGTACCAGGTGTGCCGTGGCTGTCCCTGTCCTTGTCCCTGGCCACTGTGGGCCACCCCCATCTGTGTACCCAGACCATGTCCCGGTGTTCCCCAGGTGCTGACACTGGCCCTGTCCCAACACGAGCCATGCCTGGGCACCACCTCTATGCACTTGTGGTGAAGGACAGCAGACGTGTCGTCTGTGAGCTGACAGGCCGCCCATGACCCAGCCACCACCTGAGTGCCTCACTCATTTATAGGGGCCACTTGTGTCAGCTGCCACCAGTGTTCAGGTGTGCCCTGGAGCAGCCCCCATCCCTGTGTTGACACCACTGATGTGCCAATGTCAGCCGTGTGCAGATGCCAAACGTGTGCCCAGACATGTCCCTGTCCCCTCCTGGCCTGGCACAGCTCAGCACGGTGCAGCCCTGACCATGCTCAGTGCTCACCCCCCACCCACCAGGACTCAATACAGCTTTTTCCAGCAGAACAACTCCTTTATTTTTCACATCCCCTGCCTTTGGCCATTTCTTTTTCACCATATGGATACAGGGAAAGGAATTGCTCAGCATGGAGAGAACCACGGCTCACCCTGAAGACCTCAGTGGCCAGTTTCCAGCTGTAGCAAAGACTTTGCTGTAAGTTTGAGGGGAAATGGTTCTTTCCCAAGTGAGTAAAAAGAATGTGGATTATATTTATGTGCTTTTCTCCCTCTTGCCACAATCATGTAATTGAAAATTTGAGCTGCAGTTGCTAGTCTCATCTACATAGATTAGACACCTTTTAACAGGAACAAGACTAATGTTTTGATTCCAAGCCCCGGGCGTGATGATTGGCAGGGAAAAGCAGCCCCTGGAAAATCAGACCAGAGGTCATTTTGAGGCCCAGGTCAGAGTTCAAACCGACTGTGTATGTGTTTGGATTTTAGCTTGTTGTACTTGGTGATCAGGTCCAGCTTGCTGTGCCCCAGAGTCATTCTTTTCTCTGCCCCATATGCACTGTTCTTTTCCAGCAGCACATCCTCTGGAAACTTGTCATAGCAAGGTACTACGGCCTTTTTGTCCCGTTTGAGGTGGTTGTATGGGGAGAAAAGGTCAAAATGGCCAGGTCCAGGGCTCTGTCTCTTTTCCACCCCATAAAACACATTCTCATTTTCAGCTGGCAGCTCCCCAGAGGTGGCCACAAGTGCTCTCTGCTTCAGGCTGGTCCCATTGCTGCTGGTACCCTCTGACAGGAACTGCAGGGGCTGCCCTGCTCTCGGCGGGGAGCAGTGGCCACTGTTGGCCTTAGTGTCCCCCTGCTTACCAGGGTTATTGGAGGAAGGCTCTGGCTGCAGGAATGTCCTTGCTGTTAGGAGGTTTGGTTTGGGATATGAGGCTGGGGTGGGTTTATTTGGAGGACTGTTTGCTGAGTCTGGTGGTTCTTCTTGCTGTTTAGAGCAAGGGGGCTTCAGGAATGTGTCTTCTTTCCCCTTCTTATTGCCAGAATCAGAGCTGGAACCTTGCTTTTCCTGGTGTGCATTGCAGCTGGAGTTTTTCATAAAGGGAGACACCTTTATGCTCCTGATGCTCACATTGGAAAGGCTGCTGGAGGGGCTCAGGGTCTCAGTATCATTCCCCTGAGTGGGTTTTAGAAAACAATTGTCAACTTTTGAGGTATTCCAAGAAGAGAGACATGTCCCGGGATCTGGCACACAGAAGTTGGTCACTGCTCTGGACTCTGCATACAAGTACCGGAATTCCTTGTCAAACTCTGCAACAATTTGCCCACGGAAGTGGGTCACCAGGCCAGTGTGGACTTGGCTGCAAAGCCAGGTGAAACTGCAGGAAAAGAAACAAAACACATGTAACTTTAGTTCACAGAGTGCCAAAATGCCTAGCATGGATTTTAACATTCCAGTGATGGATTGCTACCTGATTTGTGGTGTTTAAACTTTCCCTAAGTAGGCAGGTATGGGATTGCTCATGGAGATGAATGTGCTCATCAATAATTACAAAAGAACAACCCTAAAGTAGTTGTTTGATTTCAGCTCGGGGTCCCCTGCTCCTCCCTCGCCTTGGCAGGAGTTCTCATGTCCTGACATCTACAACATGTGATGGGCTTGTAGGAGCTGCTTGGGCAGGCAGGAGATGAGGAACTGCCTTGAGGAGTGGAAGGTCTCCAGAGACCACAGGAATACCTCAGGACAGGAAGGCTGATGATGTTTGCTGTAAGTATTACTGGGGATTCCCAAATGCAATAGAAGTTAATTCTTGGCTCAACAAATCCGGTCCCTGCCCTCAAAGTCAAGTGCTTTGGGATCTTTTCTGGGAGCTTGTCATACTCTACCTTAAAAGCAAACTGGTTTTGCCCTAGCTGGGGAAAAACTTCCATTAATTGCCACTCTGCAAACTTTCCTTATCTGTTTAATCCTACCTCTTGTTTGTGCTCAAACTGCACCCTAATTAGCTTTTCCCCAATATAGCTATAGATTGTAACCACATTCTCCTGATCTTCCTTTTCCTGATTAAACAGGGAAATTCCCTTCCAGAGTGGGATCCCCAGGCTCCTGGTCATCCCAGTCATCAGCTAATTTTTTATTCTTGCTGTAGTCAAGCCAGAACAGCAGACTAAATGTGTCAAATAAACCAGACTTTTCAGAGGTGGCAGCAGCAGCTGAGGTCTGCGTTATCAGCTGCTAAAGCAAGGCACTGATTCTGAAGAGCAGGATAAAATGACAGGAGTTCCAGGAGAGCAATTGTCATGGGAGATTACATTCTCAAGTAAATGTCATTTCAGGACAACAGACTGGCACTGTGTTTTGGGACCTCATCAATGTTTAGCTCACAAGACAGCTATTTGGGAACTTCTAGTAGGAAACCCAGCTCTTGGCTTGTCCTTGAGCACTCTGCAGTTGTTGTAGGTCAGACAAGCGTTTGGTGTGTTTACACTCAGCAGTCACACCCCAAAGAGGAACACAAAATGAAAAAAAAATGCTCTGCTGCTTCATATCAAACCAGGTAAATTAGTTAAGAATGCAAAAGTAGTAAAAGATTTAAAAGATCTTTGTGGGTGGCATGAAGAGTACTCAGAAATACCATCCTGGAGGCTCAAAGCAAATGCACCCTCCATAGAGATATGAGGGTGAAAAAATACAACCAGAAACTACCTGGGATGGCTACATGACAGAGGAGAAGCTCCTAAGCCCAGAGAGACCATCTTTCAAAAAGGTTGGATCACACATTGCAAAAGAGGAAAGAAGAAATATTCAGCTCTTTTTGAGGAACGTGGTCCGTGTGCAACAGGAGTGTTCAGACAATTCCTCTGCATCCCTTTATTGCACAGGAGCTTGGGCTGCCCTGAGCCCCCTTTATACAGAGCACAAGGGAGGATCAGTCTCCTGCTGAGATCTCTGTAGAAGAGATTAGAAAACATCAACAGAGCAGATATCAGCAACTGGGCAGGAGCAGAGATCATCGGCCCAAGAGGCCAAGGGAATGCCAGGATGAAATAGCTCAGCTCCTAACCAGGCTGTGCTGTCTCCCACTTGAAAGGGCTCTGGCTATCAGGAGAGTGGCAGGGTGCTAATGGGATATAATGTTTTTAATGTTCCAGGCCATTAACTCTCACAAATTAGATAGTTACAAGTTTGTAGTTACACAAATTAGTAGAGACTCTTCTAAAGAATACAATTAATGGCCCTATAGGAAATATGAGACAATAGGCAAGGCAGGTTTGGCAAAGGAATGTTATCTCTCAAAAAGCCCTGAGAGTTCTTTGAAGAAATCCAGGAGTCCAGACAGGGGAGATTTGATGGATCAACCCTGTCAAAGGCGTCTGTCCCAGGGCGCTTCCTGGCTCCCAGGAGTGCTGGTGGCCCCGGCCACCTTGTCACAGTATTGTCCCCTGTCCCAGTGCACCCAGCCATCTCCCCTCACCCACGGGAAATGCCCTTCCCCCTGTGAGGGAAGAGCACTCCCCCAGCCTTAGGACTGTCCCTGCCACTGATCCCTCTTGCCCCAGTCTGGGCATTCCTGTGTCCCAGTTTCCCATACTGATCCAATGGGGTCCTGCTCACTCTGTGTCGTGACAGGATCTGGAAGGAATCATCCAAGTCCCCTGGTGGCACCGCCCTCCTTGCCACAGCACAGGTTTCCAGGATGGGACAAGGAGATCTTGCCAGTCATGGCTATTCCCACTGCTACAAACTGATAAAGATTTTTCTTCCCTGAATGGCATAGCCAGGGAATGATTTCTGGTGTAAAAATGAGGCACTGGATGAAGTTTACAGGTTACAAATCCGATACAGACAGGACCGAGGTACTTCCTGCACAACACAACAACCCACATGGGCTTGGGACTCCTCCTGCTGCAGGCCACCCTGGATGCTAAAAGATCATAGGAGCTTCTGAGAGCGGTAGGACTTTCCTGACATTATTTTTTCCTTATAACAAACTGCTGCTCACAGCAGTTCTAGATCACCCCAGGGACACAAAGGAGTCTGGCAGAGGATGGCTGTAGGACAGGATCCCCTCCCTGCGCTGCTTTCAGACTCTCCGGGAGCGGTGCAGCTCAGCCCTTGGCCGGGAGATGGAGGTGCAGCATCACCTCCGGGCGCTGGGGGACCCCGGCCGGTCCTCGCAGCACCCCCTGCCCCGGGGCTCTGGAGTGGGAACAGCACCTGCGGTATTCCACAAGTCTCCGTCTCAGCAGCATTTTCGACAGCCGGATTAGTTCCCTGCGTGCCCCCCTGTACAGCCGTGCTCTGCTTTGGGGTCACAGCGGCCTTTGCCTTTCCTCAGCTGTTTGTACAGGTGACCCCGGATCTCCACACTCAGCCTCTCTGCCTCAGCTCTTTCCAGCAGACGAGATGCCAATTTGCAGCAGAAGGTTTTTGCTTCTTTCAATACTTTCTCAAACTCACTTTTATTGTTCTTCTGTCACTTGGTGTATCACAAAGCCATTCTTTTCTTTCCATATGCCAACACAAACTTCTGTGTTCTGTTTTTGCTCATGGCTAAATACATGTACCACATAACACTCATTACTAGACCTTTCATTTCAAGTGACATTTTCTTTGATAAGGTAACAACAACATGCCTTTATTACAGCAAGCTCTTTTAGCTTGCTCCCAACACACTTGAAATCATTTCCATTCCTTTATTTTCATCTTTGTTTTGATCCAAACCCGTGCAATGTATTCAACTAATTTGGGCACCCATGTCTGTTATCTCTTATCTCTTATTCATCCTTCCAGCAGCAGACCTTATCTCTTTCTCCTGGATTCACTTTTTATTTACACACCTGAGGACTCACTCCTCCCTGCTTTGGTGTGCCCAGCAAGGCTGTACATAACTCATCTCCTGGCAATGTCCCTGCATTGCCCTGTGTGTCACCTGGTGTTCCCTTGCTGATGCACTGTGCTTCCCACTCCTTACACACTCAGTTCCTGCTTAATTTGAATTTCTTTCTTGAGGTGACTTCTCATCAAGCTAGATCTGGAAATCCCTTTGCAAAGCTCTTTCCTCTTGCTTGGGCCATGGATACCTGTGTGTATAAGCACCTTTCTTTGGAAAAATTCCAGGCTCCCTCCAGCTTCGAACCCATGTAGCTTTATCTGTCCTTTGCCAAACACTTCTGTACTTCAATTTTATTTCTCCCGAAGCCACGTGTGGAAGCTTTTGCACTCTTGTAAACTTTTGCCTCTATTTTTTCAGTTTCAGCTGCTGTGTCATCTTCAACCCCAGATCTTGAGTTTCTCATTTTAGCAAACATTGGGCTCCTTCCTCTCTGTGGCCATGGCAGGACACACAACCATACCGTGACCATCTGTCATTTTCAGCAGAGAAATTTATCTCCTCTAAGGCAACTCAAACAGGCACATAACTCCCTTTCAGGTTGACAATACCAGCTCTTTTCTCTGGTTCCAGTCTATATTTCCTGTTCAAGATCCTGTTTAGCTCTAGCCCCTATTGGCCCTTGGGTCTTATCACCTGCTGAAACAGTAAATATCTTAAGTGCTCAAATAAGCACCCTATTTCTTCTGGTGCCCAGAATTAACCTAAATAGCTAGACATATAATTACATTTAAGATTTTAGATTGTTGCTTTGCCTAGATACCTCAATCTAATCTTTCTTTCTTCATTTAGAAGACATATAATGTTAAACATTTAATCAGTGCACACATAACAGTTGAAGGATCTAAACTAATTTTCCTACATTTGTTTAAGATAAGAGCAGTGAGCTTGGTTTCCATATTTAGAAAATGCTGCAAAAATGTACTTGATCTGTACCAATAGGCAGCAATATATCAGAATAAAATAAAGAATCATAGAATCACAGAACATCCTGAGTGGGAAGGGACTGGGATCATCCAGTCCAACCCCTGGCCCTGCACAGACACCCCAACAACCCCACCCTGGGCATCCCTGGCAGAGCTGTCCAAAGGCTCCTGGAGCTCTGGGGCCATGCCCATTCCCTGGGGAGCCTGGGCACTGCCAGCACCCTCTGGGGGAAGACTAATCCAGCCTAAATCCCCCTGACACAGCTCCATGTTGTTCTTATTGTATGAATGAATAAAACCTGTGGAAGCAGAAGGACAGTTAACAATTTCTGCATATTTGTGTTCTTTTCTTCATTACTCAATCTCCTCATTGCACAGCTGCCAGACTGGAGTAACCCAAGGGATAGCAGGGTGCAGTGGATTGCTACAGACCAAAGCTGGGATGTGTAGAAGGTCACAGTCAGGTATCACTCACTTCACTTTAAAAATAAATGCAAGAAAACTATATTCTGGTAAAAGGACAAGATGGAACTCAGTGACACTTGGGTAAGGAATTAGAATGAATGGAGGACATCTGAACAAATAAAGCTGTGTTTAGAAAAGTGCACAGTGGCTGTACTGGGAACTTTCCCAGCAGAGTGCTGGTGATAAGCCACGTTGAGGGGGTTCTGAGAGACTAAGAAGGCAGAAAGCAAAGGGATAAAGGAGATCCTGCCAGGTTGAATGGGGGTCACTATGAGGAGAGTTGCCGAAACTGCATTTTAGACACTATAAATGACCACTTATTGGAAAAACTAACCAGAAAGCCAACAAAAGGAGAAATAACATTACTAGTTCAGAGAGTTTCTTTGGGAAGGCCACTCAGCAAAAAATAACCATGACCTAGCCATATCAAATATTCTTTCAGGATCAAAATAATCCACAACAGTAATGCTTAACTTCAAAGAGAACGTGAGGAATGCTATTAAAAAGAAATTTAAAATAGTAATCAAAAAGGTTAAATGCTTGAGATGGCAAGAAGATTGTTTAAAGATGCTATGTTAGAGTCTCAGAGAAAATGTACCTATCAAAATAAAGACATTTTAAATCATAAAAAAAATCTCACCATAGTTAAAATGTGCATTAAATGAAAATATTAAAGCAAAAAGCCTTCAAAAACTGGAAGTCAGCAATTTTCCAATTATGAACCAGGGAACAACCTATCATTTAATATTGAACATAGTAGCAGAGGAATGGAAAATTTTAAATGTGAACCTTTTAAAGAGCTCCTGGAAAACTACAAACCAGCCAGACTTATTTCCATACTGAACAAACTGGTAGAAGCAAATAGAGAGTAAAATGATTAGATGCATAAATAACTATAATCATAATGCTGAAGACTCAGCATGTTTTTGTGGAAGGAAGCCATGCCTCAAAAGCCTCTTGCAGATCTTTAAGGGAGGCAGAAAGCAAACAGATGTGTGCTATAAAGAGATTTTGAAATGGTCATTCAGCAAAGAAAGTTTTTGTTGTTAGAAAAATTAAGTGATCATGGAGTACGTACAAAGGAAGGTCTTCTCAAGAAGTAGCAGTTGATTAAAGATACAAACACTAGCAGCAGGTTTAATTTAGCCACTGGAAACCCACATGTTTTGTGCTGGGATCATAGCTGTTCAACATGTTGAGGAAGGTACTAAAAAACTGTAGAAACTGTCCATGTCAGACCTCATGACAAAATTTTTGTGGATCAAAAGAAAACTGGATAAACAGAAGCTGCAAGAGGATCTTATGGTAAGAGGGAGAATATGTGACAGAGTGATGGACAATTAAATGTCAATTAATTCAAACTCTGTATACGAGAAATGACTGAAAAGCCAAGGATACTTCACCTGGAGAAGAAATGGTTCACATGAGGGATTATAATGGAGGAGGACAAAATCATGGATGTAGTCAAGAAAGTAAATAGGAAACACTGATTTTCTGTGCCCAGGTTGTGGGAATTCAGGGACATCAAATGCAATTATCTAGCAGTAGGTCTACTGTAAACACCACAGATCACTTCTTCACACAAAACATAAATTAAACTGCATATCCCATTGCCAGAGGGTATCACGGAGGCCAGACATGGTAGGAAAGAGTCTCCTATAGGAAACTGAACATAGAGAAGAACATACAGCATAAAACCCCCAAGTTCTGAAAGCTCTGATCCTTGCACACAGCATTGCTGAACTGCAAAACCTGCTGCTGGGTAAGAGCACTCCTACCCTTGTTCCTGTATCATCCTGAGACACCCCTGGTTCTACCTTGGATCTTTGACTTTACTCAGTAATTGCTGTCATCCTTTGCATCTGGCTTTCCCATCTGCAATGACAGTAATCTAAGTATCTCCTATACAGGTTGCACTATACCCAGGAGCAGACATCCTGATTTTCTGCTATGGAAGTGTTTCTGACAAATGTTGAACAAATTCCTCAAGAAGGGACTGTTTCTGTAAGTCCAGAACATCCTGTGCTTACTGACACAGCACAGAATCAGACATAAGACCCTATTCAACTGAAATACTATCTTCCAGAATTCCAGAAGTTTCAGCTCTGCAGAGACCTGTAAAAGGGGAGCACATTACAGACTCCAGTCCCTGCCCTGAATGGCACAGGGAGGAACTGACCCAGAGAGCTGCACCTGCATTTTAAGCAGTACCCTGACTCTGGGCCACAGGGAAATCAGATGTTCCTCCAGCTGTGCAGTTCAATCCAGCTGACACATGCTCAGCTTTAGCCATTCAACAATGAGTGATCCAGTTATGTAATCCCTGCCCCTGCAGCCAATGGAGATGGATAGAGGGATTTAAAAGATGAGTAGATGTGACATGGGTTAGTTGTGGGCTCAGCAGTGCTGAGGAAACAATTGGACTCAAGGCTCTTAGGGGGCTTTTCCACCTAACCAATTCTGTGATTCTAGTATCCTGTGTTTACAGGCAGAGATTACTCCATTGTCTCAATGTGGTCAAAAGGCCACCAGACACTGCTCTCCATGTTGTTTAGAGACTTGGCACAAGCAGTTTCAACCATGCACTTCCATTTTTCATTCATTTTGCCAGAGTTTGATGAGGTGAGACCTCCACTCTTGGAGATGATGAAGTCAACACCAGAGGAGAAGGTGCAGCTTGAAGCTACAGCACTGATGAGGACACTGGTAGCCTGAGGGTCCAGCATGTGCTCACAGAGAGGTGGGAACTAAGAGAAAAGGAGGGGGAGATCAGTGTTCAAGGAGATCTGGTGGAAGGAGAATAAAAGTATTGCCAGGACAACAAATTCACACAGCAGGCTGTCCTAAGGAGCTGCACAGTTTGTGAAGGATAATATAATGTTCAACAGTTTGAAAATGCTGTGGGAAAGATCTGCAGGTGGAAAAGTAACTAAATGGAGTCTAGTAATAAAAATATAGCACAAGAACAGTAGTCCTGACCATCTGATCAGAACTGTGGAGAACAACGTTAACTGAGATCACAGAGGCTGCAAAACTAGGGTGGGCAGCAGCAGTGGGAGATTTCATCCATTCATACACATACAGGTTAATGATTCATTGGGATGAACCATGGAGAAAAACTTCTTGGAAGCAATAAATGATTAGATGCCAGAATTAACTAGTCTAAATTGTTCAACCCACAAGGAAAGATGTGACTCAGGATGTGGTCTGGGATGGTACATAAGACTAGGTTCAACAGGCAGAAGTGGAAGAATTCATTTGTAAGAATGATTGCAACACAATTTTAACTCTTTAGTGGAGAGCAAACTAAATAAATGCAGCATGTGGAGGTTCAACTTCAAGAAAGGTAACTATGTAAAAATGCAGCAATTGGTCAAAAAGAGTTGAAAAGGAGCAGCCCAAAAATGCCCAGGATGACTGGGGCTGTAGATTGTTCACAAATGCTGTACTGGCAGTCAGGGAATCAGTGGGCTCCTTTGAGGCCTGGGTGTCAAAAGGGTGATGGCAAGGCCATAGCTGAGAACCTCAGTGAACTTTCTGCATCCATTGCTGGTGCTGGTGACACTGTGCTGATACACAAAGAGATGTGAAACACTGAGATGTGTTTTCCTCCTGTGTATCAGCACCACCAGAAAGGCCAAGGGCTGAGAGGTTTCCCATATGATCCCACCTACAGGGAGGGCTCTGAATGCAGTCTTGAGGCCCACACACGCCTGGAGCTTCCCTCTACCCTGGGGCATGCAGAGCATGCTGTGAAGAACAAGATTCCTGCTAGCATGGAGAAGCACAGCCTCTTGGAAAAGGACAGCAGGGCAAAGGGAAAGGCAAGCCCAGCTCACCAACCTGCTGGAAGCCAAAGAGCACGTGGATGGCCTCAGGCATGGAGGGGTGCAATGAAATCCCCAGGTTTGCCAGTGATCCTCAGGTCCTTCAGGTGGTTGGATCCCTCACTGAAGGTGAGCAAATCCTGAAGGACCTCACAGAACTGAGCAAGTGGACAAATATGTGGCAGATGAACTTCAGTAAAGGCAAATGTGGTATATCCATAGGGGAAAATTATCTGTATGATGCTGAACCTGGAACAGCTCAGGAAGGAGCTTGGAATCATCATCAGTGGTTGTCTGACATCATCAGCTCAGAGTGCAATGGCAACTAAAACATCCAGCAAGGGCCACAATCACAAACCAGAGTTTGGGCACCTTTTACCCTTCTGGAACACCTCGGTGCAGTGTATCAGGGGGCCACATGCAGTTCTGGTCTCTGCACCTCAAGAAGAAGGTAGTGAGATCACAGAGGGTGCAGAAAAACAGAATTAAATAGGCTGAGAGATGCAGGAGCCACCGTATGAGGAGAGACTTCTGAAAAGTCTGAGGTCTTCAGGCAAGAAAAGGGCAGGGAGGATGGATAAGACAGAGGCTTGGAAAACTGAAAGCACTGACTGAGGTGATTGCAGGGTAGCTGTTGAACCAACATCCAGCACCAGCAGTTACATTATTCAGTATTTTGGTAATGAATATTTCCTCAGTGTCACCAGTCTCTGCCACAGCAGTTGCTGTATTTTCTTACCTGTATGTACCAGCAAGAACTTGATCACAATCAACCAGGACAAACTTCTCCAGAACCTGGCCTGCAAATTTCTTGCCTGCTTTGCTGTAGTACGTGTCTCCACTCAGGTATCTGATGCGCATGTTCTGAAACCAAAGCAGGGAGAGTTGGTAAGGGGCCATGTACTGAACTAAACTGAGATGTTCCCTTGTGCATCACTGCTGGACTCCCTCAAGCTCATGCTCTGCTCTGAGAGGTAGAACACAGCAAGGCATTTCTTGGCTCCTACATACCAAATATTTTGTCACACTGTCTGCTCCTACAGGATAAAGAAACCAGCAAAAATTAACAAGTTGCACTCAAGTGCAAATTCTAGTTTGAAAAAACACTTGGGAGAATCCTATGAGCCTACAGATCAATTCTGATGTATGTAGAACTATCCAATTTTCTTCCAGATTATTAACAATATTCAACACCCCACACTAGCTGATGGCTCTGCATTGAACTAAATTTTGATGCATAACAACTAGCTAGTTTCTAATCAATAGTGTGCTGCTGTGATTTTATACAATGACAGGCTTAAAACACCACTCAATGAAAAAAAATTTACAGAGAGGAATATCCACATATTAAGGAATTCCTTTTATCAATGCATTTTAAAATGATATTAACATTTTCAGCTGCTATACTCAGCTGAAGCAGACCTGATGCTCCACTGCAAATACTTCTCTGATACAACCTTGGCCTGTAAAACCAACTGCCCAGAATAAACTGGGCAATATGGCTCTTGGTATCCACTGGAAGCCTCTTTCTTAATGTGAGGCATTTGCCTGTAATAGAAGTTATTTGCACCTCAGGTGAGTAAGGCAGAAGAGCAGAACAGTCACTGGAAACTGTTACTGACCTGCTCTGTGTGATACAGTGCCAAACAAAACACCTGGCATGTAAATAAACATCCCTAAGGCTACACCTATGCGGGGCTGCCAGGTGATTCCTTCCTGCCCTCCAGGCCAGCTCCCCTGACACCTGTGGCACCTCTGGTACAGCAGGAGCTGTCACAAACTGTCACCACCTGCATTTGACTGGGCAGATCTCTCTGTGGGCAGCTCATTCCTGCCGAGCATCAGCCCGGCTACAGGCAAAGCCCTACAGCAGCTGGGTCGGCGTCGGGGCTGATTTGCTCCCGGCAGAGGTGGGCGCTCAGGGAATGTGGCAGTGCCCCTCCACCACCAGCAGATTTCTGGCCAGGCACAGGCAAGGTGAGACATTAATTTTTAAGAATTAAAGACTTTAGTTAAACTAGATATTGCTGAGGTAAGATAGATAAACTTCCC
>JBBMKD010000067.1:1520106-1543168 GCA_037834095.1 Argya squamiceps | reverse complement strand
AGTTATGAATATGCATTTGTGTTTTGGGTATTCAATACTCCTGTACATAAACAGACCCTGTGATCATCTGTAAATTGTGGTGTGTATTTGGGAGCTATCCCGCACGCTGCCCGGTGTAATAAACATACACTTTCTAACTTTAAACTGTTAGAGAGTCTTTGTCCCTCATAGTTGGATATCGGTATTAGATCAATATCCTTATTTTTAATAAATCAAAGGGACAAGCACCAGCAGCTGGGATGTGCCTGCAGATGTTCCCCGCAGGGCGCAGCCCCACGCCCCTTCCACCTTTCCAGAGCTGCCCCTGGGCACCCCTGTGCCCCCTTCTCCTGCCTCCCACGGGGCTCAGGGCAGTCGCCCCTCGGGGTGAGCAGTGAGGCAGGGACCCTGCAGGGAGATTCCCTCTGCTGTCAGAGTCCCCACGGGCAGGAGCTGAGCTTCCCTCCGGGAACACACACCAGGCGGGAAAGGCTTGGCTCTCACAGTGCAGTGAGGGTCTCCCAGCCCACCCAGGAGCACCACTGCCCTCCAGGGCTGCACAGCAGCAACTCTGCTCCTGACCAGAGCCCATCCAGGCTCATCTTGTAGTGGGCAATGGCAGCTGGGGAGAGCAGGAAGAGGGGACAATCATTTATGGTGCTGCCCCTAATACTGCTGTGGACCCTGATTCCTGCTTGGGATTTCCTGAGCTTCTTGTGGTTTGTCTCAGAGGGAAGCCCACCATGATCTCTTCTCCAAGTACTGCTCCAGTCTTCTCTTGAGTTCGTGGAAACTTCAAGCAAGGACAGAGCTGAAGCTTCAGAATTTTGGCACTGTGGCTGTCACTTGTTGGCTTCTTATGTCCCAGAACACATCCTCACCAGCCACCTATGAGAAGGGAGAAACCTTCTCCCCATAATGACAGCTGTGCAGTGGAACAAGTTGCCAGAGAGACTGTGTGGTCTCCATGCTTGGAGATCTGCCAGAGGAGACCAGGTGAGGTGACCTCACAGGTGACACTGCTGACAATGTTTTGAGTGGGAGGCTGGGCTTGATGACATCCTAAGATCCCCTGCATTAACCTGTGATCCCCTGAAATGACACCACAAGTTGCTGATTCAGTCCAAGATAATGCTGAATACTTGGGGAGGTGTTCCCCTTGTCCTGTGGCCAGTCAACACAGGGATTTTCTCTTCCAATGCCGAAGTTTTAGTAATACTAGTTCTCACTGGGAGGAGCTTCCTCCCCCTCTCCTTTCTGGGGAAATTAAAACAACTTCAGGTAAGGGATAATCCATAAATTTGTCACCACAGTATTCCTTCACTCCCTTTGTAATTTTCAAGGCTGGGTGAGTTTCTGATATCTGGTTCATTTTTATCATCCTCTTCTTCCTCTTGTCAATTCAGACCCTCAATCATCCCAACAAAATGAGAATCCTGCAGTGTTGCAGGAAAGACACTAAGGTACTACTCTTGCTCCATTCAGACAGTAGTTTCAGGTTCAGCAGACAGATGTTTGAAAACTCCATCTTAAGTCTTCTGCTGTCACTGCTGCTAATGCTCCACACAGGATTTTCTGATGCTCAACACTGGAATTTGCCACCAGCAGATCACATGTTGTTTTCAGAACTAAGGTGCTGGAAGGCAATTACCCCAAATTTGCCATTCAACCACAAATTGTCACCAATTCTTCCAAATGGGGATTTACCACGACATCCTGTCACAACTTAGAGGCAGGAATAAAATATGTACCCTCATTCCACTCAGATGTGTGTTCAGCCTGTAGGTAATGGAGTGCTCTGGTGCATCAGTGTAAGAGACACTTCAGATGGAGAGCTGCTAGTGAGTCATGGAATGAGGAGGCAAGTGTTTTGATGCAATGTTCAAGCACATGACATGACATCAGACCTAACAAAGAGACTTAGACACCTCCACAGATATAAACTCCTTCTAATTTTAATTTTAAAAATGGCCTCCTCTTGGATAAGAAGCAATAAAATATATTTTGGAGGTATGGAATTCATCCGAATGCACCAGGTCACTTCAGTGTGGAAGCTGTTTATGGAAGTAAACATGCTCCAGCATGGAGCAGTTTTTGCCAAGAGCTGCCATGTCAAGAGTCAGGGTGAAATGGGTCTGGCTCGTTAAGAAGCAAGACAGGACAGAGCTTCACCAGCACCGTGGAAGAATCAAAGAATCATTTAGGTTGGAAAAGACATTCAAGGTCATCGAGTGCAACCTTGTCAACTGGACCAGAGCACTGAGTGCTTCTCTAAAGAAGCCTCTCTAAATGAACCTTTGTGTAGACAGGTTAAAAATTGGGGGAAATTAAGACATCTTAATTGCATCTATTTGGAATATCCTGTAAAACATTATTTTTGCATTGTCCCTAGCTTGTTTTTAGGTAGGAATACTTTTGAACTAATTGGAAAATTTCCAAGTGTTCCCCACAGAAATGAAGGGAAAACTCATGAAACTGGTGGCTGGAGTGGAATCAGTGCTCTGGGGAATCCTGCACATCCAGGGAAGGAGCACAGCCAGCACTGCTGGCCTTACAGGAATAACAAATGACAACAAAAAACGAACTTCCATTGACAGGTGGTAGCCAGAAGCTGGGATCAGCAGGATACTGGGGTGCATCTCTAAGGCTGCAAAGCTCCTAAGAGAGCTTATGTCACATTCATTTTTACTGTTTATCTGCTCTGGGCATCACATGCTGGTGATGGGCACCCACTGAGCAGGAATTGCTCAGTTGTGCAATTGTGGGTTTTTCACAAATCCCTCACAGACCCACAACTGAATTGCAGCTGAACTGCATTAAGCAGCACCTTAATGTGAGATGTTTAACCTGTGGGTTCAGCAGAAGAACATGATGGGGTTTGTAGCAGGACATCTGAGGGGACTCACTGCTGTCTTTGGCCTCCCAGCTATTGCCCTGCAGCAGCTCTGGGCAGAATTTAAATCCTTGAGCTAAGGGATCTGAACTATGAGCAGTTAAAGTCTCTATGTCCTAGAGCAGGGGCTGTGTCCTCTCCCCCGTGTCCAGATGATCCAGGTTCACATAAGCTAAATTTCCTAGCCTCCCTCTGCATCTCAGCATCTCACTGACCCCCAGCTTCACACTCCCTGCATGGAAAACTGAAATGAGGACCACAAAACATCAATATATGTGACTAGGAGGCTCCTGCACGCCTTCCTCTGTGCATCCAGACAGATCTCAGTTTCCTGGAGCAAACAGTCTTGGTTTCTTAGCCTGGGACAGGGAGAGAAGGGATAGATTCTGGGGAGAAGGGATTCTAGATAGATCTAGATAGATCCCTAATTAGATTCTAGGGACCAGGCAGAGGGAACAGAACACAGAGTACATTGTTTTTATCAATTCCAAGACCTGTTTATCATATCCAGTGTGTGACTGAAAACTTACTGGGAAGCTGTCCTGAGTAAGAGCCATTTTATTGCACATTTCCACAAAATGCTTCAAGTACTCTTCATCCAGGATCAGGTAAACGGGGACGTGCCGTCTGCTTGAGGCCTCCAGCAGGTCACACAGAATTTCCATGTCTGTAAACAGATCCATCACAATTGCTATCACCTGGCCAGGAGAAAAGAGGTGTGGGGGGAAAGAAACACAAGAGACTGGTGAAATCTCATGTCCAAGTGAATTGTGCTTTAAACTATGTGCTTTATTCAAACCTCCTGAGTTACCAAGACCCTGTGGCCACCCGAATGGAGATGACTCTGGACCTTTGTGTTTAACAGCCCCTACCCCACTGTGGCAGCTAAAATGAAATTTTAATAACTACTAAGACAATCCCCACCTGGGTACCTCCTGTCTCATCTGCTGTTCAGAGAAAGAAATAGCTGAAAGGGTAACAAGTGCAACCAGTATGTGTTGCCTTAAGAAAATATGCCAAGAAAAAAGCATATAAACAAGAGGTGAGACTGAGCAAAATCATTGTTTAATCAGCAAGAGTGACTACATGACTGGCAGATTAATATGAAAAAGTAGAATTTTTTTTCAGGATGGACACAATGCCAGGTGAGGGAGAAGGTATTGTGATAAAATATGTGCAAATCTTCATTCCAAGATTAGATCCTAGGGGTGCCTAGACAAAATCAGAGAATAATGTGTGTGGAAATGATGCCTTCCCTGTCCCTGCTGGCAGGACTCCTGCTCATGCAGCCAGGGATGCAAGTGATGGGTATGAAACCTGACAGGAGGAAGAAGGAATAATGCTAAGATTATTAAAAA
Organism: Argya squamiceps; assembly: GCA_037834095.1. Lineage (NCBI taxonomy): Eukaryota > Metazoa > Chordata > Aves > Passeriformes > Leiothrichidae > Argya > Argya squamiceps. Next base: position 1,538,938 of record JBBMKD010000067.1, on the reverse strand, counting down.
ATAAAAGTATATGTATCTCAATAAAGTGAAGATAAGGTCTCCAAGGAAGGGGTTTTAAATAGGAAAAGAATTTTAAAGAGAACTGCCAGTTCTTTAAAGAATGAAGTTGAAAAAGGCCATGGCAATCCATCCCACTGTGGAGATGGAGTGGGAGGCAGCAGACTGTCATGGCTACGTGAATTCTCCAAAAATGGGAACGAAAATACAGACAACAGAAGGTAAGTCATGACAAGCAGCTACAAGTGAGTTCACCCAAGACTAGAAAATTCCAAGTACAGAATGACCTGCAATAAGAGCAATGCATCAAGGGAAATCAGCCATAAATAGATTCAGATGGGATTGGAGACCCTGCTGCTCTGTTCTTCATGGAATGAAGTTGCCAGCAGACAACACTGAGGGGGCCATTGTTTGGATAAGGAAGTGACTGTTGGGATCCATCTGTTGGCTGTCACTGTCAGGGTCAGGGGGACACCTTGGAGAAGGAAGGAACAGACAGGAGAGCACTTGCTGAGCAGGATGATTTGTCACTGCACCTGAGAGTGATGAGCACCTGGTGACTCAGACCTTGAACCATCACCAGTTAACACTGAGAACTCATGGAAGATGGGAACACACTGTGGGATGGAAAAGGGCAGAGGAGAAAAAGCTAGGAAAAAAAAAATGGAACTACTGCCCAAGTACTTTAGTCCCAGTCTTTACCATATCATAGGGAATAAGGTAACTGGTGCTCATTAGTTGGGTTTATAACCCTGATTTGTGTTTCTGTACCTACCAGAGAATTCCCAAATAAAGACGACTCAAAACCCACTAAATGTGGGACTGAAGTTTCAATAGCCTATTCTGCTTCTCAGTGTTCATGCCCTGCACCACACCTGGCACACAAAATGCATGACAGTCAGTTCTGCTGCCATCATGCCCCATGAGGAGGGAGCCTGTTTCCAACACCTCCACTGCCTGTGTTATGTGCAAAGCCACAGATGCAACTCTCCATGGTCCAAATCACCCCTGCAGGGTGAGCCTTCCTCTGCCACTGCTGCTCACCTGCTCCTCTTCAAACCAAGAATGCAGAGGATTGCAGCAAGGTCAGATTTTACATATGCAGTGATTCAATCTTTAAATAGGAACGGGGGGTAGTTGCAATCATGGCATGGGGCTGATCTGGAATAGCTTCAGAAAAGAGGAAAGGAGCTCCAAGTTTAACTGTCCTAGGATTTGTGCTCCAGACTGCCTCACTGGCCCAGATTGCTCATTGCCCAGTAGCTCTTCTGCTCTGTTTTCATTATTAAATTGCCTCTTTCCAGGCTCACACTCATGGCCTCAGTGCTGCCACAGGCAGAGCAGGGCCCCTGGGCTGCCCCATCCTCTCCGGCCCACTCTTCTGCCTGGGGAGCTGGCTCCTCTCAGCCTGTACATGCCAGGGAAAGACCTTTGCCCAGAGCCACAGTGGAGAGGAAAGCAATGTCAGAAGGCTGATTCCTGCTCCCTTGGGGATTGAGCCCTTTTGCAGATGGACAAGATATTGTGGCTCTGCTTTGCCCCCAAAACCCATCTCTGTGATGATGCCCAACAAACTGTCATTGGTCCTCAATGTCTTGCATGAGGCCCCAGGCCCAGCTCACCACTGCAGGGTTTGGGGAAGAACCTTCCCAGAGGATGGTGTGATCCACATGGGACATAAGGCAGCTGTCTAGAGCTAAAAATCATTCCTTCTGTCCAGGCCAAAACCGTATCTCCACCCTCTCACCTTGGTCTCAGGAGATACAGGCTGCAGAACCTGACCCCAAAGGGCACCTCTTTTGTTGCCTTTGTCAGTGTTGTCTTCCCAGAAGCTTTACAAGAATTTGGCAAACTTCTCCCCTCTTGAAACGTGCCCATCTGTCATGGAGAGCAGTCAGCCCTGGAGGAGCTCTGCAAACACTGAGAACAATCTTCAATCTCCCAAATTAATGTTGCTGCTGGTCTATCAGCACAAGGTACCAGTGAGACCCACAGTATAAAAGGACTTTGCCACATCTCTCCACACTGTCCTCTAGCCAAAGGCCAACTGCAATTTAGCCAAATTTCTTTGATGGGTCACACATCCTCTGATGATGAAGCACCATGAAAAAACGACAGCCCAGACCTTGTGTAAAGCCTCAGGCAAGTCCCTCTCAGCCAGACATAGCCTCATGATATTCAAGCTCATCTCAAGCTTAGGTTTGAGGCAGGTTTGTCCTGGGGACAATCTAAACTCTGCTTGGGAAGTCAGTGTGATGGTGTCAAGGAAGACCGAAGCTCCTTCGTCCCCAGATCCCACATGTTGAGGGGCACTGCCTGTATGCAGGGTGCACAGGAGGTCCACACCATCTTGCTTTCCTCTACCAGTGCTTGCAGGCTTTGGCAGGGCTGGTTGCCGCAGTTCAGGCTGATCCTTGCCCAAAAGCGGCACTGCCAGGGCCCCAGTGTGAGAGGGAGGGGGCTGAGCAGGCAGCAGCACATGGCAGAGTCCCCCGTGGCAGCCGATGCCCAGGCTGGATGCAGGTGGCCGGGCTGAGGCGTCAGTGAGAGCCCCAGGCAGCTTCTGCGAGCTGGGTGGAGCCCTGATGGGCACGCTGAGCCTTTCCAAAGCGGGTCTCAGCTTGGTCGGGAGGGGGAGCAGGCTGCGGCTCTGCTCACACCTCCCTTCGCAGAGCTCCCGGTGTGCAGCACGGCCCGTGCTGGGCAGGAAGGGCGGCATTGTCCCCGTGTGTGCTGCCCTGGGGACAGAGGGGAGGCTGTGCCCTCCCTGCAGGAGGGGATGCAGGTGCCCGTGGGGCTGCTCATGTAACTGTGGGTATCCATAAGGGCACTGAGATCAGCACATCCTTTTGGAAATCAAAGCAGGCAGCTCTTACAATAACATCAGATGAACACCAACGCCGAGAAATTTTGGGGGAAGAAGACCCTGGAAGTTTTTTCCCCTCAAAACTCCTAAACCAGTGGGAGTTGAGTATCTGAGTACCATTTGCAATTCATGTTCCTGACAGCTCGTGTCTCACATTTAAAGCTTTGGGCATTCAAGTCAATTAGGCCTTACAAACTCAAACCTGTGTCAGTGCCTCCAGCCCCTCCATTTCAGTGGTGGGGGCTGCAAGGCTGGGGGCATCCCTGCTCCTCACCATGCTGATCATGACCTCTGAGCCCATGGCTTGGCCTTGGCAGGTCAGGATGCTACAGACACACAGCTGCCCCACAGGCTTTAAAAAATTTCACACCTTGCCATTGTAGGGTTAAACCATGACATTTCCAAACCCACTTCTGGAAACTCACAATTCAGCAATTACTAGAGTCATCACTTTAGGAATTACAGCACTTACCAGAACCCCACTGGGGTTTGCCATCTGTCTGGTTTCTAACCAGCACAGCTGGTTTTACTGGTGTTTGCCAATAGCAGTGTGGTTTGGGTCATTACTACAGTGGTGCCATTTGATCTCTTGCTCCCCTGGGGACCGTCAGGGACCCTTCTGCCACCAGGCACAGACACGAGTGCACAGACAGGAGTCCAAGGGGCACAAGAGGGGTGGAAGAAGCAGCATGGATAGTTCAAACCAGATTGGAGCTCAGCCAGCAAGAGCAAAATTGTAATAGTATTGTCAAATGAAGGCAAAGGTGTGGCTGCACTGCATCTTCTTATGTCTGCAAAGGGAAAAGCTCAAATCTGAACATCCATCTTCAAAGAGAGCTGGTTAAAGACAGCAAAGGCAAAAGACCAACCACACCAGAAGGGATACCCATGAAACAAGTGCTCCTTCTGCTAATTTGTCAATACAAATATGCTGTTGCAAGAGGTGTCAGCTGATGTTGCTCTGTGTGACTCTACCGGGGAAGAAGCAAACAGCATTTCAAGACACAAACCTCCCTGTCTACAGGACCTGGGAAAAGCAGTTGGGGATCCCAACATCTCTCCCACATCACACCAGCCCTGTATCCCCCACGGGAGAAGAAACACTCTAAAAGAGGAATCTACAACAAAAGCTAAAAGTCTAGTGTAAAATATACTGGAAATGTAGAAACAGCACCTGCAAAGCAAAAAACCAGGTGGTTCTTCAAAAGGTTCATACTGGCACTTCAAGCAAAGGAAGTTTTTACCTCTGGTTGCTCTTTTGCTATTAAGACACATAAGTAACATCCTTTTGGATGGTTTGTTGAGCAAATGACTCAGTAAGTATTTAAATATGTGTAACTGGGGTTGTGAATGAGCTGGAATTGCCATCAATCATAGAGTTAATCATGGGAAGCACTGGCCAGGGCTGCTAACACAGAAGCCAGTAGAACACCAGTAATAAATCAGTAAGATACTTAAAAACTCATTCTCACATTTCACACAACAGTAAAAAACACTGTGTGAAATCCCCAACTCAAACATGAAGGGCAGAAGATTGTCAGGGCTTTGTCAACCCAAGCAAAAAAAGCAAAAATCTCAGAGTGTACTGAAAGTACAATAAAGCATCCCCTCCCCGGGCAACTTGCCCGCAGCAACTGAGAAGTTCCTGCGAACTGAGGAAGCAGCAAGATGTTTTTCCTGTGGCTTAAAGGATCATAATATCACTGAAGATCCGGGACACGTGCTGAGTGATGGGAGGACACTTCTTGGTAGTTGTTTACTCTGTGCATTCTGCCATGACTGTGCCTTAATCCCCACTGCTGACAAGGATGGGATCAATATCACAGAACTTTTCAGATCATTTAAACTACCATAAATCAGCTGCCTGCAAGGACAAACAAAGCTTTTTGTGACTTATTTCCTGGACCAAAACTTCCTGTAATTGCCTATAAGAAGCAATTGGAACTTCAGGCATTAAGCAAGGGCTGCTTACAACTGAGCAGCAGCTGATGTGGCAAAATGATCTTTTGGGCAAAACAAAACGATCCCTGTTCTCCTCATATCACACCCAAACTTCACTGATATGTGGCTCTTTGAGGATGTTTTAATGCTGCACAGTAATCTGAGCTGCTGGGAATACATTAACTCATTTGCTCAGTTCTGCTGATGGTTATAGAAAATCACACTTGAGCTGCAGAGATCCAGGTGATTCCTTATCTCCAGCTTTTGCATGAGCAACAATGAATGCAAGGAGTGACCCTGAAGTTAAATAGGAAACTATTGGAGTGATAAGAGAAACTGCCAGAAGCTGACTGCTTAAAGTGAACTTTGCTCTAAATATTTCCTCAATATCTCAACACAAGTAATACAAAAGAAGATTGATGTGAAACAGCTGAAAAGAACCATAAAGAGGACAAAGACAAAAGCCGTGTCTGAGATAGTTGTCTGAGCTGCTGCTTTCACACAGAGTACAGTGGCAAGGCAAAAGAAACAAGCAGCATAATTGAGTGAATGAATTCATGCCAGCATTGTGCTTGGTAGGCAGGCACTGTAGTCATCCAGTTTTTATTACATCCAAGGGTTGTAATAACACAGCACAAACTGTGCAATGGGGCAAAATAGGCTGATCTTACTCATCCCCAGGGAGTCACAGACATCAAGCCTAGGAGACAGGATCCTAACTTAATTCAAACCACAGGCAGGGATTTTCAGTCCCACAAATTTACTCAGGTCATATGTGGTGAGGTCCTGGTCCAGGCTGCCCAGAGGAGCTGGGGCTGCCCCATCCCTGGAAGTATCCAAGACCAGGCTGGACACAGCTTGGGGCAACCTGCTTTAGTGGAAGGCGTCCCTGCCCATGGCAGGGCATGGAATGAGATGGCCTTTATGGTTCCTTCCAACACAAACCATTCTGAGATTCTCTCTGTGACAGGAACTCACCAGTGGTATTCTCTTGTCCAGCTTAAAATGATGGCCAGGGCTGGAGAAGAGCCCTGGCTGTGGAGAGGGGAGCAGGGGTGGCTGGGACACACAGAGCCAGGGACATTGCAGGCCGTGCCACACACCCATGCCAGGCTCTGGGACTGCCCTGCATCCCTGCAGCCACGGACACAGAGTGGATGTGTGGATGACATAAAATCCCAGGCAGAAGGAAATTACAAGAAAGGAAAGGAGCGGGAACAGCTACAGGTCTGCTGCAGAAAAAGCAGTCACATCATGCCAGACATGGAGAGAGCAGCGACAGCGTGGAGCGTGTGGTTACAGGTGTGGGACCAGCCACCAGCCCCAGGCACTGTGGCACAAGGCTCCCCTCAAGGGACACAGCTCTGTACGTACCGTCCGTGCCCGGCTGATCAGAGACCGGACCAAATCCTTAATGCTGTTTGTTTTGTTTCTTTGGAAAATCACAGTGGCTTGAGTCTGGCCAGACACCGTGAAGAGTGGCCACCCCAGCTCCAGCTCCGGAGGGTGCACATCAGACATGAGGGGGAAGTAGGTGCCTGATGTTAGTTCAGAGTTGAGGGAGAACCTGTCTCCAGCGTCCGCATCACCAGGGTCAGCTTCTTTGTCTTTCATTGTACTGGGCTCTGGGAGGCTTTGGTTCCTCTGATGGCTGATATATTCCATGTCCAAGGTGGAAAGGAACGGCAGCTCCCTCTCCTCGGCGATGGCGCTCAGGTAGCCGCGCTCCCCCTGCTCCAGAAAGGCGTCGATGGCCAGCCTGGCTGTCTCGCTGTGCTGCAGCACCAGCGGGGTGGGCTCCCTCCACCACGGCTTCTTCAGCTCTTCCAGGCGGCTCCTCAGTGGCCCAGACACCCCTTGCTGGCTCCCATAGCTGCGGGGGAGCTGGGGCCTCACCTCGACTGCCAGGTAGTTGAACATGACTGGAGCTGCTGATGCCGAGAGGTGTCTCTCCTGCTGGATTAGTCCTGGGTCCGTCTTCAGGTCTCTTCTGCCACTCCTGAGCTCCTCCCAACAGGTTCCTTCAGGACTCAGCATAAGCTCAACTCCTTAATCACCGGGTACAGCCTCCCACACCGGGGGAGGAGCCGGCTTTCCCCAGCTCCCTCACCCGGCTTTCCCGGACACACACCTGATACTGGATGCCCAGCGTGTCCCTTTTGCAAGGGGAAGAATATCACCTCTTCAAGGTGCTCCTTCCTTTTCCTTGTAACTGATTAATGGACTGTCCTCCCCTCCCCTTCCCTTCCCTAGAGAGGTCCCCACCCTTGGCCTAGCAGGCTCTAACCTGTTTTGTCCCTCGCTGTGCTCACAGTGGAAATGCAGATGCTGGAACTTGTTCCTGCTTGAAATTTGTTCCAAATCAAACATGCTGCTTAGTGTCAGTTATAATGAAACACAAATATCCCAAGTGGGTAATCAGACTCGGCAAAGAAACTTACTCATCCCTGAGCCACAGATAATGCTCCTTAGCATTTCTTGGGAGCCCAGCTCTACTACACCAGAGCCTGGCAGAGAAGCCAGAACATTCTATTTTTTGACATATAGAGTCATGGTGTTTGTAGGAACCACAGCAGGAATCTTGGTCATTAGGTACTGCAGGTGAGGAGAGCAATATTTCATGTGCTCTTTTAGCATCTCCCTGGAAATCTTTCAAGGACATTCAGCCTTCGGAGTCTGGTGCTGTGTGAATGATGATACTGCCCACATACTGCTTTTTGGGGATTAGTTAACTCCAGCTTCCCAAAAGCATCATGGAGTTATTTTTGGAGGAACAGTACAGGCAGACATTGCTGTGTGAATTAAAGCACTGTGTAGGAACACACCATGAGAACATGTGTGAAGCACAGGAGCAGAGATCAGCTCACCCTGGAGCTACTCCACACAGGCAACAAGGGAATGAAGCACTGGTTGGAGAGTTGATGTGATAAATTGGCCTTTTATCTATAAAATCCCCTGAGATTAAATTAAATTAAGTCATGTAAAAGCTAAATGTGTGCCCTGGAATAATCACGGGGTGATAGTCAATGGAGAGAGACTGCCATGCCTGAACGTGGCACATCCAGCACATCCAGACACCAGGCTCTAAATCAGCTGGGATGGATCATGTCCCCAAGGGACTATCACTCACCACCAACTATACCTGAGTGGGATCATTAGTTTGGATTAGCTGTCTAGTCTCTAGATGCCTAAAGTCAGGATGAAGCCTCAGCAGGACTGCAAATGGCAAGAACATTGCATTGATTGACTCAGAAAACAGAAGTTGGCTGCCAGTTGGCTGGGATGCAGTGAGCAAGGGCAAAGTAGAGATGGAACAAAACTATAACAAAGCTGCTGGCACAGAAGTGTTACGGGTGAAAGTAAATGTTTGAACAGCTTAAAGAATAACTTAAAATCTAAAGTGAACAGCCAACCCAGTGTAAGGAAGTTTGGGGAAGTAACAAAGGGAAGAGCAGTGACATGGTGGGAGTTTTTCTGGAGCTGCTTTGCCAGGGTGATAACATAAAATAAGTGTATCATCACCCTACTTTTTGCCTTCCTAAAGAGTCAAAAAGAGTGTGAAATTTCAAAAAATGTCATCGAATGCATATTTTCTGCTGATGATTCTGTAAAGGGGATTTGTAAAGGGATTTGCACTGTTTCCAGCTGGTGTTTGGTAATGATCTACTCTCCCTCCAGTAATTTCTCATGGTCCTCAGCACATGAAAGCACACACAATGTAAACATCTCCAGCCCAGCTTGTCAGGCTGGGCTCCTTCAGGGTTGGTGGGGAGAGGCAGAGACTTCTTGGAGTCAGTTACCTCACCCTGCAGCAGACACCTGGAACAGGCCCGATGAAATGTGACTTGGGAGGGCTTATCTCTCCCCTCTGAGCAGCAGGAGCTCGGGCTGCCTAAGTCAGTGACAGAGGTTTACCATGCAGACATCTAAAATTAGATGAGAGGTGTCCTGTCCCTGCTGTCTGGCAAAAGGCTCTAATTGGCACTCCAGAGGCTGATTGGCCAACACAGGATGTGGGAATCCCATCAGCCCATTTTTTTCCAGCTAAAAGCAGGGATCTTATCTGGAAGCGTTGTCTACACACCTTCTGCAATCAACAGAGAAAAAGACAAGGGGAAAATTCCCTCTGGCTGAACACACACCCCAAGTGCCACTTCCAAGTCAATGTCCCTGCAGCTCTGCTCTGGCTGATATTTGAGCTCAGCCAGGATCCAAGTGTTAGGCAATACTTCATTCTTCCATCCCACAGATGTTCTTGGAACTCAGCAAAGACAAACACCTTGCCTGGCCCTTCCACAGAATGTACCTGCTTCTTCCTTTTCACGCACACGTGGGAGGCAGTCTGCCAACCTGTTTCCTGATAGATCTTGGAGAGCATTCACCCGGGAACTTGAGAAGTCAGATTTGCTTTTTTCCCCCATCTATTTCAGACTGAAACCCAATCTTCCATCTCAAAACATCAGGGTGCTCCTCAGTGCTGTACCAGCATTTCTGGAAGGCACTGCACAGCAGTGCTCCACTGCAGAATTCACTGCCCAGATGCACTCAGCCAGCACAGCTGGATGAGAAAAGTCCCAGTTTTAGTTCCTGCACTGAGCTCTGTCTGCACTGAACCCATGGAGCAGTGCAAAGTCAAATCTCCCCATTTTTTTGTCCAAGATTCCCAACGATGGTGTTACAGAATCTAAGCACAGTGGCAGCACACAAATTCCATGTTTCATCTTTTCCATTCATTTGTTAAGACCCTCTCAAATCAGGGGAGAGGCAGCCTCACACCTGTACCACTGAAGGAGGGCACTGGACACCAGTTGCCAGCCACAGGCCAAATGATCCAACCACAGAGGCTGTCAGGGGAGGCAGGGACCCCCCATCCCCACTGTCCCTGCCCAGTGGTGTGCCCAGCACAGAGGTTGTGTCCCCTTGCAGCTCCAAGGTCTCTGCCATCCCTGTGCCATGCAGGGAAGCCAACATGTGTCCATGGAGCTGCTGTGGTGACCCTCTGAGGTGCAGCCTCGAGCTGCTCAGGGGGCTGATGCCCAGCTGGCAGGAGAGGGACCACAGTGTGCTGCTTCCCTCAGCTGCTGCCCTGTACTGAACATATGACAAAGCACTTCCAGACACTCCTGTGTCTCCTTCCAAAGGGAATCCACAGATACAGAACTGAGTGTTGTAACATCACTGGGTCTGGCTACAGCAGGAAGAGGGTGCACAGGGAAGGATGTGGGACATTGAGTAAATCTGCCTAAGATGCCTGGTTTTGACAGGATGTGGAGAAGCCCAGGAGCTGGCAGTGGGATGAGGAATGGAGGACCCCAGCTCATTGTGATGAAGTCATTAATGAAGGCTTTGCATGTGCAGGACTCCTCACTTCTAAAATGAGCACGAGGGAGCTCTCACCTCTGGAAGAGCTGCAGCAGCTTCCCAACAGGATCCAGGCTCAGCAGCTTCTGCAGGGCCCTTACATGAACACACCTGTATGGGACAGCAACAACAGGACAGCAGATTTTGCTGGTTACAGATATTGCTCTTTACATGACAAGTTAAACTGAGGAAGTCTGCCCTGGAAAAAGAAAAACAAAATGCCTTTTTTACACCCAGAAGGCTCCCTAAAAAAAGGATTTTAAAAAAATCAAGGCAGTGTTTGGGGGTGTTTCCACAAACCTGTCCCAGGTCCCTCTGGAAGATCTATTGCCACTTGACCTAAACTCCCTGACTGCTCCCAGCATATCACATCTGGAACAGTCACTGAGATGTAACAGCAGAAGGTGAAATGACTCTCATGTGAGTGCTCTGCATTCCCAGTGGAAGGATGAGGCCCAGCCATCTCTTCTGTCCCACAAATGAGCAGAGCAAGCTGCCCGGCAGGTTGAATGACTGTAAGCAAAACAAGTACTCCCTCAACATGTTGAGCAACTTCAGGAAGAACACACAGGGCAGCCCTGAATGCCTGAAGAAGGGGCAGTGGTAAAAAAAAAACCTCACCAGAGGAGTCTGGGAAGGATCACAGGATTGTTAATATGCAACTGCCCCATCAGGGTGCAGGAAGCTGGGCAGCCCATGGCACCCACAGGTGACAGTCCCTCTGCAGGCAGAGGAGGAGTGCTCTGCATAAGCAGCAGAGCCCACTGGTCACTCGTGCTGAGCCTCAGGGTCTTTCCTGTGTCCTTGAAAACTTTCCCAGGCTGTTAAGCTGCTGCCCTCTCCTTGCCTTCTCAGACTTTCAAGAAAACATGGAGCATGCTGAGGGCCAGGCTGTGCAGACACAACGTGCCCAAAGCTGGAGATCCTGTTCCCTGCAGCACAGGAACACCATCACCCAGAGAGCTGGGACAGGTGTCCATCCAGCCTGGGACAGCTGGACACAGTGCAGGGCAGGGGGGAGGACAGGACACGGGTTCATTACAGCCTCTCACAGAGAAAAGAGCAAAGAAGCCTTGATTAGAGTTCATTAATCAAGGGGACAACAGAGATCAGAGAAAACAGAGCAGATATGAAGAGACAGATGGCGAGGAGCCCATACAGGGAGGTCTCCACTAGGAAACCTGGATAATGCTCTCAGGAACAGGGTGGGATTTTTGGGATCCTGTGCAGAGCCAGGAGCTGGACTCAGTGATCCTGACTGGGTCCCTCCCAGGTCAGGATATTCCATGGTTCTGAAATAGCTGCCACCAGCATCACCCAAGAAAAATGTTCATGTACAAGGCTGTGGCCATGACCAAACCCCACACTGGGGCCTGAAATAACTGTAGTTCTGGCACAGCTCTCTTAGCAGAAGAATTAGGAAGACACAGAAGTTTCTAGGTATGGATTAACTTAAACACTTACAATTCCCTACACTGGGACTTTCCTCTTCCTGGAAGAAAGCACCCAGTGCAGCTTTGGACCTCAATTCCTCATTCAGCATACCTGCAGAGGGGATCAGCAAAGCTCTCCAAATGCTCAAGCAGTACTTCAGCACATCCCTGGGATGCTGACAACCACCAGGATCAAACCATTCTCCCACAAGTACGAGTGGGTCACAGGGTAGGGCATGGCTCCCACTGCTCCTCAGAGTGCTGCCATGCAGTGGCACTGGCACATTTCACAGGAACCAAGCTTGCACAACCAGTCCCCTCCCAGCTGATGCTCAGCCCCCTCACAGCTTTGCTCTTCTTTACCTACTCTATATTCATCTAATTGAAAGCTCGGGTGGAAAAATTTGTTCTTAAGTGCCCAGTTTCTGCTTCCCACATTTGCCAAGCCAAGGGCAGGGAGACAGGACAGTGGTTAGTTCCAACTGCCAGGTCAGGAGCAGCAGTTCTGACCTGAGGGCTTGGTGGGGCAGAGACACGACTGAAAACATCACTTTGTAGAAGGTGAGAATGGGAGTCCCAAATCTGGGATGTTGGAAACTGCACTTCAACAGAGCTCGAGCACTGGATAGCACAGGAAATGTGGAGATGGAGGATGCCTGTGCTCTCAGCACTGCAGCACTCTGAAGATGCAGAATAAAATAGTTCAACACCCAAAGGTGATGTGAGCATAGCAGCCAAGGTGACAGGAAAACATTTAACCACCTAAAATAGAGAGTGGGCATTGAAGAGTTATCAGATGACTCCCCCTTACTCTAAAACATCTCAAAACTACCAGCCTAAAGCAAGAGACTTCCCAAGTTTGACCCTGTGAGACAAAACAGTCTCCTGCTCCTACTCTCCCATGGTGCAAAACAGAAGAGAAGGAAGACACTGAGTGCTCATCCTTCTACCCACAGAGAGCAACCCAGGATCCAGCTGAAATCATGAGTGCTTCCTGGGGGCTCATGTCTCTTCATTTTAACATACCTGGGAAAGTTGAAGAGTGAGTCCTTTGGAATCCTAAGCGATGTCCAAATGCTGTATATGAAATGGATCAGACTGGATGATGAAGTGGCTCCTTCCAGAAGAAATTCACAGGATATGTTCATTTAAATACAGTAAGTGCCCCCAAGCTCATGGTCTGAGACCACCCATAAAAGAATTGTCCATAAGTGAAATACCTTCAATCAATCTCTCTGCAAAACTTTGAAAATAGAAAAAGATGGGCTTTACAATGTTTGGTTAAACGCCCTCTGCTCTGCTGCCCTTGAAGCAGAGCTGTGCATAGGAACCACTCACCTGCCAATCTCTGCTGCTGGAACACATACAATGGGAAATGTATTTTCTTGCCTTCTGGCTGGAGATGTCTTATATAAAATATTGACAATGGCAGCTTTCTAGCTCACCTTTTGAGAGCAATATGGGTCACATCAGAATCATAGAATGGTTTGGGTGGGAAGGAACTTTAAATAAAATTCATCTCATTCCACCCTCTGCCATGGGCAGGGACTTCCACTATCCCAGGCTGCTCCAAGCCCAGTCCAACCTGGCCTTCCAGGGATCCAGGGGCAGCTACAGCTTCTCTGGGCACCCTGTGCCAGTGTCCCTGTCGCCCTGATCTTTTTCAGCCTTCTGCTGTTTGTATTTTCATAGTGGAGTTTCTCAGATTTTCATGTAAACAAAGTAATGTTATTGTAAACTGTTCTTGTTTGTCATTCCTCTATGGAGGAGGGACAACTGATGAACTTCTAGTTTGACCAGTGTGGTGGAAGTGTCAACCTCATTGTCCAACCCCTGGTTATTGTCCAAAATCTATATAAATCAAAGTAAGGAAATAAATAAACTTTTTGGCCTGAAGACCTGATAGTGTACGTCATTCATTTCGTGTCCTACATGTCCCCACCCTCCCAGGGAAGGATTTCTTCCTGATATCCAATCTAATATTGTAGGATCCTGTCTCTGGGTAACTAATGACTGGGAAGCAAAGTCTTCCATGATCCTGTGTAGCCTCCAGTGGATTTTCCCTCTCTAACAAATTACCCTTTTAATTCAGAGAGAGCATCTGCCTTGTTTTTTCTCCAGGTCCCACACACCCAAGCACACCCCAGTGCTGGCTCAGCCCTCACAGCGGGTGGGTGAAGGCATTTCATGGCCCAGCCAGAGCTGTGATTACAGCCCTTTATTCTCACCCTAATAAAGGTGCAAGGGCAGATGCCAATGACTCCAATCTGGCACCACCACTTGTGGAGCCTCCTGCCCATAAACACAGGGGAGGGTTCAGTTTGACCACATGCTGTCCCACATTCAGAGCACAAAGCTGTTTTCCCCTCCAGGCTGGCCCAAGAATTCCTGCAGCTCTCCAGTCCCTGGGCTGGATGGTTGTGTGCTCCCAGCCTTGTGTTCCCATGGCATGGAGAACATGAGCCCAGGTTTAAATTACACAGCAGGAAAGGGGTTAAAGTTTAAATAACTGTTTTGTATATGAATTAATGTATGTAGCTTTGAGCCAAAATATCTACCATTAATTTTTCCACCTATTTCAGGAGCAGTAAGATACACAAAGTAAAGTTTATTTTGGTACTTGGTATACTTCACTCTCATTAAAAATAAATTAATCAGCAAATTCCTACACAGCTCAGCCTTCTTTTATGTAAATACAAGCCAGCTGTAATGAATTACAAGGTGTTATTATCTCACACACACTGTATAATACTTCACACATAAGAGGTTTCTCTGCTTAGCTCAGCTTTCAACAAAAGCATCTTAAATAAACTGCAAGCAAGTTGTTTGGGCTGTAATGTTTTCACAGAGAAGGGATACATCTCACACAGAAAGAGGGGCTCTTTACATGAGTCATTTTATAACAAGTTAAACTGAGGAAGTTCACCCTGGAAAAAAAACAAAAGACAAAATGCCTTTTTTATACACAGAAGGCTCCCTAAAAGAAGATTTAAAAAACCACCAATAAAACACACAAGGCAGTGTTTGGGAGCCTCTTTGCTGCATCCCACTGCTTTTTACATGGGGAAGGGATGGCAAGTATTCCCCATCACACACACTATGAAGAAAGCAACTTGAGAAGGAAGAATAGTCACAGCCAGGCAGTTACACTTTCACCACACTAAGAAGTCAAAAATTAAGGATTAAATTCACAAATTAAGGATTATCACCTTCTACTTTTGCTTAATACTTTTATTAGGAATAAATCCTGATTTTATAGGGCTTATTCTTATCAAAAGCACACATGGCACAGAAAACAAACACCCAGCAATTTAACCCAGACTGACATTTATTATTGACTCAGATTTTGGACAGGAGAGAAATGAAAACTGTTTTGCCACTGACCTGGAAACAGCCTGGTGAACCATCCACCCACACAGAGCACCTTGGCCTCTGCTGATCTCATCAGTGCAGCTCCTGCTCCCCTGATTACTGTGTTAGCATCACTTGCCATAGAAAGTTTCCACTGGTGTTGAAGGATCTTGCTAAAAAGCCCTGGACTGCTGCTTTGGGGGATGGAGGATGGCAGAGTCCTGTGCCAGGATCACAACAGGGATGTTCCTGTTCCATAAGGGAATTCCTAGAGCACAATTCTACAAAGAATGTGGAAGTATCAGCAAGGCAGACTGAAACATCAAGTACTGAGGCAGCTTTTAGTGCCAGCCTAGCCACAATTGGGGCTTTAATCTCCTTAAGACAGCCAAAGTCACAGAGGATTGCTGGGGACTGTGCATTATTCTTTGCATTCTCTTATCCTCGTGCAACAAAGCGGAGAGTTCCTAAAAGGGATTTTCACAGAAAACCCTTCAGAATCTGTTAAAGCAATTCTTAACTCCACTAAAGCAAAGATGGACCATTCCATCTGATATCAGACATTTAAAAGACATACTTAATATCTAAATATGCAAAGCTCAGATTTACATTCACAACCATTCAGGGGGCAGAGGACACCACTGTGTCTCTGAGTAGCAGCTCTTTAAACGAGGCAAGGGACAGAAATGTCTTTTTGAGAGAACTCTACGTCATGGTGAATACCTGGTTTCCTAAAGGCAGAAGGCAGCTCTGTCCATTTGTCAGCAAGGGCCACTCGGGGCCATAAAAAGGACAGAGGTTCTTAAAACAATAAGCATTTATTTGCAGGTGAAGATTTGGGAGTATGGCTGTCCAGGAGGCTACAGAGGCACCACGGATGGGATTGCTAATGAAATGTTTTCCTTCCAACAGCAGACTGTTCTTCCTGACCATGCAGCCTCAGCCCAGTCCCGTTCCAGGCGTGCTTCCCAAGCTGTTCTGGATGTCAGAGTGGATCTCAGAGTCCCTCGTCGTTGTAAACAGGGGTCAGGGGCTTAAGGATGCTGCGGGCGTTGCTCTCCACCAGCGGCCGCCAGCTCACCTCGCCCGTCAGCAGCAGGTCCTCCCCGCTCAGGGCGTCCAGGTGCTGCACCTGCAAGCACAGCAAAGTCACTGCCACGTGTCCCTGTGCCCAGCCACCTCCCTCTGCAGCTACACAAACACCTGCCTTTCCAAAAAGCAAGCACAACAGGGAGGTTCCAGCCGACTCGGCCGTTTGTGCGAGGTAGAGCTAAAACGTCACTTCCAAGCGTGAAGCATCATGGCAAGGCCAGGATAAGGATCTGCAGATCCCCTGGAGTTCCCTGCATCACTGATGCCTCAGCTAATGCCTCCTCTGAAGCTCTGGCAATGGGGCAAAGCTGCCATGAGTCACTTCATCCTCCTGGTGGCTGCTGCAGGGGACACTGCCTGGACCGGCACCCCACGGAGAGCTCCCATCCTGCACACAACCCGAGGCTTTAGCTACAGAAAAATGGCCTGAGCAGCAGGGAACACCTGGGATTTATCACATAAAAGCACATGAGCTGGAAGAGGTGAACATGCTATGAACGCTCATCCTCACAACAGAAGAAATCCCTGAATGGTTTGGGTTGGAAAGGACTTCAAAGCCCATCCAGTCCCATCCCCTGCCATGGGCAGGGACACTTTCCACTAGACCAGGCTGTTCCAAGCTCTGTCCAGCCTGGCCTTGGACACTTCCAGGGATGGGGCAGTCACAACCTCTCTGGGCAAGATAGTTGGGATCTAATGTAATTTTAAGGTACAATGTAAGCAAAATTAAAAATAAAACCCCTCCTGTCATACAGCAGAGGGTCAACTTGCTACCACTGGTCACCCTAGATATGGGAAATGGAGGAAAAAAAAAGAAAAAAGTCACTCAAGGATCAGTCAGAAGACAAACCCACCATCATTAGCTCAGGAAGGCTGGGAGAGCTGACCAGGGGCACAGTACATGTTGTCCTGTCAGCATATTCTCCTCTGGCATCCACTAATAGCCATTGTTAAAGACAGGATCCACAAGAAACTGTGGGGACAACCTGGTACAAAATGTTACTGGAAACAAAGGATAATTGGACAAGGAGTTTCTCAATAGGGGAATGAATGCACCCATGGCTACAGAGGGTCACATGGAAAGCCACCTAAGCACAATGTTCCTGACAGTCACCACCTGCAGCCTCCCCAGGAGGAGTTAAACACAGCACACAATGCTCTTTTTCTTGTTCATTTTCCCTCCCTCTCAAAATCTGTTCATTCACAGATTTTGAGGCTGAAGTGGCTGTGGATTAAAGAGCCCTGAGCAAACTTTTCTTCCATAAACCTTGCCAGTGGCTTTGGAACCCACGTGCAATTGCAGCACCCCAACCAACTGTGCCAACCTTCTGTCCCCACATTCCTGTGTCCCTGAACCCATTTCACTGCTCACCTTTCACCTTGCCTTCAGGATTTCCCAGAGATGGCTCCCACTTTTTTCTCCCATTCTTTTTTGGGCAGGGGATTCTACTCATTGCTAATAAAGGAGCAGTTTCACTGTCACCCTTAGTGCTCCTCTCTGAGCCTTCTTCAGTTAATGTTTTATCCGTCCTGGTGGTCAGCACCCAAACCAGACAATTATTCCAGCTCACAATGGTACCAGAGATGTAAAACTGGCATCACACCAATATTTTATCCTTCATTTCTTCTCTAGTAGTTTGAGCATTTGCTTTACATTTTTTTTAAACACTGTGGAGTGCTGAGCTGACATTTTGCTAATACAGCTGTAATCTCAAGGCCTCATTCCTGTGTGGTTCACAGGAAAGTTCAGAGCTCATTGGTACCTATGTAAAGCTGGGAATGTTTTCCTCAAGTGCACCACTTGTCTGCAGGAATGACCAATCTGCACAGAACCTGTGCTCATTCCTCCCCAAGGTGCCATGTTTTCCTGTCTGATCACTCTTTCCTATTCAACTGCTGATTACTTAAGACCTATCCTTTGCTTGAATATCCACAAGAGCAACAAATTCCCCATCTGGCAAGAAATTATCCCAAATTACATACTTTTTATATGTGCTTGTCTCCAGCAAACTTTCCTACAGCTTCACTCATGAGCATCAGCAACCTTCAGTATTTAATTAAGCCAGTCCCTCCCAAGAACTCTCTGGCATTCCATAAGTGTCCTTAGGAAGCTCAGCCCTTTATTTCCCATTTTTGACACACACTTAAGTACTGTCTCTCCATCCTGAACATGGTACTGGAAACATAACAGAGAATGATGTCGTGAAAGTTCTGGCCTTCAATTTCCTGTCCAACACCCTCCACTTTTCCTCCATAACCTCTCTCATCCCTTTTCTTTGGTGGCCACATGGACTTTATCCCACCAACATTTTCTAGAGATCTGATTCACAAACCTCCTCAGGGCTGCGAGGACAAACACTACTCAGTGTTGTCTCCTCCAGGTAATAACTGAAAGGAACAGAAATAATTCTGGAAAACAAACCCGTCTGTTTGTTTTTCTCAAAGATCACCAAAAGACTTTCAAGTTCTATGTGCTATTTCACTATGAGAACCCCAACTCTCTAACACTGCTAACAATTCTACAAGTTGCAGCCTATTTCTGGCACATTTTGTCAACTCCCTCCATAGCACAGGTCCAGAAACAGGTGAGCAGGATTGCTTTCAACATTCCATTTATTTCTCTGCAGCCATTTGTCATCAAACTGCAGTAATGATCTGTTCTCTCTGGTGACCAGGGACAGGACCTGAGGGAACAGCTGGAGCAGTGACAGGGCAGGGTCAGGCTGGATCTCAGGGCAAGGTTCTCCCCCAGAGGGTGCTGGCACTGCCCAGGCTCCCCAGGGAATGGGCA
>JBBMKD010000067.1:1473411-1520006 GCA_037834095.1 Argya squamiceps | reverse complement strand
AGGGAATGGGCACAGCCCCAGAGCTCCAGGAGCCTTTGGACAGCTCTGCCAGGGATGCCCAGGGTGGGGTTGTTGGGATGTCTGTGCAGGGCCAGGGGCTGGGCTGGGGGATCCTGTGGGGCCCATCCAGCTTAGGACATTCCATGGCTCTATAATAAATACCATCCAGTTTTCAGATTTTTTACCTTCTTCTCCTTAAAAATGATCACGGAATATTAAAATCAGATTTATTTCTGAGAAGTGAGCTGCATATGCAGGCAATAAAAGCAAGCCCTCCCCGTGCTGAGGCAGAGGCTGAGGAGAGCGGGGCCGTACCTGTTTGCGCACGTACTCCACCAGCAGCTCCAGGTGCCGAGGGTCATCACAGTTCCTGTTAAAAAGGTTTCTCCAGAGAGCTGCTGCCAGAACATGATCATCAGACAAGATTCCCTAAAGGGAAGTACAGAGGGGGATTAAAAACTGCACGTGAAGAAGGTCTGAACACAAGACACCCCCATTCGTGTACTTGGCCCCTGGCCACGGCACCTGTCCCAGAGCCCACAGCTGCCATGGGCTCTGCACATGGAAAGGCAGCAACATCACTCTTTTCCAGAATGGAAAAACAGACCTGGCCTTAAATTAATTTACAGAGCAGCCTGTAACCAATTTTCTGGCAAGTTAATTTGGAAAAAACCTGGATCCGGGTATTCCTAACGTCGGAACTGATAACTGCATTTCTATGTTGTGAAATCTGTACCATAAAAATGGTGATCTTACAGAGAAGGCAGCACCACCTCATGGGAATGTGTGAAGCTCTGACACTTTGAAAAGAAAAATTAAAGGATATTTAATCCAGTGTTTCAGAACTGTAGTCTGAGTTTGCTATGCTTCTTTGCTTTTTCACTTTTCATTCTAAATGAGAGAGAAATCCTGCTCATCGAGAACTATCTAGATTTTTTCCAGTTACATCTAATATTAGCTTTGGTTTATACAAGAACAACATCCATTAATGTTGTTTGTCCAAACTGTCTTGAACTTTTATTGTCTTTTTAGATTATGTGGTGTTATCACAACAGACTCATAACTCTTGTCTTCTGCTGACATATTTGCCAGAGGCAAAAGACTTTAAAATATTCAGTTAAAAAAAAAAGTCAACATTTGTCTTTTATCAAAGCAAACACCGTGCTTCCAAAAAGAGTGTCAACAAAGCACAAGCAGACACATCCTGGCTATACTTAAAACTAGATTACACCTTGCATGTGTAACACTGTCCACAACTCCCTGAGGTTACACTTACAATATATTAATAATGCAAATCACTGTGCAAAAAAAATAATATCACAATGTGAATAAGAGCATCTGAAAAGCAACACTCACTAGAGAAAAAAAATGATGTGATTGTATTTTCCTCTTGAAAGTCCTGCAGACACTTGTGCAGAGTGTATTATTAGGTACTGCCTATAAATATTCTCGCATAGACTCCCTATAAATACTCTGTAAATCCTCTCTTTGCTTTCAGAGTACAGCTGAGTACAACAGGATTCAGAGGGAGGAAATGATTTAGTGGTGGCCAAGAAGGGATAGTGAAGTAGCACAAAGAACACCCTACCTTCCACACCCCATGGTTTAAACACATATGCTCTGTGCTGTTTTCTTCTAAGAACTTTGATTCAAGGCTGCTTCCCTAATGCAATATTTCTTCAAAGAAATGGACAGTGAATGTTTTACCCATCTGGACCAATCTGTGCTCAGGAATTAGATGGTCTAGTTGTTGTACATTCCCAGAAAACAGCCTTCTTACCTCATCGTATCCAAACAGAGCTGCATAGAAATTTTCTACCATCCTTTTCAAGTCTTCTTTTAGAACAGTAGAATTAATCTAAAAACAAACCAGAAAACCATCAGTACAGGCTCTAAGGAAGAGGTGAGGAGAAAATATTCCCAGTTTCACTGTGAGTGGACAAAGAACCACCAGTGCCCCAGCCCACCCCACTGAGATTTGGTTGCAAGCAAGAGTCAGTCCCTCTGGAAACCCCCCAAGACACAGCTCCTTTAATTGTGTGTTACTCAACACACAACTGCCAGAACATCCCAGCCAACAGCTCTGCCACCAGCTGCAGGAGTGGAGACAAAATGCTGCAGGGGGAGTGTGAAGCAAGGCTGCCCTTGCAGTGGCAGCACAGCCCAAGAGCATGGAGATCCCTCTGTAGCTTCACTACTGAGCAGCTATTCCAGACCTTTCATTCATCTGTGGAAACTCCAAGGGTTTTCAACTCTTTTTTTCCCCAAAGCACAGACTGCAGGGCTGGATGTGCTACTACAGTGGAAGTACTGGAATGCTAAAGACAGAGACACCACCCTGCCACTGCTCCTCATGTACTGCCCAGACTGACTCTCAGCCAGCAAGAACATGAATTCTGCCTCTACAGCATCTCTAGCAGCTCAGATTCACAAGTTTTTGACTATGATTAAACTTCTTTCAGAGTCTGTGATGACACAGCAACTTCCCCCATGCTCTAAGTGTGACTCAGTCCAAGTTCCACACTGACCCTTAACTAAATTTAATAACTGCTGAAGTATTTGCTGGGTTGGCCTAAGCCACCCATTGGCGTGAGAACTGACCCCATGTGAGCTTAAAATGGGACTGGACCAACTGCTGTGTGCAGAGGGATGGCTGAAATGCCTCCTGTGCATCTCCCTCATCCACACTGTCTGTCCCTCTTGCCTCTATTTGTTACCTCTAACAACAAAGTGATGCAGTTCCTCTCCCAAGGGCCCAGCTACACTTTGGTAAAGCTTCTTTGTACTGACTCCCATGTGGGATCCAAGAGACAAAAAGAATTTTTTTTCTACAGCTCACACGCTCCAGAAGTACAAATGACAAGGCCCATCAGCCCTGCACACCAGCAGACACTCAGGTGTGACACTACTTTGCAGAGACAGGATTTACACACCAGAGACACCAGCCCATCACACCCACCACACTGGGAACCCCTTGTCCTGAATTCTCTCTCAATATCCTTAAAAGTATTCACCTTGGCAAATACACAACAGCTTTTTTATCAAAATATGAGTTAGTTTCTGCCAAGTGAACAAATTTCCAGTTCATATACTCTTCCCTTAAACCACTGTCTTTTTTCATCTGTTGATTTTTATAGCAATGCACATAGTGCAAACACAAGGAAAATTCCTTTTATGTCAGTTACTCATATTTTTCCATTAATATAAGCTATTAAAATTCATGCAGATATTTTATAGGCTATCAAGATTTGGAGACTGGTTATTACTGAATGTTTAAAAAAAGAACTAAACATAAGAAATCAGAGGGTTAAATGATGACTGCAACTTCTGTAATGACTTAATTAAATTTTTATTGAGTATATAAACTATGATGTCATTTCTACCCAACCATGCTCAAACCTTCTATGCATGTCAGAGATCGTGGTTTTTCTCAATAGAACATACTTCTAAATAAGCTGCACTTCTACAGCTCTAATAAGGGGGAGCAGGTCTCATGTAACACACTCAATAAATTATCCCTCCATTTTAAACAAACAAATTCCATGAGTTATTATATATTTGCCACGCACTTTTTATGACATAATAAAAATGTTACCTCAAGGATTACTTAACACATACTACAAATGTTACAGCAGGCAACTGCAAGGGGCAAAGAAAACAAATAGTCCCATTACAGAGACAAGTCCTGGACTATACATCCCTGGGGAAGCAGCTTTCCCTACTAAAACCAAAGTGCAGCAGCTTTAAGTTAGCAAGAAACAGATCGATGAAGGAGATAACCAAGTTAAACAAACATGGCAATAAATACACCTTAAAAGACAGTTTCAGATATAAAATCTGAGTTTGGGGATGGAGCCGTATCTTTAGCAACAAAATGATATTTAAAGGAATATTGCAGTTTCTGAAGAATACAACTGGCATCAGTCAAGTACTAACACTGAAGGAAAAAAAACCCTTCTTTATAAAGCAAGAAAAATGAGCAAATCCAAAGCAGTGTTTGCTGGAAGTGTTTCCTCTTTCGAAGCTTGTACAAGTTCTTACCACTGGCCAGTTTCAGGATCTGGTTGGTCATGATTCTGCTGACTCTTCCACAGTTTGTTATGAAGAAGAAAAACTGCTAGAGAATTCCAAGTGAGTAATTGCTAGTAACAAGGAAAAAATCAGTAACATCTGGAGCTCTTCTTGGGACTTTGCCCCTTTGCCTTCCTTGGAACAGCCCAGTGCAGAGCTGTCACTGGACAGATTTATGTACTGAGTGACACAGGACCGTGTTAGTTCAAAACAAGGAACCCATTTTTGGTACACATCTCATCTTTACAAGACCTCTGGAACACGGAAATGTACAGCTAACATTATCTTCCTGCTACAGGTCACAGCTGTTCTCTGAAAGGCTCCAGGAGTCCACGTTCTGCCTGTGGGACAACTGCAGCAAGCAGCTGCTGGATTTTCCATGTCACAGTGAAGAAACCATCTTCAGCCTCAGGGAGTTCATCCAACAGCCACGTGCTGAGGGTGACTCTGCAGCAGACACATCTCACAGAAGGTTTTGTATTCTAAGAAGACTTCTAGGGAGGTAAGAGCACAGTGCTCTCCTGGACTGGTGGACACATAGCAGAAGACCTAACATGCGGACATGGTATTTAAAGTGAATGCTGCTCTACAATCAGTCCATATCAGTGTTATGTGATGGACCAAGAACCTCCTCTGGTAATGAATCTCCTCCTCCTCCCCACCTGCTTTGGCTTATGGTGCAGAGTAGGACCAGGGTGCACAGACTGGAAAGTAACAAATGACAGGGCAAGAGGAACAGCCTCAAGTTGTACCAGGACAGGTTCAGACTGGACATGAAGGAAAAGAAACAACAGAAAGACTTTTAAAACATTGGCGCAGGCTGCCCAGGGCAGTGGTGGAGTCACCATCCCTGGTTCAAAAAATGTGTGGATATGGCAGTTGAGGACATGGTTTAATGGTGAACATGGAGGTGGTGTTGCACTGACTGATGGTGACTGGATGATCTGAATGGTGTTTACTAATCTTAACCATTCCATGGGCTCTGACGTGCTCTGCCTCCCCAGAGCCAGCAGCCCAGGGATGAGCCCAGGTGGGGAGGTGCAGCCCATCCCCTGGGAGCAGGACACAGGATCCCTGGCAGTGTCACTGCACACCTGGGTCCTGCCAGCACTGCCCCAGCTGGGATGGCCACGGGCTGCACTGTCTGAGAGCACTGCAACAGGAGTTTCTTTCTGCTTCAGCTTTTGCCAGCATGTGTTGCACCCTGAAGCTACTTTAACACATTAATCCTTCCATAGACTATAAAGCCAGAAGGGGCACTTCTAACTGCCTCATACAAGCACTAGTCATTGAATTCCAGGCAGCAATTCCTCTCTTTAGGCTGTAAGTTATGCTTGAACTAGACTTTTTTATGAAGAGATTTCAGCCAGAAGAAATGATTAGATCATAGAACCTGACCCTCTGCATATCACAGACCATTACATTTCACCGAGTTCCCCCTGTACTAAGCTCACTAAGTTGTGTTTGGCTAAAGCATATCACCTCTCACAGCTGAACATGTGTATCTCATTTCATATTTGAATTTTCTGGCTTGGGTTTCCACCCCCTCATTCTCATTATACCATTCCTGCTAGAATAAATAGCCTCTCCTGTACAAAGTGTTTGCTCCTGTACACAATGGATGTGTCAGCAGAGTCACCTTTTCAAACCAGGGCTGGGCTATTCCAGGTGCACTGTCACACCTCACCAGCAGCACACTCCTGGGGGGGTCAAAGTTGCAACAGCAAAGTAGGGGTTTATGCTGACACAGTAAAAATTAATCCATGCCTTGTGCAAAACAAGTTTCACAAGTCTGAGTACACTCATCTTGTCACAGCTGAGTCCACTCTGGGGACTTCTGCAGCCCCATTCCATAAACCTCAACCACTCTCACTTCTGACTGCTGGAGCAGGAATAGCAGCAAAAGTTCCTGAGGGAGATACAGGACCAACCTTACATGGTAAAAAATGTCACTGCACTAATATTTAGGCTTTTTTATGCCCTTTCTCTCAAGTTGCAATTGGACAGAATTACTTGTTTTATGTGGTTTATCTTATTTATAAATAATATATAAGCACTTATATATGGGCTTTTTGAATGTTTACTCAAAACATTGTGTTACAACACACATGACATTAAATGGGCAAACACAGCCCTTATATTTCATCCTATAACACCACTACTCCTTGCAGGACAGTAACTTTGACATGATTCGGACTGTAGCTAGGATCAAAAAGATTAAATTAATAAAAAATATTAGGAAGATTTCTGTAGCAAGGGGCCATAATGGCCAGTTCCTTCAGGCACATACTTGTGAAATGACAAAGATACTGAAGAAATTATTCTTCCAATCTTCAATTTTTGAGCCTTTTCTTAAACTGCTCTGCTACTTTATCTGGAAAGCAGATTATTGCTTGTAATTAGCCACAGCTTGAGTCCTGTATGCTTTAAATATTAACTCTTCTGATAAATTCTCTATTTTTAAAATTATAAGTAATTTTGTAATACGCCTCCATAATCATTAACTTCAGAGAACAATCTTTAAAGCCTTCTTCAGTATTCAGTGATAACCTACTCCAATATTCTTTTAACCTAGACAAAAGCTAAATCTTGGATTGTAGCAGAACAAGCTTCTGCCAAAATCTTCAATCCATAAGAACAACATATTAATGGAAAAAGTTGTGCATGCTCTACCTTCACAATTGATGATTGTGCAACCATCCATAAGGCTCCCCAGAGCAAGTTGGTTCCAAGAAAGACACAGAAAAGCAAGTTATACAACATTACCTATATCTTTCAGCAAAAGCAGATGCTCACCCCTACCTTTCTGCTACCCAGAAAATGAGATTTGTTCCTATTTTGCAGTTTATTGATTTGGAAGCTCTGCCATGGTAACAGTTACAGATGCAGAGGAAATCACAGTACAATCTGAACTGCATTTAATGGCTTATTCCAAATTCCTGCTTCCCTGCAGAACGTGGCTGGCAGAGCTCACTGACAACCTCCCCAGAGAAGATCAGGGAAAAAAGGTTGAATTGCTGTGCCCTGTAAAGTTGTGTTGATTCTCTGTAAGGTGAGCAGTTGTCAAGGGACATTCCTGTAATGCCTCTTGAAAAAACTAGTTGCTAAAAGCCTAAAGCTAATCATCAATGTGTTTCTGAACACACCAGAATCAGGAATTCAGCCTGAAAAACTGATAAAGGAAATTTCAGAACCAAGTTTGAAAGAAGCACTTGGAGAACACAGTAGTAAAGGTAGATAAATCATTAAGGTAAATAAGCACCATGAGCACTCACAGAGATCCTGTAAAAGCTCCAGCTCCTCACTGAGACAAACCTCAGGGACTGTCAGAAAATGTCACACACCAGGAACAGGGATCAGACCAAGGGGCCACCTACCAGGGTATCCTGCCTTCAACAGCAGCCAGAATCCCTGGGAAAAGGCCAAACCCTACAAAGGCTGATATATACTATCTCCAAGGATTCTCCCAACCAACTTCAGCTAAGAATACTTCCCAACTCTTGCTATTTGTTTAGAGAGTAATCTCCAGAAGGTCTCTATGTCCAGCAGCTTGTCCAGGGAACTTTCTGCACTCATCATGTGCTTCAGCACCCTGGTCTTCTACCCCAAGGAAATCTATCCTCTGGTGGGTTACCCCTGAAATTGGCTTCTGCTGGCTTCCTCTGCTGGCCCAGTCTTTCCACAGGATCAGGCAGTGAATATTCACTATCCTCTGGTGGGTTACCCCTGAAATTGGCTTCTGCTGGCTTCCTCTGCTGGCCCAGTCTTTCCACAGGATCAGGCAGTGAATATTCATTGCTCCATCACCTTCTCACAGCACTCAGGATTTTGAGAGTCAGAGAATGATCCCAGAATGGTTTGTGTTGGAAGGGACCTTGAAGCCCACCCATTTCTAACCCCTGTCATGGAGGGACACCTTCCACCACACCAGGCTGCTCCAAGCCCTGTCCACCCTGGCCTTGGACACTCCCAGTCCATATTCCAGGTGATACAATCCACCCATAGAGAAAAGCTTCAGATAATTTAATAAAGGTCAAGAGCAACAAAATTCCAGGGATCACAAAGTAGTAAAGTAAATAAAACATCTTAGCTAACGTTACAAGGGATGCAGAGACAGCAAAGGTGGCATCCATTCTGGAAAGTCTTTCAGCAGAAACAGGTAAGTACAAATTAGTAGAAAATACAGTCAATGAAAATAAAAATGACAGATAATTATCACCAGTGATATTCAATGCTGATAAAGGTACTAGTACTAGGTGTTAAGAAAAATAACCTATAAGCCCTACTTAACATGCACATATTTAGCAGCTACAGTTTGGAAATAGATCTTTAAGAGAAAAAAAATAAGTTCAACAATTCAATAGTGAAGAAAAGGATAAATAAATTTTAGGAATTATTATGAAAGGAATATAAACCAAAAGAAGAACTCTATTCTGCATAAATCCATAGTGTACTGCATATAAAATGCTGCACATAATTGTTACCTTTTAATCTCTGAACAGATCTAAAAGTAGTAGAAATCACACAGAAAAGACCATGATAACATGAGGAGACATATGAGGAAACACTCAGGAAACTTTTCAGGACAAAATGAAGAAGAAGATGGTGGAGAGGTAAAATCATGAGTGGTATCAAGCAGATAAGTAGAAAATAATCTAATGAAATGTCCAAATAATATTTTAAAAATTAGGTGTTTTCTCATGCAATACATTTAAGTGGCAGAAGTCATTGTCACAGGACATTAAAGAGCAAAAAATATGGAAGAGGTAAGAAAGGGCTGCACATTCATGGAGGATTTCTGTCAGTGATCCCGAGCCGGTGCTCCCCGTGCAGCTCTCGAGTTACTCGTTAGTGAACGCCAGGAGAATGTACCAGAAGGAACTGACCAACAGTTCTGCTTCTTATCCTTTATCCCAAATATCTCTGGTCATTGGCAGCCACAGCACACACTGGATCTTCATCTGACAGGAGCACGAGTTCTGAGCATGTTCAGCTTGGTCCACGTTTTGCTGACCCTTGCAGATATTGGGCACTGTCTCCCCTGTCTGGGTCTCTGCTCTTTCCTGCCCTGACCTCCAGCAGGACAGGCACAGCTCATTAGATGATCCTGGACACCAGACATCAGGTCACTTTGCTGACTTGGCAGGAATTTCACCTGAAAAGTGCTAGTGCTATTAAAAAACCTGCTCCCTTTACCATAACCTTTAATACCCTCATGGGAAGAGGCTACATTTTATGTAGTAATATGAGCAATAATGATCCTGCTCATAGCATATAGGTCATCCTCCCCTAGGGGAAAAATAGTAAGAACACAAAAAAAACATTCTTTCTCTGGAATTTGGGACCAGAACAAGCTGCTGTTGGAGGGGAACAGCAAGGCACCCATCTCCTCTCCTAAAAAAAACTGTCCAAAAAAAAGTTTGCTTCATTTCAAATGGAGTGACAATTGCTATTGTCCTTACAATTAGTCAGCAATTCACCAGCCTAATCCTTACTGCTACAACCTTTATCCAGTGACAGAGGCCAGGATAAATGCAAATACTCACAATTATTATCACCTTTTCAAATTCATTTCTGTAGTGCCTGGCAGACTGGCTGACTTGTGTTTGCTCCATCAGCCTCCCCACTCTCTCCTAGCAGGGCCCTGCTCATACGTGACCTGTCTGACATTCTCCCATCAGTTCCACATTTGGGTAAAATTCTAATTTGAAGTCACATTGCTTTCACCTTCTACCAATATTCTGCACCTTCTGGTTTCAATCATAAACTGAGAAAGACCCGATTTCCCCAAGCATTCCTCCTCCCCAGGGCTTCAAACACACGCAGGCCACAGAACAGTTAACAGTTAAATATTTTCTTGCCAATATTTTAAGAGTGCAGAAGGTTCCAAATTGCTGGTAAAATAAACAATGCCAGACTGTGAAAACTCCTGCCTGCCATATACTCTGATGTTAACAAGAGTTTCTTTATTACTGTAACCTTTCAGAAGAGAACAAAAATTATTTCTCTACCCCAGTTCTGCCCTCAAGTAAAAGGCAAAGGAGGAAAGTGAACCATGAAAATGCTGCTTGGTAAGATATTGTGAGTTTTACATCTTACTTCTGCATTTCATTCAGACTCTATGGTGCTGTGAATAAATAAACTTCCAGAAGATCCTAAAAGCATGGGCAAGGATTTTAAAAAGCCAAAAATCTTCCTTACACAGTTTCCTGAATGACACTGATTAAACCTATATATGGGTTATCTTCCCTCCTGCAAGGACATAATGAAATAGGAAATACAAAAGGGTAAATTTAGGATGCTCTCAAAGAGACATATTGTTTTTAAGACCTTGGTACCTGGCTTTGTCCTCTGGGGCTTTAGTCTTGTTATTTCCACCAATTACAGAGGCTCTGCCACTTCCCCACTTTTAAAAAATGAAGTTTTCAAACAGCATCTCCAAACAATTGCTGGTACTCAGCATCAATGAGACAAATGACTCCAAAGCTCAGGGGACACCCCCTAAAACCCCTGCTCACCCACAGGCCTGCCCCTTCTGTTCCCTGCCAGACCCTTCTGGATGCCCAAGCCCTGTGAAAATCCATTCAGACCAGTGTTGCTCATTTCACATTGACCAAGACTGTGCTGACCCTCATCCACAACATCACAATCATAAAATTGTCCCTTTTATGTGCACTTATTCTCCTGGCCTCAAAGCCCCCTGACAAACTTGAAAATCAACATGATGAACACTTTGCTATCAACAAAGAGAGATCTCCAAGATTAGATATGCTGGTATTTTAAGCTTTGGCATTATTTCCTGACCTTTGAATGAAATAAAAACATTCAAGCTCTTACAGAAGTGCAATGGTGATTAACTAATTAATAGAGATTAAGCAAGTGCTGTGTAAGACCAGAAAGAGAAGAGAAAGACTGAGGACAGAAAAAGGAATAGAATCCACTGAGGTTCCCAGACCAGAATGGAAAACAGAAAAGCACCTCAGTTTCCCTAGATGTGTACAGAAGTATCCTCTGCTGCTGC
This sequence comes from Argya squamiceps, assembly GCA_037834095.1. Lineage (NCBI taxonomy): Eukaryota > Metazoa > Chordata > Aves > Passeriformes > Leiothrichidae > Argya > Argya squamiceps. Next base: position 1,508,914 of record JBBMKD010000067.1, on the reverse strand, counting down.
TTTATTAGGGTTGTAAAAGAAATCAGAGGAGCCAGCAAGTGTGGAATGAGGCACTGGGTTTACTGCAGGGATTGCACTTGCACTTCCTGGTCATTATCTTTTGCTCTCCTGTGGGAGCAGTTAGCAAAAGCTGTCAAAAAAAACCCAAAAAACAACCAAACCAAACCAAAGTTTCAGAGAGCTGCCAGTTCTGTAAATGGATAAAATGGGCCAGAGAACTCAGAAAATGGAAGCAAAAAATAAACCAAGCTCTAACAAGAAAATACAAGACTCACTCCAGAAGTGGAAGCAGAAGATATCAGTGACTTTCTCTATCTGCAGAGAAAAGCACAAGCAACAATGTGATTAAAATATATGGGAATGACAGAGAAGCTCTCAATGGTTTGTTTGGTTTGATTTAGAACAGACTCTGGTCTTGGTATTATTTGTGTTTTTATGAAGGAGCTTAAAAGCACATTCTGGGGGAAGAACCTTTCCCTTTATAATGGACATAGAGTAATATAATACTGAAAAATACATAATACTGAAGAAAAGGTATCTCTAGAAAAGGTGCCACAAAGCAGCTTCCAGTGTAATTCCTGCAGTCACTCAAGCAAGGCACAGAACAAGCCTTACAGGAACAGGATCCAACACATCTGGGAAATTTAAAGTGATTTTTTTTGTGCCAGAATTGATTTCTTTATGCCAGAAAACTGGGGCAGGCCAGCTGAAAAGAGCCCAAGTTTTTATTGTATCTTGATTTCAATACCAGGTATCCTCAGCATGGCCCAAACATTTCACCCAGGTGTGTTGGTTCCACAGATGTTGTCTCTAGAACAACTACACCACAAACAACCTGAGAAGGAGACCCATATTTCAAAGCTTCACCTAAAGCTACATTTGCATCATTACAGTTTGTTCCAGACACCACCACAGTTGAGATAATTCAAGGTAACATTCCATACACGTGCACCATCCTACATATTTAAGTTATTAAGATTTCCAGAATCAAATTTACTGAATTTCCTCTGGAAAAGCACCTACTATTATTCATTTATGAAATTACAAAGTACTGGAAACTTAGTATGGACTTTCAAGCTCTTTGAGAGAAGATCAAGCATTGATGAACTTTTTTTTGTGGCATTCTTGAAACAATAACTTCAGGTAAAACAAATCATACAATGTCTGGTATCTTATTTAAAAACCCCACAAAAACTGCAGAGCAATTCTGTATCTCACTACTTTGGCAAGGGTTTTGTTTCTTTGGTTTTTTTAAAGGGAACACTAGAACTGGTGAAATTTTATATATTCCAAGTGGTCATCAAAAATCCTAACATTTTTCTCCTTCAAATGTCCTAGTAAAGCATTTCAAAATATACATAGATAATTTGAAACTCAAACTTCTCTTCTTTAGTTCTACAGGTTTTTAAAAACCTTTTTCAGCTGTACTGAACACTATCCTCTGTCTCATATCCCAGTCCATTTCCTCAACAAAATCAGTACCTTCAGTACCTTCCCTTCATCCCAACTCCCCACTCCAGCCCCAAAATACTGCACCCACTTTCCTTCTGCCCCATTCTCTCTCAAAAATGTAGTTTCACTCCTGTTCATCCAAAATTGACTCCATGACTTCCCATCAGACGTTAGAGGTAGACTGGAGAGGGACCCCTGAAAATCCCAGTACAGCAGCTTCCCACTTCAATTCACACAAAGATCAAGTTCCATTTTAAAATTGTATCCATTTTACACCCTGTCTTCTCATCCTCTAAAGCCATTCTACAACTTGCTGGTCTCACCCCGACCATGCCTTATGAGTCTTTAGTTACAAGGGTCAAACGTTTTGTTCTCCACAGTAAGAATAACTTAAACAGAATTAAACTGATTTTAGGAAATTCTGTAGCTCCTGTAAGGTAAATTGGCATTTTTAATCAACTGAAATTTTCTAATTGTGGAAAGAGTATCAAGACAGAAAATGGTGTTCAAGTTCCCAGAGCCAATTTCAGCTCTCAGTTACATGTATTGATTCTGATGCTGTTACTTCAGATGTACATGAGTGTAATTGAGAGCAAATTATGGGTCACTGGATATAAACAGCTCCAGCTAAAAGTGTAACAAAGGCTGTATTGTGCTACACACAGCAGAGCCAATAAATGAATTCAAAAGACACCTAGATGTGTTCCTGGAAAAAAAAAAAGAGGGTAGGAGTCTAAGTGGTCTGGTGGGAAAACAGGAAAGTGAGATTATGATAAATTAAAACAGGTTTGGCACACTGGGCTGGACAGCCCCTCCTAGTCCTGTCTTTTTTAGAACATTTATTCATTATAAAATGAATTGTCATTTTGCACTGAAAACAACTTAAACTCATTTCAGCAGCAGAATCCCACCACAACATCCACGAGCAAGGCAGGTAAAGTGAGCCTACAACCAGTTACAAGTGTTAGAATAAAGCCTGATGGATCTTCCTGAGGATTTGCACCCAAAAGCATTAGTGTGGGGTGCTTGGAGGAGGGAGGAGTGCTGGGTTTTTTTGGTTTGGGATTTTTTGAGTGGTTGAAAGTCTGTAATTTATTTATTTAACCCTCATAACTCTTGTCCTGTTATGAACTGAAATCCTGTTCCAGGGAACCCCTTCATGTCCTTCCTATCAATTTTGCAGCTTCACCTAAGGGTATTAAAACAAACTTTTAGAACAACATTTAAATCCACACAGTTACTAAAGCACAATACTGAGATCAGCCGGGTTAATTCTCAGGTGGCTCCAGAACTCCCTTAAGGAGAAAACAGCAGCAATGTCTAGTCCTGAGAGAATTCCCTTTCCAAACTGATGAGGCAGCTGCCAGCTTGCACAGTATAAATCTACTCCCTGCAAGCCACGAGGTGGAGATCTCTGGCAAAGCAGGATCCAAAGGAAGTCTTTTACCCAGCCTAATGTTACTATTAACACTTGGAGCCATTGCATCAAGCCAATTTTTCTGTTTGTTTTTAAAGTTTGATAGAAATGTCACTAGTGGAAAAATTAAGTAAAGAGCACTGGTTAGCCACAGAACTGGACACACCTGGCTGCAAACCCACCAAAAGAGACTGACTTCATTAGTACTAGGGACAGCAGAGTAAAATTTATATCTGAAATATGCCTGCACCAGTAGAATTTGCTGAGGCCACAGACTCTCAGTGTGTTTTTACAGCTGTGTCAAGTTTGGGTTTCTGACTCTTGCCGACATTCAGGAGTGCTGAAGGAGCTCAGGCTAACAGGTCCCAAAACTTTGTAGCAGAGATTTAGATCTCAGCAGTTTTAACAACCAGGTTTTGAAATAATACAAACTCCATTTGGAGCTGGAGCTGATGTAAATTTGCAGTTAAAATGCTTTACATTCTACCCCCTTCAGCTCCAATGAACCAGTTAACAGCAAATGGCACATTTTAACAAACCATCAGTATCACTTCAGGAATATAGTGTCCATTTTCTGCATCAAGTGCTGGCATTGTTGCTAGACTGGAAGCAAGCTAAAGAACTGCAACTTTGTATGTCAGCAAGTTAAACTAATTGCATCCAGCCAGCAATTCCACCCAGGTGCTCTGTCACTTGTGCCACAATACAGGAATCATAGTTAAATCTTGACCTTTGATACACTGCATGAGAGAAAAGGCAAAGAATGGAATTTCCTAACCTCCTAGGATCTGTGCAAATGATAATTTAGTTCTCTGGACATATTCAGTGAAGTTTCTTTTCATTTACCTCAATTCTGAGAAAGATTCTGAAGTTTAAAAGCACTGACACAGGAACGTAGATGTTATATTTTTTTTAATCTACTATTCTTGATTTGACCACCTGCTTTTGGAGGCAGGATATTTACTGATTGCAGGACTACATTACTTGCAAATAAATTGCTGTTACTCATATGCCTCCATCAGGTCACAAATCCTCAGTCATTACCTCACCTAAAAAATCATTAGGGATAAAGAGGTCAAGATTAATAAAAAGAATGTAGCACTTGGGAAACTGCCCTTTATTGGTCACTCAAAACTTGCAATTGCTAAAGGTGAGAAGTGAGAAAGACTTCAGTCAGGGTACAGCTCTGTGAAGGGAAGGAAGGTGAGTGGAGAAGAGTGTGTGTGTATATGAACAAGCATGGAAAAAACAGGAACTGCCCATGCAGGGGCATGAGTGTAGTGGGATATGAAGCCAGAATCACTGGCACTGACAAAGGAAAATAAAGCAGTGATAAGGAGCAAGGGAACTGGTAACATCTTCAAACATCAGTGCATAGATAATTTTCATCTAACATAAAATAAATATTACCAGAAGAGATCAAGAAGTTTGTTCATCTCAACAAAATCCCAAAAATTTTGTGCTGAAGGTACCTCAAAGCTCATCCCATTCTACCCCCTGCCATCAACAGGGACACCTTCCACTATCCCAGGTTGCTCCAAGCTCCATCCAAGCTGGCCTTGGACACTTCCAGGGAAGAATTCTTTCCACATATCTAACCTAAATTCCCTCCCTTTCAATGTGAAGCCATCTCCCCTTATCCTGTCACTGCAGTTCCTGAGGAGGGATCCCTCTCTCTGGCTTCCCTGTAGCTCCTTCAGATTTTGGACAGGTGCTCAGAGGTCTCCACACAACCTTCTCTCCTCCAGCCTCAACAGCCCCAACTTTCTCAGCCTGTCTCCCCAGGGGACTGACCATGAATAATGACTGAAAGCTCAGGAATAATGAAAAGATTAAAAACAACAACAAAACAAACCACTGCAAGACAATGAAAACCCTCACTAGGACTACAGTGAAGAGAACAGTCCTGATTTTCAAATTTATCCCCAGGAGAGTCCATTCTGCTTTCTCACTTCCCCCTCAGTGCCTGCTCAGGAGTTCACTTCTCACCCAGTGAGGCTCATTAAACCAAGGGGCGTCTGTGCAGCTCAGCTCTACTAAATACACATACAGGTGTAACTGCCTTGCAGATTAATCCCTGAAATGTGCAGCTTCTTACTCTGAGCAGCTGCTGTGCCCACATAAAGGCTGTGTTAGCACCAGGCCACAGTCTGATGTATTATAGGTATCACAGTACTGCAAGCTAAGCACACTGGAGATTCCACTGCAGAGTCATTCCTACAAAGACTGCACAATTTAAATTCAAGGATAAACTGACCAGATGCCTAACCTGACAAGTCAGGGAATGAACTGCATTCCAGCAGCTTCAGAGCTTCCTGCAGTTGCATCACACAGGAACCATGTTACTGCAGAATGCATGTATAAACATTTCAGGGTACAGACTGGATGAAAATATAAAGACACTGATGGGTCTTTTCACTTCAGGGAATTTTGTGGAGCAATGGAATAGTTTAGTTTGCATAAATGGAAACCCTGTGCATCCCATTAAAAAGAACTGCCTGTAAGCACTATCTTTTCCCCCTAAGGTTTACTGTAAAGCTCTCACATGCCTAACCTGCAGCATTCTTCACTCTGGAGCCCTGCATTGCTTGGAAGGGCAGCAAACAGCCAGCTTTGCTCCTCTTTGCTGTCTGCTGCTTCCAACCCTGCACAGAGAACAACAAGCCAGCCCTTTGTTCATAGAAGACAAAATTAGGATCAAAAGAAACAGACAAATCATTTTCTGTTTCAAAGGTTCATTTTCTCCATGGAATCAGACAGATAATTTCAGCTGCTTTGGAAGGTGACATGTTTGGCTGGGGTTTGTTTTGGGGTTGGGGGGTTTTTTGTTTTTCCAGAAGAAGGACCTTAAATTTACACCCAGAGTAAAGATCTGAGCTGTGAACAGTTCCTGGAGAAAGAAGAATCAACCAGCTGTGTGATATGGAAGGCATTGTATAAGTACAAAAATGCAGAAGCTCTTTCATTCACTCCTTTCCTCCAGTACATCTGATTTGTCAGGCTCACTCACACTGCCCTACCAGAAAGAGGAGACTCCCACACTGGAATTGATCTAAGCACATTAATATAGCAAAAAATTCTGATGTACAACTTTAGACTTAATTCAAAAGAAGATTAACAGGATGTCTTGTCTTTAAAAGCAACATGTAACAGAGTAAAGCTATGGAATTCCCAACAGCTAGGAACAAACCCTACTGCTAAAGGAACTGAAGCCTTCTAAAACCACATACAAAATAAAGAATCAGAGAGAAACTTTTTGAATTACTAATGTGATTGCATCCCAAATCCTAACTCACTGGTTAATTCCCTTATCTGGTGCCACCAGGAACACCCTGGCAGCTTCTCCAATAGAACTGACAACTAAGGCTTGACAATACACCATTAATTACTGCTACATGAAAACTGTCACTTCTCTAGCAGCATAATTCATTTTACTCATGGACAAACATCTGTTTAATCACTGAACAGTTCTCTGCCTTTCTGACAACACAGGAGATCTTCGCCAGCCCTGTTCTCCCACAAAAGTGCCCTGAACACAGGCAGCCTCACCTGTATCTGCTGCCACCTACTTCCACTGCCTCTGCAATGCCTTTTCTTCAGGCAAGCACCAACACGAGGTTGGAGAAACACATTTTCATACTTTAAATATAGAAATTACCATTACAACCAACTACCAGAACCTTCCTCAGAACAGGCCAGAATGATTGAACCTTTCTCTTCTTTCAAACTTGCAAAGGAACTCTCCTTGGAACTACTCTTCTCTTAGAATGTTTTTGGGTTTTTTTTGGTTTTGCTTTTTTTTTTTTTTGGTTTGGTTTTTTTTTTTGTGATAAAGATCAGGTATAGTGAGAATCCAAAATGAAAAATTAAAAACACACTATGGACTAGTTACAGTCATGTGCAGGAACTTGACAAAAACCCCTTGTTGATTAACTTTCCTTTTACCACTTTAGAGACAGAGAAAACTCAGAGCTCTGCTGGAATTACTGAAGTTGTAGCCACAGATATGGCACCAGTCACATTCCTCCCTACCCTAGCTGCTCATTCCTATCCCCATTCTGTTGTAGCAGCATCCATTTCTGCAATCAAATAGCGAATCATGTAGGAAATTAATTAATTTCAGACAAATCAATACCTTTATCCAGGCCACAATGCACTTTCAGAAGCAAGGTCAGTGGTTCAATACAGCTGCTGAGAGACTGAATGGTCAGGAGTGAGGGCTGCAGGTACCAGCTTAAGCTAGTAAAGGAATCAACCAGGTTGGTTCTCAGGCATTTTTCTAAGATATTTAAATCCAAAAAAGCATTGAAAGAATGGAATCATCAGGATTAATGTCAGAGTCCAGGGCATCCGAAGGGATGCCCTGGAAGGTCACAGATGTCAGCAGAGAGGCCTGGACCCGAGGAAGGGAGTCTGAAATCTGTCCAGGGAGGTCTGTCCAGGGGAGTTTAGTAGACCCTGGCACAGAGGCCAGGAAGACACAGGCTTTGATTTCAGTCCATGGAAAAAGCTTCCAACACTGAGGGAAGAATTACAAGTCACAAAGGTGTGACAGACAGTAGTATAGTTTATCACCGGGTGGAAAATTTGGTAGTTTTGGGTTTTTAGAATGGAGCTGACTGGGGAACAAGATGGAGATTTTAGGGCGGTGCCCTGGGTTCTTCTTGTTCTCCCTTGGCCTCCATCTTCTGATGTGGCATGGGCACAAAGTAGTTTGAGGGGATTGGGTCTAAGTAGAAATGACCCCTTTAGTATAGATAATAGGTATTGGTACATAATTGTAAATAATAGACACACAATTATCTGTATAAGAAGGCAGTGACCTCCCATCACAGGGGGAGTCACCTGTGTCTGAGCTGCTGTGAACATCTTAGCTGGGCACAGAGACAATTGTGAGATAAGAAATAATAAACACGTGAGAAACCCAGAAACAACAAGACCTTGAAGACTCCATTTTATTCTCACGCCAGACTCAGAGCCTTCAGAGGGCAAAAAAGACTCTCTCTCACCACCCAAACCACCACCTGAACCTCGGGCAAAGAAAACCTAAACCCGAGAGAGCACCAGCACCAGAGAGGACTTACCCCCATGACCTTCCCACGCTGCTCCACGTCCTCCCACATGCAGTGAACGATGTAGCGGCACATGTACTTCCCCGTGCGGCCCTCCTGCTTCAGCCGCACCAGGCACATCCTGCAAGAGCACACACCACTCACAGCTCCGGGGAGTTTTTTTAAAAAGGAGAGTAAATTAAATGCATTAATCATTTAAGGTTTTTCTTATACTATATGTTTGTGTTCAAGAGAAAAGTACACACGGATTTATTTTTTTTTAATAGACCGTAACAAACATTTCCATTCTGTACTCAGGAGTGGCATCTGCTGGATTTTAGCCAATCCAGCCATGGAAGAGTGACAGTGGACTCTATTCTTGTTGACAGTACTATAATCTAGTTAAACACTACTGCAACCTGAATTCCTCAGCCTTAAGAACACCTCACCCTCTGGAGCAGGAACACATGGCTTGTCTAATCCCAGGCTCTGAGCCAGCTGTAGCTCAGCTTGGTGCACTCAAGTGCTGTAAGAGCCCAACTAGCCAAGCAGGGAAAGCTTAAGGAAGTTACAGACTTCAACCAATCCACGTTAGCAATGTCCTAAATTATTTCAACTGCAGGGGTATCTAGATAAATGTCCAGCCACCTGGCAAAACCTCCATATGCAAGAGCAGCTCAGAGGTTTGTAAGTGCACTGTGAGATCTTAATGACAATATCAGGTTGAGTTTTACTTTTTTTTTTAAGCATTTAAGCCACTCGAACTTCATTGATGCTGTTCTGTCTACAAAATAAAACAAACATTATATTTTGCCTCTTATAAAACATCTGTAAAGAGCACAAACTGAAGGCTGAAGGCTGATTCCTCACTGGGCTGGGACCAGTCCTTTCACCTGTCCCATCTTCTCTACCTCATTCAGCAACTCTGCTCCTGTGCTGAAAGACAGAAGTGCCTGTCCAGGACTGACCACATGACTGTAGACAAGGTCATGCTCAAACACTGGAGCTGAGAGAACCCACTGCTTTTCACAGACATGGAAGGGAGGAAACTGCTCCCAGCTCCTGTAAAACCAAGCCAGCAGAGCTGCTGGAGGCTGCTGTGGAGCTGGTGCACACTAACAACGGTGAATGTGCCACAGGAGCTAAAAGGAACATATGATTATTTATTTGTTATTAGGCTCGTTTCTTTAGTGAATCTAAGATCTACAGGCATTAAAGGTATCTGGTGACCCATGAATGCCAGCTCCACAGGGAAAATCACAAACACCTGAAGTGTGCTCAGATGACCTCTAAAAGGACAGATATCCATCTTTATGATGGGTTCTATCTTGTGTATGTATTAGTAAAGGAAGTGTATTTTCATCCTGTAAAAGAAGTAAAACTTACTAGCAGGGACAATCAGAGACAAAACCTGAAGGCAGCAAAATCTGCAGCCATCCTGCACTCTTTGTGCTAGTCAGAACCACCGTCCCACCACAAAAATGCAATTAAGGTGGTACCGTGGTACCAAAACCAAATCCTCATTTTCTCACAGAAGGATGACAAAGCTTTCTGTTCAAACAGTGGTCAGAGAACAGCTGTCCAGACCGTCCACAAAACAAAAGCAGAAGGAGCTTAAAACTTTCAGTTTACTTCTACCAGTTTCAAAATCTGTTTTCCTCTAGTGCATTTACATAATTGAACTGCACAAAGAAGTGAATTACTCCATTGAAAATTCTTACTCACTCTTAACAAGTCAAAGAGAAAAAGACTCAGTTTAAAGGACTAATTTTGTGCTAAGAAAAGCATTTTCATACTTCTCTTGCTGAATAGCTTAACTCAGGGGTGAAAAACTCAGGGGCAAGAAAAGCTCCCCCTGAGCATAAATAGTTTTCTATCCTGTGTGCCTTCAGTGGTGGAGAAGCAGGAGGAAAGAGCAGTGCAGAGACCAACAGGCAACAAACTGGTCAATGATGAGCAGGACTGGACTGGAGTGCAGAGGAAAACCAGCAAGTCATGGAGCCTAAAAGGGAGCTCTCTGTCTGGATGCACAGTGCTGTCACAGAGCTGTTCTGCAGCACCATGAGTGAGATCATGGAATTTTGCAGCTTATTTGAAAGTTTGGTAGTTTGTTACTACACCTGCTGTCTGAGGCAACACAGACTCATTAAAGCCTATAAACTTTCTAACTAGATCACCACGGTGTGAAACATTTCATCATTTCACTGCACAACCTGTTCTGTAGTTTAGTCAAATACTGACTCATCTTCATCAAACCCTGAAAGGAAAATTACTGCAAACTATCTTTAGAAAGCTGTCTACCTCACACTAGTTGGGTTGGATAATTTTTGCTGTATTTAAGTTATGCAGAGAGATTATCTTAAAAGAAAATTACACAAAAGGATAGCTGAAAAGGATCAGGAGGATCTGTAACTCAACCCATGTCAGCTGAGATGTAGTTTCTCACAACAGACTCAGCTACAACTGTTTCTGTCAGTGTTCCCAGGATGCCAGACTGGCCTAAACACCAGAAATGGTGGTAGACACCCTCTGATCACTGCTGTGATGTGCCCTGCACCACGAATCAAGGTGTGATGAGCCATTAAAGGTAAGGCCCACTCGGACCTTCCTGTACCTGGCCACTCATTCCTGCTTCCTCAGTCACTCCAGAGCTATTTCTGCAGCTATGCTATAGTTGTTCAAAGAAATTACTCTGGCTGAACAACAACAAGTATCAACAGCATTTTTGGAAGGCTTTATTCTGTTTAACTCACTCATTAAGAGCTACCAGCTTGTGGGATGGCAGGAAACACCTGAACTGACTTTTCCATTGGCTCTGTCATGACATTACACTTCAGTGAATGATGATTAGCAGCAGAACTCTGAACAGGTCCTAATTAGCTTTGCACATTCTCCTGCACTCCAGTCTGGCCAACCCCCACCACTGCTCTATCCAGCAGAGAGAACCCAGCCTGGCTGTGCAGCCTCCTCTCCCCTGAGGCCTTTGTTTAGGCTGTTGTAGCCCATTCCCTCAGGTTATGGCAGGATCAACTAAATACTGGAGACATTCCAAAAACTTACTCCTAAAATCTCTCTCAAGCAAGACTATTCTGATGCAATTAAGACACAAAAGAGTTTATTCCCCTTCTTCTGAAGCACCACATTTCAGAATGGTACTGTGTCCTCAGGCTTCTTTATGCAAATCAGAGAAATCTTTTCCTGCAGGAACTGTTTTCTACATATACTTGGTGGCTTTCATTCTCCTCCAGACTTCCTCAGGCTGATCAAAACCTCCCTAAGTGATTTCCCTGTGAAAAACAATGCTTAGATGAACTTTTGCAACAGGTCTCTGAGTCTTTCAGAATCGTAGCACCACTCTATTTGATCCTAAATGCTTCAGAGATGCCACTGTGCTTGGTCTGGTGAAAATATGAAGGGAGTTCAAGGTAGCTACATGATAAATACTGAACCAAGGCATTCCTCAGCAGTCACCCAAGTAATTTCTTTGGCAGTTCAGTAATACTCCATTTAGATGCATGGGAAAATGCAAACCCAGCAGAAGAAATAAAGAGCTTTTCTAAAAGTCTGGGCTTCTAAATATAAACCAGGAGTCCTCCTGACATCAGAGGTGTGAAGTAACAGAAACGGCCTATAAAAACATGACATTCAGGAAAGAATAATCATGGGTTGGTTTCCTAAGTAATATTGATGGTTTGACTTTTTAAAGCATGATTTTAGCACTGCATTGGAAGGCACAGGAGTGTTTCCAAAGGAACATTATCTTGAAAAAAGTTTGCAAGGGCAGAGGCTAAACATGAGAGCCTGAATTCCTCTCTTTCTGAGTGGGGTCAGTAGGAACATTCTATTCACAGACAAGAAGCATTAGGAGTCAGAGATTCAAAGAGAACTCACCAGAATGTGTAACACAACAACATACCCTGACAAGCACCTTAAGTCTGTAAAAGCTGGGATGCAAAAAGCATTGAAAAATTGACTAGAACATGCTGGGCAGTGGCAACAGTAAGAAAAGGAGACAAAGTTTACCAAAGTAGGGAAAACTCCCATCTTCTCTGGCTCCAGAAGACACTAAATCAGTTGAAAATAAGCTGCTGAATAAGAAGGAAGAAGTACATAAGAAAGTGATGCAGACTGCTCTGCTAGGGGGGATGGAGCAGATGATGATGAGAATCTCCTGGCATGTTGTTGGCCACCAGATCAGGAAGATTTCTAGCCCCTGAGGCAAATGGTGCAGCAGGAAAGGCAGAGAACTGGAGCCTTCAGACAGGGGTAGGATGTCCTTGACCTTGTCAAAGCCAGCAGAAGCACTTCTGCTCCCACTTTACTGAGGCCAAACTGCCTGAAGGAAGAGAATCCCAGAGAACACGGCAATCCACCTGCCTGGGAAAGCAAAGTATGTCATGGCAGGATGCTGGCCACTGATCTCATCAAAAGCAAAGCCTACAGCATTTCCCAATGACCCAGGTGGTGAGCAGGCCTGTCACAGGCTTCTCTGTGTCCTGGAATGTCAAACAAGATCTGTCATTTGTGGTCTGGAATGACAGTGCTCCTCAGGTGAAACTGCCAGGAACACAGGGGAGCCAGGCTCATAAACCCTAGAAAAATTAACCTCTAGTGCTAACCTCCACACCTAAATTTTCACTGCTGTCACAACAGAGGCAGAAGGATTTGGTTCTTTCCTGCTCATACAGGATACTGCTGTCATCCTGTCCACCACATCTCACACGTAAGAGTATTTCAATTCTCCTCAGCAAATCTCTCCATAACATCACCAGCTGGAAGGGCAGTGACTCTTGGCCACCTTCAAAAGGAGCCAATGTAGCTTTGATCTTAGAAATTTGTGCCTATCCTATACCAGTTTCATCTCTGTCATAGTGCTCTTGTTTATTTTTATAATTAATCTTGAATTTGATGCTGTGCATTAATCACAGGATACATTGTCCTGTCAATGAGAAATCAAGACAAAAAAAGTGTGTTCTCTGCAGATTCATCTAAACTCTCTTTGGTTTTCTCAGATACTTACTAACAGTCTGGTTTCTAACATTTATTGCACTAGCTTTCAAAATACTTTATATAAAGTATTAGCTCATTGATTCATTTTTAAAGCCTTTTTCCCACAGGGAACAGTAGGAAATAAATAAACTGCAGATTTCAAGGGTCTTCCTTACGTGGTTCCACTGATTTCATTAATTGATTATAATTTCAATGGTTCTTCTCATTTATTCACTCTTCAGTGCAATGAGCTGCCCCATCTTTCACTATATTGAGGAGTCAGGAAATTAAAAGGAGGGAAGGGAAAAAGGAGGTGGCAAGGAAACAAGGGGCCTTAAGTGCAGCTATTTCAGTACAAACTTCCTTTCAGCCTTTGGACAGCTGAATCCAAGTCTATGGACTTCAGTTCCCTGAAAGATCAGCCACTTAAAAAATTACTGAACTCCCCTGTGCATCCTCTGACCTTTATAAGTATGTAATGCTAGATGAAAACCTGATTTTTTTTGGCTACTATTTTCACAAACGAAAAAGGGAAAAAGCTTCACGTTTAAGGTGTTAAATATTTTTACATGCAGCCAAGCTGGCACTCACCACCCTGCACATACCTTTCAGAAGTGAAAGAATAAATGCCAGTGCTATAATTTGTTAAATGCTTCTCATCACCACAAATTCTCCCAATTTAAATGACTTTTACATAAATTTAAACCTTTCCTAAAACACCCAAGTAGGATTTTTCCACATAGCCTGAGCAAGGCTTTTAGAAAACTCATGGCAAAGATCATTCCACTAGTGAGGAATTTGGAGATGTAAAAGATGTCAGCTTCTCTATGGGACTTTTTGTTCTTCAGCAGAAAATTGCTGAAATTCAGTCATCAGTAAAATGAATATAACCTCTATTATCAACCATGGACAGAAGGCTCTACTTTCTCTCACATTAAGTTATATAGAATTCCATTTTCTAAAAATAAGTTTATTACTATTTTGTTTTTCACTTACCAGACATGAAGCTGGGCTACTAGAAACCATGAATTCAAAGTATCAGGCATTTGGCACCCTTGATGGAAGGGAAAAAGAAAAAGCAGAAAACCAAAACAAAACATTAAAATGAGTCTAATCACATTTTGTGCATAACAGAAATTCACAGTACCAAAATCTAAAACCATTTAATTTATTTATTTTCAGCAATAACAATACATACATATTGGAAGCAAACACCATTTACTGTCATATTTGTGCTTAAACTATAGAACAGGATGCTGTGGATTCTGAAAGATTTCAGCTGTTTACAGCTCACTTGGATAACTTTTACAGGGGGAAAAATTCCACAATGGAGAATGAGACAAACATGTGCCTTCTAGCTTGGAGAGTCCCAAAGCAGCAGTGGGTAACACAAAAGAATCAGTGGATGCTTTGCTCCATTCTTACACTCTTCCTTCCCATGTGCTGCTGTCTCCTGCCAGGGACAGAATTCTGTGTCACCTGGGTCTCTGCTCCCACTCCACTGTTTGGATTCACTCCATGGCTGCACAGCCACAGCACTCTGAGTGTTCCAGCCAGGGTACATTAGGATTAAACCCATCAACCAACCAGAGAAATAATCTGTTTCCAGATTCAGCTCTACTCCCACAGCCTCTGTTTTGCCAGAGATGGCTTGTCCATATGTGTGTTCACATGATGGATTTCCATGTGCTGTTAGGATGTAAGGCTGGAGATTTAGGCCACGTGGCACAAAAACCATATTCCCCTTCCTCATGCTTGAAAAAAAATAAACCTGTGGGTTCTGTGCACACCAAATCCTTCAGTTCCTGTCAGTCTCAAACCTTCCTCCCAGGCACACTCCTGCATCTGTTTCCTGGAGAAGTTTTTAAGGCAAGTTAAAAACTAAGGCAAGTTAAAAACTTTGTCCCTAATGAGGAGGATCTGAGGGAATAACCTTGGCCTACCCAGCACTTGGTGTTTTCTTCTGAGCTGTTCAAACCTCACCAAAAGAAAGGCCAGAAAGCCTTCCTTCAGAAAGTGACTCTACAGTCAGATGTACCCTAGGGAAGTCAACCTCATCTTTTCTGTGCTCAATATATTCCTTCCTGGCTCCTATACTTCTTGGCTGTCAAATATTACAAAGGAGATTCACCCAGATCATGAAGCAATACTTTCACAGCCTCTTTCTTTTTATGTGTCAGCTCTGGTCAGAAGAACCAAACAGATCACCACTATTTCTCCCTCCCCAGAGAGATGACTCCATCAGTCCTAGGAGGTGCCAAGCTTCAGCACCACTGCCCATACATCACCTCTAAGACAGTACAAAGACACAAACAGTCCATGTTTGGAGATTAAACACAAGTCTCCCTCACCCTTCTACCCTTTTGGCTCCCTCATTCCTATTAGAAATAATTCCTGTGCCTAGAAATGACGACTCTGACCTAAAGCCACGCCAAGGCATCTCTAACTAGGGCAGGAGCACACAATGCCTGCATTAACCAAACCACCTCAGTAAATGAAGGTTCCACAGGCAAGAGTCAAACACTCAGTTCAGACAGAGTTTCTCCAGTAGAAGTTCCCATGGATCAGTCCCCCACCACAGAAATTACTCTGCAGTGGAAAGCAAAGCTCACACCTCTACTCCTGGAAATACGGAAAGTTTTTAAAGACCTATTCAGTACCCAGGAGGCAAGGATTTTTCCCCTAACTTTCCAAGACTTGCAATTCTATTTTTATAAATAATTTTTAACTTCTATATTTGGACTGTCCGCATGGTAAATTTAAAGGAAGAGTGGCTCCTTTAAAGCAAGAAGCTTGCCCTCAGCTATCAGGTTTGTATAAAGAATGGAATTCTAAAATCTGGGGGCTTGGAACACCTTATTCTGGTAAACTATATGGGGAGAATAATTTTCTGTTTCTTTATAGGATGGGCCATTCTCCTTAGAATAAAACTAGACAAAGAAAAAATGTCTGATGATAAAACTACCTATGAAATTACTGTGGTATTTTCTGCTGGGGAAAAAACCTGTTCTCTGTACAAAACCCATCCTGGCCACATCTCTGGAGCCAGAAGAGACATAAATGCTCAGAATTAAGAGGACGTATGTTTCCCTACAGTCATATTCTGCACTTTAAATTCATCAAGTAAGGGAGGCAAAACTTCACTGTGGACTTTTCCATGATGGATCATCTTTGCCACTACCACAGCTTTAGGAAGGACACAATGGGATAATATCCACATATCCTGCAAAACAGGTGTACTGTGTCAGTGTTCCCCTGGGTGTGGCAGGCAGCAGCAGGAGCCTGGAAGGCACCAGGTGGGGTATGGGAGACACAAGAATCAAGAGTCCTGTAACCTCCAGCCTTTTTGAGCTGTGCTGAGCCCCATTAGCAGCCATCCAAAAGGCTGCTTTGGTAGGACGAGCTCCCTACTGCTGCAGCTGCCTGATTCTAGAGAATTAACAGTATTAATAGTGCAAGTGAAATTCAAGGTAACCCTACGGTCCATATTCATCAGCCAAGCTCCAGTTCAGCTCTGAGTATTACCTGCCTGATCCTAAAAGTTCTTTTGACCTTTCAAGTCTGAGGTCAGGCACGAAACTCTCTCCTCACAGGCTGCCTCCTGGGCTGCATTGGAACTACCCAAGCTCTGTGCCAAACCTGGCACCAGCAACTTTGCTATTCCCTCTGCTGCTTCTCTCTTCTCCTTTAAACAAGAAACAGCTGACATCCTAAAATAGCTCCACTTTCCACATAAGCAGCACAGTGCAGACATTTGGGATATGGACTCTAAAGCAGAGTTCCCAAAGTTTTGTCCACGAGTGATCCAATATCAAGAGACAAAGGGATGACAAGCATAATAAAATTAACCGCAGTTTCACACTCAAGAGTCTCAATTAAAACACCCTCTTTATATCCCACAGCAGCCTAATGACTTGCATACCCAAAGTTTGTATTTTGGGAACTGCTGTTCTAAGGCATATACAGAGACAGGCAGTTCACAGGGCTCTCATACTGCACCACAAAAAGTCTCAGAAATGCCACTGGGCATCAGCAGGAATGCAGTGAGACAGAAGAGAGGCCATGAGACATGAAATGCTATCACTGTCCTAGTCCTCACCACCACACTATCCACTCTTTACACCTCTGTAAGAGAGCTACCCTACAAACTCCACACACCAACCCAAGTTCCACAAGGTCACAGTGCAGTGTTCCTTATGCCACAACACAACCACACCACAAAAGCACATCCAGAAAACACTCAGGAGGGCTCTGGGAAGAACTGGTTCTGCTCACTCAGGTTAACGAGCCCATGAGTGGTTTCACACATGGATGGCTGCAGGTTTCCCAGGTCACCTCAGTAGGTTAACAGGGCTCACACAGGGCCAGGAAGGAGCTAATAAGCTCTCCAGAGAGCAAAGTGACTCTGAGCAGTTCACCTGGATATCAACATCCTCCAGCTAGAGGCAGAAGTGCTGGAGGCAGCAGAGCACAAACACAGCACAGGGCTGTGGCCCAGACAGCACCTGGGGCTCCCTGTGGCAGTGGGAGGGGTGCAGCACCCCCAGGGCACAGGCTCAGCCTCTGCTGCTGCAGCACCATGGCACAGTTCACAGCCACTTGCTTCTCTTCCCACCAGTCCCCCAGGCTGCTCCTCCAGGAGCAAGCAATGGGCTTAAGCAACATCCATCTTTAGTTGCAAAAGGAAAAAAACACCTCCCAACTTACACAGTTTGATGAAGACATGGTGAACTCAAGTGGAAGCTGGATATCTTGCTCCAAGTTCCCCTCTCAATTATGCACTCCCTAGCTCCTGCTTTGTGTCACAGCTGCTCTCCACCAGACCCTTCCATCTGCAACTTTAGCTCACCAACACACACACCAGGATGTCAGCAAACTGGGCTGTTCTCTCTTTCAGGGACCTCAGTGTTCACCAAGGACATAACTGTGCAGTCCAGAACAGGGGCACAGGAGGATGGAGATGTGAGACTTTCCCCTTTGGCTGCTACTTCAACTCAGCTGCCCATGGAACCACAGCCTGAAGCTTCTCCATGGCAAAACCACATTGAAAGCTTCCCACCCATCACAGACTGGCTGTATTTTAGGGGAACTTCTTAACATGGATCATAAACCTGTTAAATTTTGGTGCTAATCTCCCTAAACAGCTGCATTTCCATGTAGACAGAAGTAAAAGAAACTTCTTTTACCTGTTTTGATATAAAGACAATGATTTCTTTGGAACCACAAGCAGTGACAGGTGTTCTTATACCACCAACGGATGAATCATGCACTTCATCAATCTCAGAAAACTGCCTTGTTCCTTAGGCAACAACTGTCTCAAGTCCATGCAAATATATCCTACCCTTTAAAATACATGTTTTCTTTTTAAGACAGTAAGACAACATCAAAAATACAACTGAAGCTATTTTACGCCATCTCAAACCTGAAAATCCGTACCAGTATTTTTTCCACAGATGTGTTTAGAAATTCCTTTAAATTTTAAGCTAGGGCAACATTTATAGATCTTTGTACAATTAAACAGGGATAGTGAAACACAAGTTAAAGACAGCAACGCCCTTGTCTGAGAGGTAAATACCACAAACAGAGGAGACCCTATCTGAGCAAGCCTGGGAGGGCACACAGCTGGGAAAGGGTGTGCACATGGAAAATGAGGTTCTCAAGTTTTGATCACTGGTGATGAATCCTACTGCTCACAGAGCTCTCTCCCTCCTGCAACTGCCAAAACCACATCACAGCTTTGGAAAATCTTCTGAAAAACACTTGAACATTTTGCAGTAGCGACACCATCAAACACACCACCCTCAATAAGCTCTACACTGGATGAAGGCATCCCTTCAGCTGATCTCTCCTGAGGCAGCAGCCACAACCTGTGCTGTAAGAAAGCATCTGGTAGCTCAGGAATGCAGGTGACAGGCCAGATCCAGCTAATGGGTTTACTACCAGCTAAATCACACTGACACGGGAAATAATTCACCTAAGAAAAAAAATATTATTGTAGCTTACGTAAGTCTCAAAAGTACATCTTCGCCCTTCACCAGCCAGATTTGAAACTATTCAAAGCTGCAACAGATTTTTTAGCTAATAGTTAAAAAACACTGTATACAGCATCAAAAGAACCATCCCAATGGAAGCCACTAATATGCCTATAAACTTAAAGGAAGGACTTGTATCTCTGTTCTAGTCATACTCCCTACCCAGTCAAGAGATGGGTCCTGATTTAATGCTGTCAGAATCAGTAAAAAATGTAGGAAGTCTCTTAGGTTGTACTCAAACCTTCCCCAGCCATGCTAGAGAGAGACAGGTGATCCCTGTGATCTAACTGACCTTGTATCATAAAAAAGCTGTGCATTAGTGGATGGGGGTGACTCCCTCACCTGCCTCCCAGTTATACCAGGGATGGCACAGGGTAGTACACAGAGACCATGTGACCACCATAAAAAGGGAAGAGATATTTGCATTCTTAGTTTATCCCACCCCCAGTAATAAAAAATGGCAATATCCTTTGAAGTCCAGGATATTCTGAGTTTTACACATCCCACCCCTGTTCCTGTTCCCCACTGCAGCAGGGAAAATGTAACAATGCCAGATTCCAGAGTCTGCCCGTGTAGCCCTGTCACTCCAGAGCTTCAGGGATGCTGCAGTACAGCCCCTTCCAGCTGACTATGCCCTGGTAGGGACTGACAAGTCTGTTTGTTGCTGCATTTATCAGCACAAACATATCCAGTGACATAATTCTGTGTGTTCCCTGACCAGGGCAGAGCTCACACCCCATCAGCCCAGCACTTACTGTTAAAGAACTCCTCAAAGTCAGTTTTCTCCACACAGCACGTGTACATGCGCAGCGCCGCCACCTTGATCTTCTAAACAACAAGAAGAGACAACAGCTGAACCATTCAGCACCAGAGCTGGTGAACACTACTGGCTTTGCTCCACACACTGCCATTTGCTGAAAACACTTCTTTTGAGAATCACCATCACTTAAGATTTTCAGGAGCAAACTAAACTATCAGATCTGCCAGTAATGGCATGAGTACAATTAATTTCGCCTTGAAGGAAAAATGTTATTAAATGTCTTCCTGAATATCCTTCCAAATTTAGTGTGTTAAAATACTTGATATAATTACAGAAAATATAAATTAAATGGCTTTCCTTACAGAGTCTCTGAAGATCCCAATTCACAACTCCTGGTTTCCTCTAATAAATTTAAGTGAAGTATACCACTAAGAGTGTTTTGTGTAATTTAAGTTTTAAATATTAAAGAAGTCACATACCAGACATGTCCTAAAAACAGCTTCTTTTTTCCTAACAAAGTGACACTCGACTGATTTAAAAAGTGAGAAAGGAATCCCAAATGATGAACAACATGAGGTATTCTCAGGTGCTTTGGAACTTCTCATTTTGTTCCTGGCATGCCACTGCACCCAAAATAGCTCCAGTGCATCATCTAGAACACAGACACATGCTGAAGCTTCAAGGAATACAATAACTAATAGCAAAAATCTTAAAGAGAAATGGCATTGGGTTTGGATTGCTCTGGTTTGGTTTTTTTGTTTTTTCTAGTGGCATATACCAGTGATCATCTCAGTGCTCACCATACTGCAGGGATGAGCACTCTACCTGCTAAATGGCAGTTCAAATCACCAAAGTAATTATTTGTGTCTCTTCCAACCAAAAGAAAATAAAGAAGTTGCAACTGATTGCTGAGGAAACACAGGAGCCCATTATTATTCTTATTCAGTAATCTCAGGCTTCTGTCAAAAACCAAACATACATCTGAACTTCTTGAAGTGAAATGATTTACATTGCTTACAGGACTTCTGAAGGTTTCCCTATTAAAGGAAACACTGCCCAGCCTGTGAGCAGAGATCTCCCTGGTGAGAGTCACTGCCCCAGAGCAGGCATTACTAGACATTAAAAACATATTGTAAAAACCAGTCCCCACAATCCAGCCCTTAAATAATGCAGGTAACAAAGGAGAAACTGATGAAATTTAATCATGGAAGTTTTAGGGTGTAGAAGAAGTGTGGGGGAAGGGAGAATGAAACAGAAAAAAGCAAGAGAAATATTAAGAAACTTCCCAAAGATCTCCTAGAGAGCACGGGCAAGGCCAAAAATGAACTCAGGTCTCTTGGGCCCTAACCACAAAATAACTCTCTCCCAACCCAGGTTCCCCAGCCAAAAGCAGGCAGTAAAGAGCAGCAATTAAGGAGAACTCTGAAATCAACACTTAGAGCTAACAAGAATCTTTATTACAACAATATGTACACAAGCACATGGGAGAGAAATTATACTCTCAAGAGGTTTAGAATCACCTGATTAAAGCAACTGATTTTAAACAAATACCTAAGCCTGTTACAAGTCATTTATCTTTGCTTTACATTTTCTGAGGAGCAGCATGCAATCAGCAACAGCTTCAGATCAGTCTCTGAAGAGGTGCACTCTGTATTCAAAGCACCTTAAAACTTCTATTATGTTTAATCTTTTTATTCAAATAACTGGTTTTAATTTCAACACAATTGGGCTCAGTCCTTCTTTCAAGCTGCCTTTTCCTCTCATTCTTTTGTACTCTTCCTTAGTGCAGAGAAAAGAAATTATGATTTTCATCCCTTTTCTTCTGCATAAAGAACCAAAAGCATCTCTCACAAAGCTGCCCTCACTTAGTCAGTGTTAACAACTGTTTTATGAAAGGGCTATTTAAAAAGAAAAGGAGAAAGAGAAGGACCTATTTGTGACTCAGCCCTAGTCAGCTACCACTGAACAGTGATTTGAACAGCAACCATGCCACATCTCACCACTGACTGCTCAGCAGACCCTCGTGCTAAGGCTCTTACTCTGCTCTTTGGTACACAAATGAAGTGAAAATCAGGTATCGGAAGAAGTTCAAAAAGGATTTAGACTCTACAAACCAAATACAGTATTGTTGCATATGTCAATGACAGCAATACATAATGGATGTTCAAGATCTGGATTATTAATTCCTTACATCAGAAAACAGGAATTTACATTAAAAGTTTTACTTTTTCTTGCTCGTATCACAAGAAAAAAATGTGGGGTGTTTTTGGTCTGCTTTTTAGAGCTATCAAACAACCAAAAGAATTATTAAATTACTGCTTTACCCATCTGCTGTACTTCAGTGGTCCTGTGAACCCCATTGCTTCTATTATCCTTGTAAAAGCACCCACTTTTTCTTCAGATGGCTGCAAGGAATCTTTTGCAGAAAGATGCTGTAAAATTGAAATAGCACATATTTCAGTCTCAGCAATTAAAACAGTTATTGAAGTTACACATTTAACAGAGAATTTTAGGGCTTTTTTGCTTGCTTTCTTTGTTCAACAAAGGTCTCCTCTGTTTAGGCCTCCTCTGAAAATATTCTACTGGTTTTCATATGTGCCATTCCTCTGTTTATGAATACAAACATTGCATAACCATTGTGATGACAACAAGCCATTGGAAGCTCACATTCAAAGTTACAGAAACCTGCTTCCAAACTATGGCTCCTATCCCAGACTCCCATATTCATTCTAGGTGTCTTTACTTGGGCTAAAATATTTTGCAGACAAAATGAACAAACAAATCACAGAAACAGAGTAAATAAAGCTAACCTTTCACATTCCCTCTCTTCCTCTCACAGACACTCTACAGTAATTCTACATAATACAAACCAATCAGCCCTGTTTTAAAACCAATGAAGACACATGAATCCACCATTCCCACCAAAGAGCTCCCCCAGACTGTTATTTCCCTTACAGTTAATCTACAGAGCACAGGCAGAAAATCCTCATCAGCAAAGTACTTAGTCAGCAACGACTTGCAGTGTCTGCAAACATGAAGAGAAATGTTCTCTTCCAGACTCACTACACACCTTAAACACCCCTGGGCTGGTGCTGTGGTTTAAACCCAGGGGAGAGAATTGGGAGGGTAAAAGTGAGAAAATTCAGGGGCTGAGATAAGGGCAGCTTAATTAGTAAAACAAAAGCCACAGACACAAGCAAAGCCAAAGGGGGAATTCATTCCCCACTTCCCCAGGTGCTAAGCCACCCTCAGGACAGCTGGGCTCCACCAGAGTAAAATCACACCAATGTCCCCCACTTCCTCCTCCTTCCCAACTTTCTGTGAGAATGATGCTGGATGGTCTGGGCTCTCCCTGATCCGTTGGGATCAGCTGTCCCCACTGTGTCCCTCCTGTCTCCCTGCAACTCCCTGCACACCCCCAGGTTCTCCACTGGTGGGGTGAGGAGCAGGAAAGGCCTGGACCTTGTGTCAGCCCTGCTGACAGTGACTAAAACATGCCTGGGTTATCAGGGCTGCCTCCAACACAAATCCAAACCACAGCCTACACCAGCTACTGGGAAGAAATTCTACTCTGCCCCAGCCCAAAGCAGCACAACTGGTAGGAAAACTGGATGGCATTCTGCCTCTGAGCAGCCCAGCAGCAGCCATTAGCCAGCTATAAACACCACAGGTACTCCAGCAAATAATTTCCATGAATTAAATGTGCAGCATACACGTTTTGCTGTCAACAAATTACTTTTAACCTATCTAGTGCACATGAATCTCCTACATATACCTCAGGAAGTACAGCTGAGAGCCATTATAATCTGCAAAAGTAATGAGACCAGGATGCCAATTCCAGCAAGGATCAGGAGCAGATCCTAGGGGATGACACAAAAGCAGAGAAATACAGCACACACAGCTCCAGCCTTCTGGGATGTACCTGTCCAGCCTTTGACAGACACTCCTGCACAAGAAAATTTATTCATTCATTTTTTTATCAGCTCCGACTGGATACACCTTCAGTATCCAGGCATTTGAAACTTTAACCTCAGTAACACAAAGTTGTGGTATGTTGGGTTTCAGAGTTTAATTATGTTAAAAAAAAAAAATCTCATGTGCCTTTTTAAAATCCAACCTTGTAATTTGGACTAGATGAACTTTAAAAGTCCCTTCCAACTCAAACTATTTTATGATACTTGGATGCTCCAGATTTTCCCATAAGAACCTGCAAATAACCATTTCCTATCCCACTTTTCAGTAACTTTTATAGGCCAGTATCATACACACACATCTTTGTTTAGAAGGGTCCTAAAATAGGCTATTCTCATGTTGAAAGCTTTTCCCCTTTCTGATCATTTCTATAGACTTCCTAGCACTATTACAGTAGTTTTTGAAATGGCATGAATGATAAGTAAATGCATATTAAGATACAGATTAAAATACAAATCCATACTCTGCACAATTTGCTATACTTAATTAAAAACTAACTGTAAAGGTGAAAAAAATTACAGCTCTGAGACAGAATCCATCCCTGTGTATATCCACACACAAGCCTGAGCATTTGAGATAAAACACTCTGTCCTTGTGCACTGTCCAAGGATGGCTGTCAGTGGCTTGAATCCTGCCATGCCCAGCATTCAGGTAAATGGGGAGAAACACACCCAGCACCATTTTAACATCTGTCAACCACCCAGACAGTGCAACACTGCCCAGGACCTCCTCAATTCCTCCTCTGAATGCTGGTCTCATTAAACCTGTTCACCACATCCCCTTTTACCAGTGTCTGCAGAGGCACATCCCACCCTCTGCCACACACGATGGACCCAGTGATTCCACTGACACATACACGGATATTTAAACCAATTTTTAGTACCTTCCCTTCAGGATTATGCAATGCAATACTCCCTGATACACAACAAATGGCTCCTAGCCTTCCATCATAAATCCATAATCCCCCTCCAGCCAGGCAATGATAGGAACTGCTCAAGGCAGAACTTGTGTCCAATAACCATTGCCACTCTCACTACATCAGCATTCATCTCCTCCACAGCAACTGAAACCACACTGAACCTCTAGTGAATCCAGGCAGAACTTCACTTCATGCCTCTTATCTATAAATGCATATGAAGTCTCCCTCTGTACAGGTTTTTCATTATGCAGAGAAAGTTAATAGCCAAAATTATGTCAATTCATTTCAAGTTAGCTCATCACTAAAACAATGGCTAACCAACAAGCAGGTTTTCTAGGAAATGCCATGTTTCTTGCTTCATTCCTCTGCAAGGCAGCCTGGACTAGCTCAGGAGATGGTGAAGGGATTTAAGCAGAGACTGCTTGGTTCAACCTAATGATAGAGGCCTGAAGCTCATCCTGCCAATGCCAGGACTGCAGCCAAATGCAATTAAACAATCCTATAAGTGTCTGTAAAATCAGATCTAGGAAACCCTGGGGTGAGGAGGGGGGAATCTGTGTGGTACTCAATTATCAGCTGGGCTAAAACCACAACATAGAGAAAGAGAGAGAAAACTTTAAAAATCCATTTTATAACTCACTCAAAACAAGCTCATCAAGACCCTGTGCAAGGGACATAAGCCTACCTCAGGCTGCCTTTCCTGCTCAATACCTGAAAAGCAGTGCTTAAAGCAAACAATCATTTCAATTTTGACATCAAACGTAAACTGAAACATCTGGAGCTCACCATTAATTCCAAACCACTTTCCCACCAGGACTGCATAGTCAAGTTCACATCTCAAAGATGAGTAAGTACTTCTCTATTCAAAATAATGAAGTTTCAGTCCAAAAACCCACCTCAAACCTACAGTGTTGTAAACTGCTTCCTCTCTGGTCATAAATCCTGCCTGGCTCCATAGACCACGGCTGTTTTAACTGGGAAGTTTCCCCATCCATCTTTCAACCCCTGTACCCCTCCCCCTGCCCTTTCCAATATACCAAAAGCAAATCTTGAGACCTGCCTTGAAGATGTTCATGGCACTCCTGGTTTGTCTGACCTACTGTCTTGTCACCCACTCCTCTCCCCCATCTGCCCTGCAAGTGCAGGCAGGAATAGGGATTAGGGGCCTGCACCATTTTTGGGAGTCTGGAATACAGCTTCAGATCTGGCCATGATAAATTGTGCAAACTCTTTGTATATGCTTCAATCTCTGCAAAATGTTTGGTTTATCTTAACAGCTGAAAAACACTGAGAAACTGACTGTAAGAAGGAAGACCCCTAGTTAAGAACAAAATGCAAAGAGCAGGCAGGGGTTCTTTCCTTGCCTTGCACACTTCTGGTTTTACCTCATTTTTTTCTATCCATGTCACAATAACCAATTAAAAATGCTTCTTAGTATGTACCTCTAACTCCACACCAGCCAAATGCACTATTAGCCAGATAGCAAACTGGGATTATTGTTTCCATGAAAGTTTTACCCATCAGTCCCTAACTCTTTTTCCTTCTGTCCTCTCATTTCTCATGCACGTGTTCCATTCTGCCATTTTCTTCAAACTGGATTAACAAAAGCAGCATTAAGATATTTATTAGTTGAGAGATGCTACCACCCTTAGTTTAAGTGGTAAACTGATTTTATGGAGCTGATTCATGCCTCAGAAAACTTCTCCTCCAAGACAAAAGACAATACGTGAACAAAACACATGGACCACAGATTAACAAAATAGTACTGGACCACAGATTAACAAAATAGTACTGATGAACAGTAAATTATCACTCAATAATTAGCTGTTATTAGTAGATTGCATGACAATTTTCAGTGCTTAGAAGATAGCAAAACTGTCACCACAGACTATTCCCAAACTAAAGAATCAGGAAACATCTTGTCACTTCTAACATGTGTGGAGGGAACATCTGCCCCCAACACCTTGATTTCACCTCTTTCCTCACTGCAAGGAAGCCCCCAGCCTTGTCAGTGGAATTTTCACCCTGATAACACAACTGTGACTGCACCTTCCTGTGCCAGCCCTTCCTTTTCTGGAAAGAAACAGAATTCCTTCTCAAATTACCAGACACATTGTTCACATTACACTAAAACATCTTAGAGAAAGGTTGAATCCTCTCCCATGTGTTCTGACAAGTGTTTTGCCTCCTGTCTCTGTACAATCCCCAGCACATGAAATAATAAACCCAACAATAAAACTACCCAAACTCTTCTCACCTTATTTGTATTGTAAAAGGATCTGTTTTGCTGTGTGATGGCTCCATGGGCTTCAAACAATCCACCACAGAATTCAGAGAGTTGGAAGGGGCCAGTCTTGTGTCTCTAGTAGAAATGATAAAAGAAAAGAAAATTAAGAGACCACTGACTTAACTTTACATCAACCACCTGTAGTTTGCTTCCAAGTCAATTAATTCTGGCTAATGCTGGAAAACTCTGTATCACAAAAAGCACAAATTTATTATAACAACTGTTACAAACAAAATGACTGCCTATGCTTAATGTGGTGCTCCACACCACATTTTCCAGTGTTCCATAAATGTACTGATGGAATGGACTGGCAGAACACAGCACTCAAAAGCCACAGGCTCTCTGCTTTGACTCTCACACTACCTCTAATTATGGGGTTTGTCTCTTAAAAAAGAATAATTGTTTTTTATGACTTAGCAGACAAACAGCTATTTTCATCTACAACCTTATAACCCGTTCAACTGTTTTTGGCCAGGACTTGAGAAAACACAAACTGCAGTGTAAAAACTACCCCTACAGACCCTATGACTTCAGAGCACAACTTCAATCACAGAGCTAGTGCACAACAAAGAAAACTCTCAAGCAGGAGCACGTGGGCTCCCCAGGAAAGAAGCTGCACACTGAACAGAACACTCTCACAGCCTCCCAGGACACCCATCTTAGCAGTACCTTATTTATCAATTAATTCAGACAAAGTAAATATGCTGTTCAGAGCAGTCATCCCCAGATGTCTACTGAATGTAGAGTAAATCCAACTTCATTATTAACTTCACAACTGCTCATTTCTACCTCTAGTCCCCACATCATGTGCTACTGGTGTGAACTGGTGCTTTAATAGTAGGGTTGGCATCTATTCCCATTTTCTACACATTTTCACCCCTTTATCATCACCTGCTATTCCATGATGCTCTAGTTGATTTACTCTGGACAGACACACTCTGGCACTTTGCTGGCTGTCTCACAACTGTGAGCCAAGCTGCAAAGTTTCCACTGGAGCAACACTAAATGTGCTGTGCAAGGTAAACCTCCATCAGTACTAGTAAGTCCAAGGCCACTGTACAGTGGAGAGGTTCTATAAAATAAAAGTGTTCTCTAAAATAAAATGCTGGAAACAGCATGTAAATGTGACTGGCTTGTAATTGTAACACCTCCATTTGGACTTCTGCATTTAATCTCCTCACAACAGATCATCTGGATCTATTAAAAGACACACCTGGACACGTAACAGGAGTGGGAGCTCACTCTTGTAGAAGAGAACTCCAGAGTTACCTTGGTATTTCCGCAATATACAGTACAGACATCACTTCTGGAAGGCTCTTTATTGAAAAACCATGACTTTTTCTTGGTAATTTAAGATCATTCCATTTTTCACACACTTTAACAGGCTCTGATGTCTTACCTGGAAAATACTGCAGAGCATCCGCCTACAGCGGCCCGGGACGGCAGCGGTGTGCAGCAACCCACTGCACCCTGCAGTAATCCACTGGCTCACTCCAGGCTGGCAGCTCTGCAACCACGAGATGAGCAACCAAGAAAAGGACACAAACATGCAGAAACAGTTTAACTCTCCCTCTGCTTCCACAGGTTTTATTCATTCATATGACAAGAACAACATGGAGTTGCGTCGGGGGGGCAGGGGGATGGGTTTAGGTTGGATTTCAGGGCAAGGTTCTTCCCCCAGAGGGTGCTGGCACTGCCCAGGCTCCCCAGGGAATGGGCACGGCCCTGAGGCTGCCAGAGCTCCAGGAGCATTTGGACTATGCTCTCAGGCACAGGATGGGATTGCTGGGGTGTCTGTGCAGGGCTGGGCACTTCACTGATCCTTGCGGGGTCCCTTCCAGTTCAGGATATCCCATGATTCTAACAATCCTCAGATTCAAGTCCCAACCTGTGCTTGACAAGGTATAAATTTTGATTATGAAAATATT
This sequence comes from Argya squamiceps, assembly GCA_037834095.1. Classification (NCBI taxonomy): domain Eukaryota; kingdom Metazoa; phylum Chordata; class Aves; order Passeriformes; family Leiothrichidae; genus Argya; species Argya squamiceps. The sequence goes on along the minus strand of JBBMKD010000067.1, from coordinate 1,480,107 downwards.
TTGCCTTCCAGTACAAGTATCCAACCCAAGTCTGATGGCAGAAACAGATGAATGGAAGGAAATGGTGGGCTGTCTACATCATAAAACCACACCACAACTTCTCTGTCTATACAATAAATTCAAATACTTAAGAAGCATTCTTCAACTGACTGAGTAAGCTCTGAAAAGCCCTCATCCAACTCAACTTTTATGCATCTTTCTCTTACTTTACTCAGACACAGCTAAGAATTTTCATATTCCAAAACCACATATTGTCCCAATAAATTTCAGTTAAGATAATTATTTTCTGTCATGAACATGTCAGCAAAACAAAGAAGAGGTGGGGCTTTTTTGCCTGCACTTTTTTTGCACCTTTCACTTTCTGCAATGTTCAAGTTAGTACAATATTTGCCTCCTTCATACATGCACTACATTAATACTGGAAATAACGTATATCTTACTAGAATGGAGATGTCATTTTCTGATAAAAATAGCTTCATTTTTGGTTGGCCGCAAAGATGATTAAGAGACTGAAGCATCCCACATATAAGGAGAGGATTAGTTTTCAGAAAAGAAGACTTCAGGGAAATCTTATCAATTTGTATTAATGTGTGGTGGGGTGGGCAGTCAGACTGTCCCAGTGAAAGGACAACCATGAGGGCAGCGGATCTGCCCAGAGACAGGAGGAACCAGCACAAACCAACCTGAGTTCCTGTTCCCCTCCTGTGACCTGCATGGTCACTGCTGTCCCTGAGGTGTGGCCTCAGCCTCGCAGGCTGACCCTCAACTCCTCCCAGAGCTGCCCTTGGAATCAGTCAAGGGAATTGATTTCAGTTTTAAAAACTGCAAAGGGAGAGATGTTGTCCCATGACAAATGTGGTTAGTGTTCACTGCTACTACACCTTCCCACTTCTACTGCAGCAAGACTACTCAGGCTTCTGATCTTCGGACGTAACATCACTGTCAGCAAGTGAAACTATGAAAATGGTATGTTTCTATCAAACAAAAACATTTCAGCTGGGTCCCACGAGTACTTGTGGAGATAATCTAGCGTCCTGACACAAACAGTTTAACAAACACCTCCATGAGAAAGAAGTAACCTTTTCTTGTGAACAATTACTACAAGATTCCAAGGATCTGACAGAACTTTTTTGAGGCTTTTTCTCATTAACATGCCCAGGTTGGGATATGGTTGAGAGCTTGAACATAATGAGCTTTAGAACTGTTGAAAAGCACAAATGCAACAAAACTGGACAGAGACATATGAAAACAAAAAATAAGCACAAGCACACTTAAAAGCTGAGATGTGATAAACAATCCAGTAATAAAGAAAACAGACACCAGGAGATAGCAGGTAATACAAGGAGCTAAGGAATTTTCTCTAAGCCAGCATCACTCTGCAGAACACAGCCCTCCTTTCAAATTACAAGTGCTACTTCTGCTTCTCCCCTTGGCTGAAAGAAAATGTACCAAGTCTAAAGTGAACAAGATTACTCAGGAATAGTCTGCAGACAGCTGCCTTGTCAAGACAGAGATGAAAGAATATCACTAGTCTTCTAAATCCTCTTGGAAACCTTTTGGAAAGTCTTAGGTAGCAGACAAGCTATTCATCAAGGTATCTTGGACAAAAGCCAGATTTATCATAATGCCAGTATTAAGGAGCAGAGCTCAAATGTCAGGGCTGTATCATACACCAGAAGTACAGTCAGCCAAAAAACCAATTTTCCTTATTTCCAGTAGAAGGAAGAAACACAGAAAGTTTTAAGACTTGTTTTCATACAATTACGCAACCACTAAATTCTAATGCAGAAACAGGTGCTGAGAAATGCCAGGAATGAGCAGTCCTTGAGCTGAAGCTGAGCATACTTCAGATCACAAAAATGGCAGATAACTACACCATCTCCTCTCTAAAGAGAAACCTTTCTGGTCAGGCTAAAAAATCAAATCAACTTACTTTGCCACATGAAGGCCAGCAGCAGTTGGCTGAGGAGCTGCCCAAGGACAGGTAAGCCCAGGAGGCAAATCCTTCCCCTCCAGAATCAGTTTTCATTGCAAACCCTGCCCTGGGGGTGCAGCCCCACAGACAGCTGAACCCTTCTAGTGCCTCACTGCTTCCCTACTGCTCTCCCTGCTCCCTGTCTGCTGACCATTGTGGGCTCAGTATTTTCTGACCTTGAGAAGAGCTAATATCGAGCCCACAGACCATTTCCTCTTCAATGCTTTCAAACTGCAGAACCTGTTGTTACTGTTCTGCTGCTCCAGCACTTGGATGACAGGGTCCAAGAAAAAGGCAGGCAACAGAGCAAGGACAAAGCACAGAGAAAGGGTAGGGGTGGGAGGACTAAGCAGGAACTCAAGGTCGCTGCATTTCAGCTGCTCTTGGGCAGGTTTGTGCTTGGCTGCTTTCACCTTGAGATTGGAAAGGGCAGGGCTCACCATGCTTGGGGAAACCACACCCTGAGCCACGGGCTCAGAGTACCCGGGGACTAATTTCATAAGTGGATATTGTCCCCATACCAAAGGCTTTTCCTGTTCTGGGAAATCTGTTCCCACTTAGCAGGGCTGGCCACCCTGTGTGGTGATACAAGATCATACCCAGGTACAAAATTCCATTTTCTAGACAAAATGCTAAAAAGAGGAACTCTGCTGCAGATGCTTCAAAGGCTAATAGAAAAAAAAAAAAGGCAAACAAATGAATGGGAAAGAAAAAAGGAGTGGAGCCATTGGAAACCCACACTTTCACAGGAACCCAAACACTTCCAATGTGAATCACTGAACCACTAGGGCTGGAAAAGCCCTCTAAGATGATCAAGTCCAACCATTAACCCGGCACTGCCAGGTTCATTACTAAACCAGGTCACCAAGTGCCACATTCCCATGGTGTTTGAACACTTCCAGGGATGGTAACCCCACCACTGCCCTGTGGTGGTGCCAGTGCCTGACCAGTAACACAGGAATTGGAATCTTTACACTATCCTTGCTATCAAACAGCTCCAGAGTGAGAGGGGAAGGTCCCATTAGGGCAATGCCCACCCCCTTGGGCACACACTGAGCCCAGCAGAGGAGTCCCACTGGCAGGCATGTGTCTCCAGCCCCCACCAGCAGCCCAAACCCTTACACAACAGAATCACAGGATCAATTAGATTGGAAAAGACCTCGAGGTCAACCTATGACCCCAACATCACCACGTCAGATAGACCATGGCACTGAATCCCTTAAACACCTCCAGGGATGGTGACTCCACCACCTGCCTGGGCAGCCCCTTCCAATGCCTGACCACCCTTTCAGTGAAGAAATTGCTCCTGATGTCCAAGCTGAACCTCCTCTAGCAGAGTTTGAAGTTGTTCTGTTTGTGCACAGAAGCTGTTTCCTCTCATCCCATCCCTTGTTCCCCGGAAGCTGAGCCCGAAGCCCTCCTGTCGGGGAGTTGTGCAGAACCACAAGGTGCCCCCTGAGCCTCTTTTTCTCCAAGCTGAGCCCCCAGCTCCCTCAGCCATTCCTGGTGCTCCAGCCCCTTCCCCAACTCCATTCCCATCCCTAAACAGGCTCCAACCCCTCACTAACCCTTCTGCAACCACAAACTCCGCGGGAAAAGCTCGCCCCGCTGCTTGACCAGACATCGGGTGCGAGGCCACAGGGCGGGAAGGCAGCAGCCACCGCTGAGACCCCTCGGGCTGCGGGGGGAGGCCGCCGCAGGGGCGGCGCGGGGACGGCCCCGGCTCGACACGCCGCTCGCTCCCTCAGCACCAGCGCTCTCTCTCTCTCCCCTCCTTCCTTCCCTCCCTCCTCCCTTCACTCACCAGGGCTCGTGCCAGCGCCGCCATCAGTCCCCTGCGCCGCTTCCGCCGGCGCGACCCTGCCCCTTCCGCGGGAAGCGCCGGGCGGGATGGCGGCCTGGGGCGGGCGGGCAGAACCGCGCTGCCCCGCGGCATCGGGAGCCTTCCCTGGCGTGCAACCAGCCGATAATGACACGCCCGAGAGAGTACTTATGTAATTGTGTCTCCGTGGGAAGGAGAGCACCTTTCCCCAGTATTTAAAGTGCAGGCCATAGGCTGCCCGTGAGACATTAATTTTTAAGGATTAAAGACTTCAGTTAAACTAGATATTGCTGAGATAAAATAGACAAACTTCCCTCTACTAACAGAAGCCGGATTTAAGAAACCGATAAATTATGAGGCCTGTTTATGTAGCCTGACTAATCAATAGACTCCAAGAATACAATACAATCGTAAATCAAACAGCCCTGCAAAAACAGGATTTAGTTGTCACGTAGCACTAAAAGGTTAAAAAGTCAAAGCGAGGAAAACCCATCTTACTTCATAATTTTGAGACCCCGCCCCATAAAAAGGACCACCGACCCATTTCAAAGAACAAACTACACATGCTGAATGGCTTTTTGGCTAATTGCCATATGGAGCAGGGAATGGGATGTACCAGAGCTATGAATATGTATTTGTGTTTTGGGTATTCAATACTCCCATACATAAAAAGACCCTGTGATCATCTGTAAATTGTGGTGTGTATTTGGGAGCTATCCCGCACCGACTGCCCAGCCGTCGTAATAAACATACACTTGGTAACTTTAAACTGTTAGAGAGTCTTTGTCCCTCATAGTTGGATATCAGTATTAGATCAATATCCATATTTTTTAATAAATCACCCGTGGGAGGTAAATGTTAAGGAAGCTTCCCATTTCTGACTATTCTATAACGCCCTGGCAGTCACACTGCCAAAGGTCAGACACTTTCACTGCTGGAACCGAAACCCCTCCACAATGGGGAGCACAAATGAGCTGAAGGGTGTCCCTGCGTTCCCCACTCTCACACAGTCAGGCCAGGTTTCCCACAGCAGAGTCTCATATTTCTCTTTCCACAAAACTATTTATTCACAGCACAGGAACACAGAAACAGCTCAAGCCAGAGCCTCCAGGGAGGGCCCTTGAACCCCTGGGCTGTTACACCTTCACAGTCCAACGACAGCAAAGTCTCAGCTCTTCCTCGTGAGTCTTTGGCTCCTGTCCCCCTCTTCGTGTCCATCCACTTCCCTGGCTCCTGCTATGGTTCTCAGTGTCACCTGGACCTGTCTATGTACCCTTTGTTAACCACAGGTTGGCAGCTCATGGCTCTCACCCAGAGATCAATCTGCATTTCAATCTGCACCTCAGTTTGCAGTTTGCAGGCCAAGTTACCTGGACCAGATTTATTTCTCAACGGTAAAGCCTAGCAACAGTTTGCTGACCTCTCACATCTTGTATAGGAGCAATTCATTACTTATTATTTATTCAGTTTTGGAGCAAATTTGGCAGCCGAATTGCAGAGATCGGATCCAGAAAGTGAATCAAAGCACCTTTCTTTGGGAAGGGAAACACCTGTTCCTCCTGTTGGTGCTGCAGGTGATCATCTGCCTAGTGGTGGTAAAGGCCAGCAAGACTTTTCTGTCCTGGCACCTTTTGTGTGTGAGCAATCCTCAGATGTATTCATTATTGGAGGTGGTATCATAAATTTTAGTTATGGGCCCCTGAATGGAAATGACTGTGCTTTTCCATGGGAAGGAAAGCAAGTAGCCCCAGTGTTCCAGGTGCAGATGATGAGCTGCCCAACAGGAGGTAAAGGCCAGCAAGACCTTTCTTTCTTGGAACCTGTTGTGCTGTAGCAATTCCTGGATGTATTCAACCTTGGAGCTGAGCTCCTGATGCCAGACTGGGATCTGCATGTAAATGACACCACCTTTCCTTGAGAAGGGAAGCACCTAGTCCTGCTCTTGGTGCTGCATATGATCATCTGCGCAATGGAAATAAAGGTCAGCAAGATTATTTATTTCAGAGTCGTGCAAGCCTGCATGCTCGGTGATACTCAACAAATCCAGTATGCCCTAGCAGACTTTGCACAGCATTTTTTAGGCACAGAAATTCAGAGTTAGTAACTTCCCAAGTACAGCCCCTCTATTAGGATCAGTTAGTTGTTTCCATATAGTTATGTAATCCAGAATCTTTTTGACCTGTAAGTATGATGTGGGTATTACAATGAACATAGTTCACCTATGGAACACATGGAGACCTTGAGTATTTTGCCAGGTTAGCAATATAGACATAGGCATACATCAACATCTTGATTTACTCCATCCTTAAAGCTTGTTAGTTACAGGATGTCCATGGGTAGGGGATGCTCCTGCTCCGTGTTCCACTGACAGGATCTCCTTTCTTGATCAATAGGCTCGAAAGTATACAAAGACCTTACACCAAAGAACATCCTGACTTAAGATAATCTTGACACATATTCCACATTTTTGCAACAGTATGGAAGGCTCCAGGTCTGTGCTGGGGTTTGGTTTGGAAGGGGCAGAGGTGGCAGATCCGTGCCTGCCTACTGCTGTCAGCCGTGTCCTGGGGATGGTGGCTCTGCCCCGGGGCAGCAGGGAGAGCAGCAGGGAAGCATCCATAGCTCCCGCAGCTGAGGTTGGTCAGGCCATCCTGGGTGCCCCAAGCATCAGTGTGAACCTGCACACATGTCAGCACTGGGATAGTACCACGAGAACATGACAGAGTCCCTCACCCAGAGTCCCCCAGAGCCAGCAGCTTGCTGCCAGGAGCCATCCTGCCTGTCCCTGCTGCCTATTCCCTGCCAGGAGCCATCCTGCCTGTCCCTGCTGCATACTCCCTGCCAGGAGCCATCCTGCCTGGCCCTGCTGCATACTCCCTGCCAGGAGCCATCCTGCCTG
>JBBMKD010000067.1:1450912-1473311 GCA_037834095.1 Argya squamiceps | reverse complement strand
CTCCCTGCCAGGAGCCATCCTGCCTGGCCCTGCTGCATACTCCCTGCCAGGAGCCTGTCCCTGTCACATATTCTCTGCTCCTGGCTGCTGCTGGCACCAGCTTTCATGAGGCCACAGAGTGAGCCTGAGCAGTGACCCAATGGGGTGAAGCAAGCTGGCTTGTTTTGCCAGGTTAGACTGAATCTGGCTCCCATCTGCATCACCTCACAAACGCCAGTGCTGGTGCAGATGTGAGCAGCAGCAGCTGGGGCAGGGAGTGAGTCTGCGCCGCCGGCAGCAGCGCTGGCTTAGAGGGCTTAGGGAACTATAATATTCTCCTCCTCTCTTTCCCAGAGCGTTAACTGGGATGTCAGCTTCTCAAGAGGGCAGTAGCAGCTGCTTTAATGGCCCTGAAACTTCACAGTAGTCCTTAGAAATCTTTCATATGTTCTTAAATATCAGGCCTCAGGGGCCCAATGGAATCACCTGTCTGGACTTCTATCCACAGCCATCCCAGGTCCCTGTGCTTGCAGCTGGTCTTTCCCGAGATGTTCTGACTCCCCACAGCTATCTGCTGAAAAGGGTTTAACTGTGTCTGACAAGGTGTTTAGTGAACAAGTTGTTCTGATGAGGCAGGATGTCGAACAGTGCAGGGAACTGTGGGATCTCTGTTGGGGAAATGCTACATTTCATTTTGTTCTTGTGCCTGCAGCAAATTCCAGGCAGGAAGGTTAAAGCTGGTTTTGTTGTTTCTATTTGCTTAGCTGCCCTTTGTGCATTACACTCAAACCAATATTAAATACCAATGTTAACAGCAAATGTTTTTGGGAAGGCAATGGAGAGAAGTGATTACTCTTTACTGAACCCTCTTTGCCATTATTGAGTTACCATTGCCATTAAGAATGACAATCCTTAAGAGGGCCTAAAATGTGTAGTCATGCAGAGAAAAAGGCTCTTTCCACAAGCAGTGTCTCTCAGTGATGTGACATGGTCTGTCCATTTTCCAACTCAGAGCTGTGTCTGATAGATATTGACACTTACCTGGGTTTGTGTTAGTCTACCTAATGATACACAAAATTATTCTGACACACTTCAGTTGGAGAAAGTTATTTGCCCACCTAAGATTCCTCTGCCTGTCACTGCTCCATGTACCACCAAGCCCTTTCCCTGTCAGTCTGTCTGAACACAGCTCCCTGAGGGAACAGAACAGCACAGCCTCTGATGGGATATGAAGCTAGAAGAATTGGCTGTGGACTTGAGTTTCAATTTTAGTTTCAGTTCTGAAAGGATTCCCTCAGTCAGAGCACTGGCAATTTATTCCCCTTTACATACATTTTTGCTGTCCTTAAGCTCCTCCACTCAGCTCTGCTCAGTGGGCAGCTCCACAGCTTTTTTGTCTTACATCTGAGATAATGAATCTTCCATGTGGAAGATTCTCCTCTTCCTGGGAGATTGTCACATGAGGCCACTGAAGAGGCTGAGAAACTCGCTGTCACATGTTTTCTGAAACACATTGGGGAACATCAACAGTGGCCTCAGGTATTCATGTGGCTGAACAGGAAAGAAGGATCAGAAAGTATATGATGATGTTTAATGCATATAATGAATTATAAAATAAATTTCTTATTATTTATAATAATAGTTCATTTATTAAGACATTGTATTTAATGTGCCTCCTGATTTGGCCTCAATCCTGTCTTCTCTTTAGCCTCTCCTAGGGCTGGTTTGGTGGTCGTTACTACAACTCTCTTTCCTTTTTGTCCTAATTAACAAGGAATGATAAATATCTTTTAAACAAAGACATTTAAATATTTGATCTTCCTGTCCACTTCATTGTCCATCAGCATATAATTTTCTTTTGAAAGTTATCATAGCACATGCTCTTCCTGTTTTCACACAGAAAAACAGACTGATCATTTTTATGCAGGCCTGTGCTTTTATATTTTAAAATGTTAAATATGCAGGTTAACTGACCATCTTGAAATAAAGTCCCATAACAGTATCTTGTATTTTTCTGTTCTTGGACAAATGAAGAATCAAAATGAACCTAATAAGGCAATTGTTAGCCCAACATTTGCTGGGGGGAGCTCCCTCCTATGGAAAAGCAAACAGAGTTTTAGACCAGGGCAAAAGTACAAATCTTTCAACTTCAATCTTTCCTCTGCTCATTCTCGAATTCCTGTCTAAGTAAAGATTTAAAATTGTATTAATTTACCTTCTTAACCACCTGCTCCTGCTTCTGCAGAAGTAGAGTCAAAGGGGTCATGTGAGGAAAGAGGATCTGTCCATGTTACCTGGGACAGGCAGAGCTTGGACATGCTAGCTAACTAGAGGGAAAATAGTCCATATGGGTATTCCAGGACACTCTGGAGATCATGATAAAGAGAAACCCAATAGAAAAAAATCAGTTAAAGTCCAGCAGGTCTTATTAATTCTGGTTTTGTGCCAATAGTGCAGAAGTGCCAGCTGGCCCCCACAGCTACGTGAGTGTCTTTCCTGGTGCTCCAGGTTCTGAAAGGGATTTGTATGTACCAGCAGAGCCAGTGTGGATCTGGCATTGCATCCTGTCTCATGCACTCCTTTAGGACTGGAAGTGCAGATCAGTGATAACACATACCTTGGAGCACTGGTGTATGTGGATTGACTTCTTCCAGAGCTTTCCTGGATGTGTCTGCACTGCTCTTAGCAGAACTCTGAGTTCCAGCAGAGTGGTGAGGGGCCATCTGACCGCACGGGGAAACCCGGGCTCACTAGGTTCCTGCCTCTGGCTGTTGCTGAAGGAAAAGGGCATTTCTAAGCTTGAACTGGTAGTTCATAAACAAATTTGTCATACTTGACTCTTGCAAAATTTTTGTTCTTTTCAGATGGAGTAAATCTGAAAACTTTGAGGCCAACTCCACCCTTAGGAATACGTTACAAGCTGGAAAAGGACTTTTAATGGAAGAAAATTACATTTTAGCGGCATAAAGGTCCTTAGTTCTCCCCATAAGACTCAGCTTGGGATGTCAATGTGCATACATTTTTCTATTGCCATTCCCAGAAAAAATGCTATTTAAAAATATGAAATTAAGATGTATTTTTCAATAAAAATATAATCTTTACAATTCACTGTGGACCTTGAAAGATTTGGCAAGTATGGAGATCAAATCCCTGATCTGGAATTCCTTGGCTAGAGGTGCAAAACAGTCCTTGCTCTGGTCTCCAGAAGGGAGTTACCCCTCTTCTGCACCAGTGCTGCAGGAGGAAAAGCAGACGTGAAGCAGAACAAGCTGCTCAGTGCTGCACCTCGCTGAGTTTGGTGAAGCCTGGCAAGCACAACCTGAACTCCATGGCTGAACTGTTCAGGGGGAGTAGAAATAGAACCTGGTTACTTTTTCCAGGCTTTTTTATCCTAGTGGCTGCTGCTACTGTTAAATATGATAAACTCCTATTTGTTCACATTAGCCAGCCATCAATGCTCCCTGTTTGCTGGGCAAGCCCAGGACGTTCCCCTCCCCACCTGTCAAATCTGGAGTGTGCTTTGGCACCCTGCCACTGCAGAGTCTCAACGACTTGAGCAGAAACGAGACATCCCAGTACTTAAGCTGCCTCTTTTTCATGAGCTTTTCTTCCCATCTGTCTGCTTTCTGAAGAAGAAAGTGTTTGCTGGTCAGAGAGGTTTTCCACTTGCGCGTCCTTCAGCTTTCCATTACCTCTCCGAGGTTATATGGGGTGCAGGGCTATACACTGTACTGTACTATATGCAGAGGTGTTCAGACTTAATTTATTCCCTTCTCCTGGATAAAGATTATTGCAGCTGTGTGTTTTGGAAAACTATCAATGAAGGGAGTTCAGCTCATACAACACACTTTCAATAGGGTACTGTACTCTATATTTCCAGGTTCTGTTTTAATTACACTTGCATATTAGCTTGGAGGAAGCTGAAATCTGGAAAATGTTTTCTCATATACCATGTCTTAAACCTTCCTGACCTTCTGTTTTATACCAAGTACGTTTATGTTTGTGATGAAAACTATATAATATGGGGCAAGTTCTGGCTATCCTGGATAATCTACCAGAGACACGCTGTCAGTCCTTCCTAGCAAAGACTGAGCAATTCTAACTGAGAAATGTCCCTACCTACCGTCCCTCACCCCACCACCTTCCAGCAGTCCTTCCTTCTTCCCTCCCTTCACACAGCTCCCAACAAGAGCCCCATGCTGTGAATAGGGCATGCAGTGGCAGGGAGAGGCTCCTGCTGCTCCGAAGAATCTTGAGGGAGTGAGTTTACAGGATGGCTCATGCAGTGCCAGTGTACTTCCTTTATCCCAGAAAAACAAGGAAAAGGCCCAGCCTCATTAGAGGGGCTGTGTCCAGCAGTGCACTCCTGCAGCTTCTCAGAGGCTGGTGAGCCAGAGCAGCCCAGGGCCCCTTGGGGTGCCTGAACAGTGGCTCGTCCTGGGCTAGGGGAGCAGATGCTGCTCTGGGGTGTCTGTATTGCCTGCACTGGGCACCACTGGAAAAAAAACCAAAACAACCACCTAGTGCCCAGAATTTAAACCTCCTCAAGGCAGCTGGCGCTGTGCTGGGAGAGCATGGCATTGGTGAGAGCTCTGGCATGGCACGTGCCCTCTGCCAGGAATAAGCAGCTACAAGCAGGTTACAAGCAGGTTGCAAGCAGCCTACAAGCAGGTTACAGAGGTATGGACTCACAGCAAGAGGTGTAAACTCCTCCAGCCATCTGAGAGCATGTGCTTCCCAGGGCTGACAGCAGAAAAAAGTGTGTAGGAATCACGCATCTGATCTAGAGCAACTTTCAAGCAAACTTTAAATCTATGCTCTAAAGAGAGCACATCTTGATTTTCACATCGTTGGGATGTCCCCTGCCCAGCTCTTGAAGCCCAGCACCTCACCATTCCAGAAGTACAGATTGCTGCCAGCATCTTTCTCCTATGTCTTCTTGAGGAGCTCAGTCTTCCTGGAGGCATGGGATGGTGGTGACCCCTCCAGCCTGGGACCCTGGGCTCTGCTCTGGAGCCTGGCACTGACAGAGTTCATAAGGTCCCACCTTCACTTGTCCCAACACCTCACCCTAAAAAAGCAAAGGAACTTTTACTTCATAATTACATAAATCATATCAAGCAGAGATTTTTTAGTGGCACTGAACTGGTTTTTAACTCAGCTGTAAACAAGGATTTTCAACTCTGAGACAAGAACTTATAAAATGGAAAGCTTTTCATTAGAAAGCAGTGGTTATAGAAAAGCAGGGTTGGTCATAATAGAAAGCTGATTCTGAACTCCTAACATGATGTGGGAGCTGGGAGGGAAAGCTGATCCCCAAACTGTAAAGGTCAAAATCCAGTAAAAGTAGAAACTTAGTAGTGCCTCTGTGGCGTTGATGAGACTGTCACTGCAACATTAAATGAGTTCTGGTGTTTACATACTAAAAGTGTTTAGAGAAGTGAGAGCCTAAAGGAAAAAACCCAAGAAGAAAAAACCTGGTAACGAAGGTGCACAGCAAAAGCAGAACAAAGTCGATCAACCTCTTCCACAGAAAATAAGAGAAAAACATTCATCACAGTCTGCACAGGTAGAACAATGCCCATGGGAGTAAGTTTTTTCATGCAGCAGACAAAGAAGCCAATTCAGTAATTCAAAGTGGAAACTGGACAGTAAGTAGAAATAGCTGCTTATTAAAAAATGAAGTGCTAATATTCCCAGAATTAGCTTAGAGCTGAATGTGGTGAGCTTTTTAAAACTTTCGGTCTTTAAATCAATCCTGGATCTCTCTTTCCAAACATGTAATACCCAGTTATTATATAGCGTCATTAAATTCCACGGAACATTAAAAATAGGCTTAAAAAAATAGATGAGAAAAAGGACACCACATCAGACAGCCATGTTCCTCTAACAGGACAGTGGCCAACCCCTGGTAAGTCCTACTGGTTTGAGCCATGATGTCCCATTGTACCAGTTTACTCCAAGTTTTGCCTTCATATGGAAGAACAGTTTTGCCAAGTTAGACCATGGATCCCATGGAGCTCATCTTCTATAGGAAACAGCAGATCCCTACAAAGAAAATAATGGACATGGAAATGGAAAATAAAGGACAAATGTGCAGCAAGGTTTTCTTGGCAGAGTTTTTGAACTTCCAGCTGCCAGGGGCTCAGAAAGTCCCATGGACTCATGGTGAGCAGCTTTTTATGGATTTTTCTTCCTTTTCTTTTTTTAAACATATATAAATTTTAGCATCCCAACCAGGGTGTGCTCAGAAGTTCTGCAGCTGGGCTACCCTGAGGGAATCAGTGTCATTCTGCTTGCTTCAAGCCAGTCCTGAGCCACTATTATTTGGTGTACTGTGGTTCTTGTTTGAGAGAAAACTTGCTCCCAGTTCACATTCTTAGTCCTCACCACTTTTCCTTCTTTCCCCAGTCACCTTTCATTGGAGGGCTCCAGTCTCATTACTTCTCTCACAGAAGCTGTTCCATACTTCCTGTCCTTACTGCCCTTCTCCAGCTCTTTTGCATCCCAAAGTATTTCAGAGTTGAGTGCAGTGGCTGCATATTGTCTTCTCATTTATTCTCTATTTCCCTCTCAGTCATTCCTAAAGTTGTATTTGCTTCACTGATTGTTGTGAAAACTGAACTGATGCTTCAGGGACTCAGAAGTACATTTTTTTACCTGGGGTAAGCAGAGCTCATCAGGCCAAATGATTCTCATTGTTCTTCTTGCCCTTATCACCTGCAAATTAAATTGCCATCCCAACCACATTATTAGATTCAGTCAGTATCAACAGACCCATAATTTGCTTATGATTGCCAGTTCAGAACAGTGACCCTTTAAAGTATTGAATTAAGTCTCTTTTCTCTTGAGACTCCCAAACCTTTGGAATTTCCCCCAAATCCCAAGATTTATTAAAAATCAGTAGGCTTACTGGTGCAGGTTAAGTGTTTTAAAACTGACAATGCCAGCACATGCTCCTCATCACTTTCTTATCTTACTGGCATGGGGAATATTTCATTACTGTTGCAAGAAGTGAGTTATTTCTTATGGCTTTTTCTCTTCCCAAAAATATAATGTTCTGAGAGACAGATAGCCCCACTGTGTTTTGAGATAAAGAGCAGGTAATTTTTCTAGAATTCCAAAGAATCAATTTGTGTTTAAAGTTTCTGTGCTACTGAAAGATTCCATCTTACATTTTCTGGAACTTAATGATCAAATATTATTATTCTCCTTCCAGTTGCTCAAGCCCTTTCTTTCTCTCCTCTCTCCTTCCCCACACTCAGTGTTTCTTACCTGTTTCTTGACTAATCCAGCAGCTGTTCTCACAATGCTCCTGAACCACCAGGCTGTAACCTGCTGTTTACCTAGGAACATAAGAAGTAAAAGAATCAGTTAAATGTGGAAACATGTACTTTAAGTCCTTCCTCGAGGTCAGATCAGCTATTCCCCAGGGGGTGTGCAGGGGTAGGGGCCTGTCTCAGCCCTGCTTTGCAATCTGTCCAGCTTCATGCTTGTGGGGCACAGGCAGGAATGTGACTTTCCTGATAGCAGTGGGAGACATGGGGAGTTCCCCCTCCTGGTGCCTCCAGCCAGGCAGAAGTGCAGCAGAGAAAAGGAACTGGGCCCAAGTCTGGCAGTTGCAGGCACCAGAAGGACGAGGCAGATGCAGCAGGTCAAGGGAAGGTTTCTGCTTCTTTATTCTCTTCTAATTATCTGACTCCATTACTTATATACATTTGTACAGAGGTCCAGAGATTGGCTACACAGGTCGTCACCTCTTAGACCTGGATGGTGAAACATCACCATCACGTCCATCACGTCCATCACGTTTCTCCACCCAGAGCAGAAAAATGTAAACAATGGATAAATACTAAAAATATACATTGTTTTTGTGAAGCTGCGTGAGAAACTCCAAGACTGTAAACAACCAAAAGGCTTTTGCATCAGGGCAAAACCCAAGCTCTCATCACCTTGGCAATTAAAAAACCTCCCAACAAACCCAGAGACACTTGTGTTTAATAGGAGCCTCTCCACTCCCTTTTTTGCCTGGAAAGTACAATCCTCTTGTGCCTGTAGCTGAATCCCAACAGGACGCAGGGACCCAAATACCAGTGCCTGTCCCCAGCCAGGAGAGGCTCATTTGGGACACTGTGCCTGGTGTCACTCACCAGCTCCTGCTCAGCACAGACACTTCAGCTCACTCTCCCAGTGCCTGGCTATTCCCTCTTGCTGTTGGGGAAGCTGCTTACTTTAGTGCTCTGAATCAACTGCTGGAGCCAAGGGTTGCTGACAAAAGCACAAAAATGCCAAAGTTAAGCACTTTGTAAAGTCCAGAGCTACCTTTAACCCCAGGCTGCACATGGCTAGGAGAAGACAGACTGCTTGTGCCTGGTGCCCAGCAATGACATCTGTGATCCACCTGAAAGTCTCATAAATGAAAGTCCCCGATCATCCAGACTCAAGTTTCTAACCTCTGTTGGTTTGGACTCCCGCAACAGCACACATGGCCACAGTCAGTGTTGTGGGAAAGTAACTGCTGATTCTGTCTGTTCAATGCCACTGTCAGAAGTTATTTGCCTCTGCTGAGCTTCTGAAGTGTTGTACCAGCAAAGGTGTGGCCAGCAGGACCAGGGCAGGGATCATTCTCCAATGCTGGGCACTGGTGAGGCTGCACCTTGAATCCTGGGACTAGTTCTGGGTCCCTCATGACAAGAAAGACATTGAGGGGCTGGAGCGTGTCCAGACAAGGGCAATGAAGCTGGGAAGGGTCTGGAGCACAGCTGTAATGAGAAGAAGCTGAGAGAGCTGGGTGGGCTCAGCCTGAAGAAAAGGATACTCAGGAGGGAAGGAAGTTGTAGCCAGGTGAGGGTTGGTCTTTTCACCCACTGAACAAGTGACAGGACAAGAGAAATATGCTAGGGGAGGTTTAGCTTGGATATTGAGGTAAATTTTTTTCATGGAAATGGTGGTCAGTCATTGAACAGGCTGCCTATGGTGGAGTCACCATCCCTAGAGGTGTTAAAAAATGTGTGGATGTGGCACCTGGGGACATGGGTTAGTGGTAAACCTGGCAACTCTGAGTTAAGGGTTGGACTCCATGATCTTGGAGGTCTTTCCCAACCTTAACAATTGTGTGATTCCACGATCCAGCAGGCTACTCTTGCTCTAAGCCTTCAGCAGCTTCTGGGCTAGAGCTCTCAGGAAAGCCCTAGAAGCCACTAGCATGGGAAAGACAGGCAAGTGCTAAGAAAGAATTACTTGCACCAAGCCCTCAGAATAAGGGGTTTTTTTCCTGGTAGGCACATAGAGGGAATCATAGAATCATGTAGGTTGGAAAAGACCTCTGAGGTCATTGAGTCCAACCTTTGACTGATCACTACCTTGTCAATTAAACCATAGCACTGAGTGTCACATCCAGTTGTTTCTTCAACACCTCCAGGGATGGTGACTCCACCAAGTCCCTGGGCAGCCCCTGCCAATGCTTGACAGCTCCTGTGAAGAAATTCTTCCTGATGGCCAACCTGAACCTCCTCTGGTGCACCTTGAGTCTGTGTCCTCTTATCCTGGTGTTTGTCACCTGGGATGTGTCTGTTCCCCCAGCAGCACTGCCACCCACCCAGCTCATGTACACTTGGAGGTACATCCAGTCTACAGTTGCTCCTGCATTTGCTCCATCTTATTATTCAGCCTTTCACCCAGTCTCAGCTCCTGCTGTGGAGGCTGTCTGTGTTCCCCTGAGAGCCACTTGTCCCCAGGTCCTCCCTCCCAAGCCCCATTCCCTTAGAGCAGCTCCTCCTGCTTCTCCCTGCACTGCCTTTAGCCCTTTAATCCTCCCTAGCTGGGTTCCTGTAACCTGATCACCAACCCTATGAGTTAATGACTTCTTTGCCATCTGAAGTTTATGAGTCTTGTTTCACATTGGCAGAAAAGAGAGCTGTGGGGAAGATATTCATCCCCTTCTCTCAGCATGGGGAGGACCCAAGTTGTGTTTCTTTTCTGAAATTTCTGGAGAAGGATTAATGTTTTGAAGGCGTTTGCATGAGCAAACTGAAATGTCTCTGGTTTTATCAGTTAAAGCCTTATTTCTGACTTTATGCAACAATCAATGGCATTGTGTAAAAAGAGGCAGATGGAAACTGGATGTGCAGAAGCAATACCTTCATTTTAATTCAATTTAATTAGTTTTAATGGCAGTATGATGGGCAGAGGCTGCTTAGCCTGGATTCCTGGATGGCAAAGTATGGCTTAAGATATTGTATCAAAGAGATTCTAAGAGAAAAAACAGTGAAAAGAATATTTTCTGTCCCCTAACAGAGGGACAGCCAATTAATCACTGTTATTGTTGACTAAGTCATTTTTTTCTTGACAGCTGTGCCCTTCAAAATGACATCAGGGGAAACTGAATCCATTTGCATTACTTCAGCTGGCCAAATCACTGCAGAAAGTTGAAACTAGTTCTGAAAAAAACAACGAGGAAAACAGGGACATGAGTGAACTTTGAATGACAGAATAAATGGGCTATTCTGA
This sequence comes from Argya squamiceps, assembly GCA_037834095.1. NCBI lineage: Eukaryota > Metazoa > Chordata > Aves > Passeriformes > Leiothrichidae > Argya > Argya squamiceps. The sequence goes on along the minus strand of JBBMKD010000067.1, from coordinate 1,462,823 downwards.
GCACTCAGCAAAGTGCATTTACTGCTCTGTATTTACTGTTGTTCAAAAAATGTTAAGATTATTGTTTATTGAATTTGTTGAGAAGCAATGAAATCTCCTGCAATTTTATTTTTAAATATCATTTTACTACCCAACAGCAATAGTAAATCCATAAAATAACACGATTGACCAGGACTATGGAGTAAAAAAAATACTGTTTGCTTTGTACATTCTTATTAGTCTTGGCTAAGATGTTATAAAAGCAGTATCTTTTAACACCTTTTATTATACAAGGGTCAAGGGGTTTTTATGTTTCTTAAAGAAAGCTTCAAATAGCCCACATAGCGGGTTCCTGCATCTTTCATATGGCTGCTGTATAAACAAGCCCATTTTACACAGGAAATGACATAACCATGTAAAAGTGTACATGGAGTTTAGGCACATATTCAAACACTAATGGGAATGCATTGTTTTCAATGGCATACTTTTATGTTTACCTATTGAGCTTAGTACCCATATTTTAGCCAAATACAACAAAAATTATCCACACATACCTGTCTTATAGTGTACTGTTTATTTGAAATTTGGACCTTCACAAAGACTCTCATGGGACAGATAATGACCCTAAAAAGTAAATACAAATGAAGCATTCTCAGTGAGAGAGTGAAACCTGCCATCATAAAGGTGGAAAGCTAAACTTTTAACCTGTATTGCTTTACAGCTCAGGTTTCTGCCATCCAGTTGCTCACACCAGCTCACCCATGGGAAGAAAGCCGTAACAATAATTTAGGGTGTCTATCTTTGCACATTATATAATGACCTGGCTAAAGAAAGCAGTGCCAAACTCCTGCCGTCACAGAATCACAGAATCACTCAGGTTGGAAAAGACTTCCACTAAACCACATCACCAAATGTCACATCTGCTTGTTTGCTGAACACTTCCAGGGATGGTGACTCCAGCACTTCCTTGGCCAATGTCAAGGTTCCCTATTTCTCTCCAGTTTCTGTGCTGAGTGTCAACTCCGGGGTGTGCCTTATTCCTAAATCCCTGGGATTGGAGGGGAATGAAGATTGAGTGAACCCTGCCTGGGTCTTTCTTTTGTGCTCATCCGTGCCATTCATGTACCTTGGGAAGTTTCAATTCCTGTTCCTGTTCACATGCCAGGTAACTGAAACTGCAGATTGCCATGTAAAGTCTTGACAAGACTGGCAACAATTTGTGAGAAGACAGAAGTCTGTGACAGGGGATTCCAATGCCTCCAACAATGCACCAGTAAAGCACCTATAGGCTAGTACACATTTACACTACGGAGAAAATCAGTAGAGCATTCCAGAGTAAAATAGTGTTGAACCACAATTCCCACACTTATCAAACAATTTCACAATGTAAATGCAAAAGGACACTCTGGACATCACAATACTGTTTTATAACTAATGGTATAAACCAAGAATACTCAATTTAAAACCTCAAAGTGAAAAAGAATCTACCCTATTCCTATGCCCACAATTATAAATTCCTCACTTTGAGCTGAACCAAACTTGAGCAGTGCCAGGGCTGTGCCTTCTGTATGTCACCACCTTTGAGAGACCAGCCAAGCAAACTGAATGTCATGTTACCTCCTAACCTGGACACTTGGGCTTAAACTGCTTCTGTTTTGGCCAAACCCATTTTTGAAGCAGTAATAATCCATTATGATTCCAGCATTTTACTTATTCAAATTTGTTTAAACTGATACAACAGACCTACTGGTGGTTTGGTTTTTTATTTTCCATTCTAGGTATAACTCCCACCAGGCAGAATGTGGGCTTTTGAATGATTACCAAAGGGTGTCTTTTAAGACATTAGTTTGTCAGTATTTCTTTTAATTTTTCCTCAGATCATACTGTTTGTTATGGGATAATTGCAAAACCTTGGAATATTTTTCCATTTAGATGCTGATACATACTCAATTTAAATACAATTTACCTGAGCCTTGGTCTTGGTTTATTCATGCATTGAAAAAGTCAAAGGACACCAAGAAAGAACCTCAGAGAGGTTTATACCTACTAGGCTTTAGAAACTTTCTATCATGACCAGCCTCACCAGGACTCTCAGGCTGGTCACCAGCTCTGCAGTGTGAACTGAACAGGAATTTTCCTCCTCAGATTTCCAAAGTGGTGTAACACCAGTGCTCCCATCCACCAGAGTTACAGCACTTGAGGAATCCAGGTGGTACTGAAGCAAACTGCCCCGTGCAGGCAGTCCTAATCCCAGGAGTTAACTTGTCTTAACTTAGATTTGCTTGAAGTGTATTTAAATAGGCAGTATTTGCTATTTTAAACTGATCACCCTGAGCCATTGAGGAATGTGCCTGTGTGGTTAATAATTGGCATGGCACAGCTGTGTCTCCTACATCAGAGCAGAGATTTCCTTGGGAATGTGCAAGCAGCATTCCCAGAGAGTGGGAGCAGCACTTGCCTAAGGAAGAAAGGAGACAACCCTTTGTCATGGTCATCTAGCAAACCTCTCCAGGAGATAGCTGGAGCCAGTGCTTGAGGAAGCTGCAAACACACCTGAGAACAGCCAGGAGCAGGGAAAGAACTGCTTGAACAGATTGGGGGAAAAAAAGCCTGAGCTGCCCTCCTGGCTTTAGACTTGGCAGGGGGGTGTCTTCCCTCTTACTGTAGCAATGGTAAAAATCAGCAGTATCTAAATCAGCTTTTAGTAAAGCTTAGACTTGTAGTTTTGAAAGACTGGCTGGTGATACACCGTTAGTGCTGGGGTCAGTAACTGCTGCACCCAGCCTAAGCTCCATGAGGATGAGGAAGAGCAGGACCTGGGAAGCACACACTGAGAATCAGAAGGGAGATGGGGAATCCCTGCGGGCAGCCCTGACCCGTCAAAAAGACCCATAAAATGCCTGAATTTCGCACACACTTGTTACAAAGTAGCTTCAAGTGCTCGTCATTTTACGTGCCTGCTGCCCTGCACGCTGGGGATTCACTGGCCGGGCAAGGGCAGCTTTCTGGTGCCCGGGTTTGCAGCAGGCAGGGTGAAAACTGCAGCCGCCGCAGGCAGAAAACCAGGCGGTGTCAGCCCCTACAAACCAGGCAGTGTCAGTCTCTGCGGCAGGAATGACAGCACTGAGCAAATCCCACAGACCAAATTTCCCTGCAGGGCTGTTCTGCATCCCCAAGCTGCAGGTGAGGGCACAGGGCAGGTCACCTGCTCAGGGGTTCCCCAGGTGTCTGGCAGCAAGGCTTATCCAGGTACGTTAAGCTGATTAAAGGCTGAGCTGCCCAGAGAGTGCAGGAGGAAGGGCAGAGCTTTATGTCACTGCTTATGGTCATTGACCAGGAATTTAGGATAGTTTGCTGCTGGTGTGAGCTTGAGAATGTCCAAACTGGAGTACTGAGCAGAAGGACCTTGGGGACTGTACTCAGCTCCCTGCCTCTACTCACACCAGTGATGCTGTGCAGAGCCAGGAAATCTTATGACTAAGCAATATAATACCTTAGCGTTTATATTTTGTACTATTGATAAACTTCTTCAGTAATATCTGATGGTTCGTAAAACCTTTCTCATCCATCTGTAGTTGAACATTTGGTACCTACTTTTGTGGGTGAAAACATGCAGGGGCAATCCCATTTATAATCCATGTCTGTAATAGATAAAGGGGATATACAAGCCCACAGCCCTTGGAGGGTGGAATAAAAGGATACCAAAGCTCTTTTGCAACCATCTGAATAACTCATTTTTTCCCCAAATACATCAAGTCATAGTGTCATTCCCCACCAGATCAAACCAGGCCTTCCTTTCAGATCTTTCTTTCAATGTTTCCACAGTTTCTCTCTCTGGCAGCAAAATACACAGACGTGTTTTGCATACCCCTGGTATCCTGCTGCATGGAAAAGACCTTTCACTTGTATTTATTGTACAAAAACAAAAAACAATTTCTTAATTGCGTTATAATTATGCAGAGTTGGACAGCTAGGCACAATGCAGCACTGTGTCAATAATTTATTACATCTTATGCCATAATTGAACACTTTTGCTATGAGCATTTGAGAACAACTTGGACCTTATACAGAATAATATATTTTGCTACATTATAATGGAAAGGTGGATACTTAAGAAAGATATGTAGCTTGGAGGAAAACATACATAGAAGCAAATACCTCCTGCCTCACCTATCTTCATGTAAAACTTAAAACTAAACCAACATATTATATTTAATGACCCCTTTTTATATAGGCATAGTTTCAAGAGCTAATCAGAAAGAAATCATATTACAGTGCAACTATTTACACCAAGATAGGGGCACACCAGAACACAACTCTTCTCAACATTGGGACTCTTTTCTCACATTTATGAATGGACAAACCACATGGGAATCAGACAGAAATTCAGTGTCAAGAACAATTTTCAAGGAATAAACAGGTCATATCCACAGCTCGTTGATACCATCTCTATCCACTGCCTCGAGGCTAAAAGCAGGAGGTCTCAAGGTGTAGGGGTATCATCGTCTCTGTCATGGACTTCACTTAGAGTCAGTCCTGTGTTGCCAGTGGCACAAGGCCTTAAATCCAGCTGTGTGACAGCATACAAATGCTCCTGAAATATGTCCATGGGAAAAAATATAGAAACACTGGATTTATTGCTACATCCTTGTAAACATACTTACCCTAGGGGTAAGAAATCTAGTTAACCTTGTTTGAGGAGAAGTTATGTCCAATGTGTCATATTACCTTCCATAACATATCTATGTGAACAACTGTTCTGCTACCTACACCCACACGACTCCACCACCATGTCCTCGTACTGCTTGTAGACCACGTTGTTTGCAGAGTCAATGAAAAGGATGCTGATGGGGCTCAGCCTGGTTGGGACACAGCAAGTCGGGGGGGTGGATTCGGGGTCCATTGAGTTCATTAACGTCTGGATAACTGCGTGGTTGGTGGGCTCCAGGTGGGAGCGGAGGGGGAATTCACAGAGCCCTTCGCAGTGATACGCCTCATACTCCAGAGGGGCTATTATCCAGTCATCCCAGCCCATATCCTTAAAATTCACGTGGAGGGCTTTTCTGCTACACCTCGCCTTCAGATTCTTGGTGGGCCTTTTCCCTTGCCGTGTTGCTAGAGGAGCTCTTCTCTTCCGCCTCTGGTTGAATAAGTACTCATAAACAGTTTTGTCATCTTGGCCAGATCTAGCTTTGATTTCATTGAAGAATAAGTCTCTTTTTTTTGTCCTCCCAAATACCAAGAACAGAGCCTTTTCATTGACCTGTCTTCCTGTTCTATTAAATCCCACACTCCTGAGATCAACAGCTCTGCCCCTGTCAAAAGTTTCCAGTTCAAAACACAAGTTAACCAAGTTTTTAAAGTTTCTGAAAAGTTTCCAGATGTCAAACACTTCCCACTTGGGTGTATCAGTGATACTGACAGTCCGAGAGTCCAAGAGTGTTGAGGCTTGTCTGTTTGTAGAGCAACTAAATAATTTTACTTGGGAAGTTTTTCCAGAAGAATGAGACTTCCATGTATCAGAAGGTTTTTTTCTCAATATTCGAAGCTCTGCTCCCAGCAAACCATCTTTTTCTAATGCACTGATGTCAAAAATATATTTTTGTTTTCTTATAGTTGGTGCTCGATCATCTAAAAAAAGCACACAGATTTTTAAATGTATATCAAGCACAGACCAATATCACTTATTCAGTTCTTAATGGTTATCCTCAAATTTGCATATAAGCCTCGAAGTTAGCCAGAAATAGCAATTTTTGTCTAAGGGATCAACTTCATGTGGGGACTCAGAAGAATTCAGGGATGCATCAGAGAAATGAGTTTCTGAGTCTGCCTTGTAGAAATCTTGTTTCTTTCACCAGTGAGCATTTTCTACCTTCAAAGTTGTGATTAGCCAGTTGAAAAATAATACTTTTTCAGGGCTGAGCATTCATAGAACTTATTCACCACTTATATCCTACCTAAATTACTGAAACAGAGCTTCAGTGGTGGCCAGGCCTTATGCTGGCTCCTAACATGAGCAAATTTACCTTTAGGCAATACAACAGTGAATTAGTCCTTTAAAACCAGCATCCCCAGGAACGGCCAGACACTAGGATAATTGTCTAATTAACTAAACCCCACATGATTCACAATTTTTCAAACTGGGCAGAAGAATATTCCTCCCTTTATCCTGACTTTACATTTGCTTGCTTCAGCTGGTGAGGAATATGGCTGAGACAGCCTTCCAGTGACATGACATTAACGGTGCCGTCCACTGGCAAGCTGGGAACCTGGAGGCAGCACTTGTGATCAGTGTATCCCCCTTTCCCAGCAGCCAAACTATTAGTGAAGAGATGGCAAACAAATCCAGTCCTGGTGAGTCTTTCATCACAATTCCTTCACCAGCTGTGTTGCTTCCTTGAGAACGTGACAAAACTCTTAAAAAATGTCACTGGAAGCAAAATGGGGCTCCCAAAGCAGGGTGGTGAGGTGGACACCATTCATTGGGGGGCTGGTTATTTCTCCTGTGAAAGCAGACACTAGCCCAAATTTCCAAAAGTGTTTGGAATGGGAATGTTGAGCTGCAAGTTCTGGAGTCCTGGATGTCATTACCCTTGGTAGCTCGTGCTGAGCTATGGGCTCCTTGGTGCTACCTGAAACTTTTAAGCTAGTACAGATACACCCACCCCACAGGATAATGACTCCTGGGTCTGCAGTGTAGTTCCTTATGATTCTACTTTGGACAAACCAGACTGGCCCTTTCATACTGAAACTTGTGGGTTTTTTTCATAGAATAGCTCTGTTCTTAGCATATTATATGTTTTTAGTTACATTATGTAGCTTTTAGGTACAGTATGTATGCATACTACAATCTAATGTCAGCTGTTTCCATGAGCCAGTTTCCAGCTAGTTAGAAAGAAAATAAGACAAAAATGCAAAAGGCTTTTAAACACCTATGCATGCAAAGACTGATTGATTTTCAACAATATGCATCTAAAATACTTCCTAAATGTTTTCTTTGGCTGACACACAACCACCTAGTTCTGCCTGTAAATGAGTTTTCCAAGATAAGGCAGGAGGACAAAATCTGCAGCAAAGTTGTGTGATTTCATTTACATTACAAAGAGCTATTTGACTTTACCAAAGTATGATTATTTTCCAATACTCTCTGTATTTATAAACACACTCAGGCATCTCTCTCTGTTCACACTCACTCACACACAAGCTCCTTTCTTACCTTGTCCTTTGTCTATGAAGCTGGTTATTGTATTGGCAAGTCCAGCCTCCAGTTTTACACTTCCATTAACACCCTTTCTTTCTGCATCTGAGAGAGTCCTGTACAAAGAGAGCATGTATTCATGTGGCGTTATCGGGGGATGTCGGAAAGTTTCCTTAGCTTCCCTCTGGGTTACAGGTTCTTTAGTCTTTTTGGTTTTGAAAGAATCAGTGTCAGTACTGCTTGTGCCAGTTTTTTTCAAAGCCACCTTGCTGCTAAAATTTTGAACCTTTGGAGTCACTGTCCTTACTCCAGAAGGTCTGCTGGGGAGATGTCCTACCTTGCCCTCCGTGGCTGCTGTTTTTGAGGGAACCTTCTTTGAGTCATCGTTCTTGGCCAGCAGAGCTCCAGCCTGAACAGCACTGCTTTTAGTCCTGGCCTTGGAGGTCCCAGCACTGTATCCATGGCTTGCAGTCCTCAGTGTACCTGCCCGTGCGGGATGATTCCTTTCCTTTCCTTCGGGTTTCAAAAAACCTAGTTTAGATCCTGGATTACCCTGGCCTGCTTCAGAATTACTCAGCGCTCCAGGAACTAGATCCAGAGACAGCCAAGTCAAATGCCAAAGCAGTAAAGTGAGAAAATGCAGGATTTTCATCCTCTGGTCTTCCTCTGAATGCCACTAAAGAAAAAATCAGAAAAGGTTCCTCCAGTTTGGCAGAAGAAAACATGAAAGAAATTAAAAACCAAAGTTAGCAAAAACGGTTTTCGTTTGAGATTAAAACATTTCAAATATTGTTGTTCAATACTTGTATCCAGTCCCATAGTGGAAATGCTCATGTACTCAGATACGATCTCCCCTGACTTCAGTTAGCAGCTATAAAGAACTTGTTCTTGAAAAGAGAAAGTTTACCACCTCGTTTTCTTCTGTAAAACTGACTGAAAACTTGAAGGAGTCTTGTTTAAATCCAAGGGTTTTTTTTTTTTTTTTCCAAGAAGGAAGAATGGCGTAATGCTGCCTCTGTGTTAAAAGGTTTTTTTAAAGTTTTGAGTTTTGAATCCTTTCCAGTGAAAATATTTCACACACAGAGACCTGCAGGTGCTCAGAAATCTTTTACAAACCTGAACTCTGGAATTGGAAACGGAATTCCAACAAACCTATTTAATTACTCTCTGATGTCATGCTGTCTAAACTAATTTAACTGCGATATATTTCTTTAAAAAAATCTTCTTTACCCTTTTCATTAGCATGAGTCATACTCTGCCTCATGTGAAACAGCTCCACAGGCTCAAAACTCCAGAGGATGCCTTTTCAAGTGGCAGCATGACCTCTGCCTCAGCCCTCGATGAACTTCACGTTTAGACAGGACAAACTGCAAGATCAACAACTAAGAGCTGTCACACAGTCCACTGGACACATACATAAACTAATTTAGAAATAATTCATGTAGCTCTTTTTCCAGACAACTTTAACAGTGGCTTCACTTCGTCCCCCTGTGACTGAAGGGCTGTGCTGTAACGCAGGCGCTTAACGAGGGTAACATTTAATTTTACACAAACACAACAGGGCCGTGCCCGCAGTCAGTGTATTTTGGCTTATTTATTGCTGTGCTTAAAAAAAGCCCGTGTCAGCCCAGCTGGAGAAGCAGCTCCTGCCGGAGGGGATGCCCCGCGGGGCGGGCGCGGTGCAGCGGGGCAGCAGTGCACCCTGCAGGCAGCCATTCTCCTCCTTCTCCTCCAGAACCACTCGGGAGCTGGAGACAGGCCGAATCCCGTCTTTCCTCTCGAGACTCTTGAACACCAGCCTTTCTCTTAATTTTAGGTGAAAAATATCCAAGAGCTGCTGACCCCGGGGCCCCAAGAAGGCTGCAGGTCAAAACCAGTGCTCCTCACGGTCAGGGCTGTCCTGCGGCTTTCAGCCATCCAGAAGAGAGTGTGGAGCAAGTGTGTCTTTCACAAGCTGCAAAAAACGAACTGTTGTTCTAAATGAGCCTTCGGGAAAAGAGGCACTGGGCTGGACTGACCAGGGATTACTGGGACCCATCTCTCATCTTGCACTGATGCTAAGCCCAGTCCCTCTCCTGCAACTGCTTTTCTTTCTGAGTTAGGATGAAAGGGAAAAGATACACCACTTTTTAGCTTGTTCTGTGTGTCCTGTAGCATTCCCCACCCACCCTGACTAGTATCAGAAACACTGAACTGCTTTCATAAATAACTACCTGCATGACATGAAGAGCTCTGAATGCTTCACTTGTTTTGATGAAGGAACTGAAGGATAGAAGACTTCAGTGATTTTATAGATGTCACAAATAAGGTAGATTCAAATCATTATCCTGATTTTGATCCAATGGCCCTTCCTCTGATGTCAGTTGTGCTTTTGATATTTCCCTATACAAAATCAAGCAGCTTCTCCTGAGAGTTACCTCTGGTGAAACCATTCCCTAGCAGACACTCCACATCATCCCATGGCCCCCCCCAGCCACTTTATCCTTCCCATATTGCCCACCTTTCTGCTTGGTAGTGTGCTCTGTCTGATTCTGCACCATGGGGGTATTGATCAGCTTGCCAGTAAGCCACAAAAGTAGCTAAATGTTGAGTTTCCATTTTTAATCCATCCAGCTTCCAGTTTTCACAATGCTTGTAAGAATTTGGTATCTTTAAAAGATCATTTGCTCTATCAAACTTGGCTGAGATTTGCAAACAGATTTACCAATGATTTAAGAGATGGACATGAAAGAACAGGAGGTTGGACAATGTGATTACATGGGCCTTGTCTTAGTAAATCAGATTAAAGCATGATCGTTCATATGTTCAAAGAATTTCACATGTCTGAAATAAAAATATCTTAGTGGGCTGAGCAGAGCTAGACAGAAAGAAAAAGGAAAAGCAAGAAAACGAGGCGTGCAAACTAATCTCTCTTTAAAAGAGACTCTCTTGAAGCAAACTCCATCTCAGTGCTTGGAACCATGGGAGCATGGATGCTGTAGAATGCACTGTGCCCCACAGACCCCAGAGTGGAATGATGACCTTGAACAAGACCCACAGACTTGGGGGTTCCTATGACCCCTACACCAAGGTGAAGTTATTCCAGCTGGCTAAAATCAAACTCCACTGGTATCTTCAATATATAGCAAGAAACCCTCCTGCTGGTGAGGCTTTGGACACAGGACACAGTGGAAGCAGTGTTCTGAGTCTCTCACTGCTCACCACCAGCTGAATTTCCGTGCATCCTCGAGTGGCTGGGTTCACGTAGCCCACCCGTCCTTCTCAGCCCATTCTGTGACAACAGCTCCTCCCTCACATGGTGTGTGTAGGGATTTGAAAACAAAGGGCCACCCGTGTCCCTGCTCCCTGGAAGTGCACTGCCTTCTGTTCTCCAGATCCTGAGATTATCCCTACGTGAGCTGTGATGCCTTCTTAGACAATCTCAGCAAGCCCTTCGGGATGTCCAGCGTGGTCTAGAGGAAGGGATCACTCTGGGGAGCCAGAGGAAGATTTCCTGGAGTTGATAATTGCCATTCCCTGAGGATGAACGGCTCCACTAGATATGTGATGCCAAGAGTTAGAATTTGTTCTCTGCTGCAGACTTGCATTTGAAGATGCACATGGAAGTTTTTATTCTAGTGATCTATCAGGAATTTCATTGTCCTTTCCCAGGTGGACTAATTTCCAGAAAGGACTTACAGGACTGAGTTAACTCCATATATTAGGCCATTTGCTGTCACATTGTTTTGCTTATTGAAACTAATTATCATTCTATTTCTGTGACGATTTAGACCTCTCTACCATAGCACTCGGGGGACTGTTTTTTAAAAGTGTGAAGTTACAATTTTAGGAAGGGACTTAACAGCTCTGTGCTTTTCAAAAGGAAAGAATTACACAAAACTTACAGATGTTATAATTAAATCTTACTTATATTAGGCCAGAGCAAAACAAATGTAATGTTTCCACTTCCATGTGAAGGTGGCATAATTTTAAAACACTGTGCTACAATGCTGTGATGTTAAATTTAAAAAATTGGAAGTCCAAATAAATAATTGTGTCATTGGTTATCAAGAAACTTGGCTACATCTGCAAACAGTAGTGAAGCACAAAACGCAGAATCTTAGAAACATGAAATATCCTGAGTGGAAGTATTATTTTTCTTTCTTGATTCCACAGATGTACCTAATTCCCCCAACTCTGAATTAAGTGGATTTTTTTCCCCTAATTTTAGTACGTCTGCCTGTTACCAGTTAGAAAAATTCAGGGATTGTTTCAAGCTTCTTCAAGCCTATTCACTGACAGTCCCTCCATTTGGTATACAATGCTTATTAGCCTGAGCTGCCTTTGATAGGTATTGTTCATCTTTGCAATAGAAGCACGTCTAAATGATTCAAGATTTGAGAGAGAGATTCAGAGATCCCAAATTACTTAGCTGACCAAAGAGAATGTTGGTGGCAATTAATTTATTGTATCTCTTTAAGAAAACTAGAATGTCAGCAATGAAGCATTCACTGTCAAGGGAAAAAGCAGGGACTGAAAACAATCCAGTGTTATTGAGCACCCAAATACAAAATGAAACGTATTTTTAGCAATGAGTTTAACTAACTCCCAGAAAATTCCCGATGCAATGCGGAGGATTCACTACCAGTTTTACTGATTACACTCCCTGCCGGCGCAGCGGAGCGGAAGCGCCGGTAACGGCCCGCGCGGTGCGAGCCACGGCCAGGCCCCGCCGCCCCTCACGGAGCCTGCGCT
>JBBMKD010000067.1:1394745-1406269 GCA_037834095.1 Argya squamiceps | reverse complement strand
CCCGGCCGGGAGCCACCAGCGCCCCTGCTGGCTGTGCCCGGAACTGCACCGCAGGGGAAGGTGCCCGCGGCTGGAGGAAGGCTGGAACTGGGTCTCTGCTCTGGTTGTTGTTGCTGCTGGGGTTGGTGTTTGTTTGCCTTGCTACGCACACACAAACAGGCTAGTGAAGAACTGCTATTCCTTTTCTCATATCTTTGCCTGAAAACCCCATAATTTCAAAGTTATAATAATTCAGAGGGAAGGAGGGATCATATTTCCATTCCAGGAAGGTTCCTGCCTTCCTTGGCAGACACTTGTCTTTTAAACTGTCTCAGGTCACCTCCTTGTCCGTCATGTGCCTTAGCATTGTTCCCATGATCTTCCCAGGCACAGACAATGAGGCTCACTGGTCTGCAGTTCCCTGGGTCTTCCTTTCTCCCCTTTTTAAAAACAGGAAAATTATTTCCCTTGTTGCAATCCCCAGGGACTTTGTGTGAGTTTTAAATTAGGGTTGGGAGAGGCTTGGCAATGCCGTCAGCCTGTTCCCTCAGGGTATTGGGGGGCATCTCATCTGGCCCCACAGACTTATGACCAGTCAATTCCCTCAAGGGATCCTGAACTCTGGCAGTGAGAGGGACTCTGCTCTCCCATCACCCACCTGGAAATTCAGGGATTTGAGAGATGCCTTTATACCTTGTTTTGTTCGTATCTCAGCCGGCAAAGTTTACTTTTGTTTTTACCAATCTCCTGTTCCCCAGGGGAGAAAGGATGAAGAGGTGGGGGGGTGAGGAAGTGGCTGTGTGGTGTTTAGTTACCAGCTGGGGTCAAACCACAATGGTGGAGACCCAGAATTGTGCACGAACTTGAGCAGCCCATGCCAGGGCTCACTCAAAGGGGGGCAGTGGGAGGAACCTCTTTCCAAAAGGAACCCACTGCCCTGCTTTGCCACAAGCTTGGTCTTTGGTGGTTCCTCATCCTGGAACTTCCCACTAAGAGCCACAGCCATCCTAGATGCCTTCCTTAGGGCCACAGGAGCAATGTTAATTGGGCAGTGAGGATGGTGGCAACTGACCACCTGGTGTGGCCAGTGGATGGAGAGCAGCATTAGCTCCTGCTCAGCTCTTGCCCAACACATTTCCAACTGTGCCTGCAATTGTAGCTCCCCTATGACAAGAAATATGGTGCTAAACGGAAGCAAGTCCCAGGGACCTCCAAGGTGGAGAGGGTCTAGTGCACACAGTTTGTAACGTGGGGCTGTGGGACCTTGGCTTACCCATCCTGTAGACAAGGGAGCTCAGGTGGCCCTGGCAGCAGCATTGTGTGGGTGGTTGTCAAGAGGGGACCACACGGGCCAGCATCAGTCACAGCCTGTGCTAGCATTCACCAGGTGACATGTCACAGTCTCATGGCTCTGGCTGCTGGTAGGTGCAGTGTAACACACAGAGGCTTGGTTGAGGTGACTGAGTGATGCTGTGAAGCACAGCCCCAGTGCAGTGCAGATTCACCCCAGGCTCTTACACAGCATCACCCACAGGCCACTGTGGGTGGCCTCAAGATGAACAGACCAGCATCAGAATGTGCAGCTTTGTGCTGAGACAGATGAGGGACTGAAAGTGCCCTCTGAAACTGCCATGCTCATCCTCAGGTCTTTACCCTCTCCTCTGTCATGAGGGAAACGATCAGCATTGGATTTGTATCTTTCCTTGCTAGTGCTCTGCGCTACCTACCCTTGTCCCCAGGCTTACCTGCATTCTGCCATACCCAGAGAAACCTCAGCTTCCTCCTACCCTGGTGGTTCCATCATTTGGCATCAGCCATACAGCTGTTCCACAAAAGCTGCACAGCTCAGCTCTGGGTCAGGTTGGCTGGCTCCATTGGTTTTGGTCAGTCCTTGAATCCAGTCTGGCACATGGAACATCATCCACTAGTCAAGCAATGCCTAAACCAATGCCCAGAGGCATCAGCCCACAGAAAGCCCAAGCAGGCTGGTGTGCCCAAGCAGTTGGTGGTGTCAAAACACACAGCACTTCCTGAAGGTTGCACATGAAAGGACAGCAGAGAGGGAGGGACAAGGAAAGGGCCCAGTCTCATCTCCCACATGGAGAGGAGGGGACAAGACAGCAGCATTCCCCTTCAGAGACCTTTGAGAACCTGCAGGTATGAGAAGCCAGGCCTTGCAGATCCCAGCTGAATGGATAAACACAACTGTGTAAGAATGAGCAGGGCTGCTGGGTGCCCCTGGGGAGAGACTCCAGTTGTTACTCACCTTTATTTACAACTCATTGAGAGCTAAGGGCAGAATGGAAGAAGAGAGAATAGTAAAGAACTGCCTGAAAAAGAGTAAGAATAGAGATCCTGGAAGCGGTCGAACCTTGAAGACAGTATCACATGGGAAGCAAAAAGTGCAGCAGTGGAAGGACTTGGGGATGCTGGTGGATGTGAAGGTAGACATGTCCTGGCCATGTGTGCTGGCACACAGAATCCCCTCCGTGTCCTGGGCTGATTCCCCAGTGTGGGCAGCAGGAGCCAGGGAGGATTCTGCCCCTCTCCCCCACTCAGAGGAGACCCCACCTGCAGAGCTGCCTCCAGCCCTGGGGTCCCCAGCACAGGACAGATGTGGAGCTCTTGGAGCACATCTGCTACTCCTTTGGCAGCTCCCACGGGCTGACCTGGGGCCATCACCTGCAGCATCCATCCCACAGGGGGGTGGATGGGAGAGGACCCTTCCTCAGGGGCTGGAGTTTAAACAGCATGAGGCTGGTGCAAGGGGCAACATCCACAGCTGCTCCAGCTGCCAGGACCAGCAGGGCAGCTGTTCCACCTACACTCTGCTGGGAGCTGTGCTCCAGCTGGCTTCCAACATCTTCCTGCAGTGTTCTGTTGGATCTGTCCCTCACACCAGCTCCTTTCCTGGACAGAGGATTCCCTGCAGGTGTAGGACAAAAACAACACAGTCAGCTGCAACTCAGGCAAGCCCTAAGCTTTTTCAGTGCCTAAATCCTTCTCTCCTGGGCAGTGCAGAAGTAGAGTGAGCCAAGAAGCAGGGAGACACTGACTGTCCAGAGCCAAATGACCATCAGCCCCTGCCAGTGGCTGGAGAACAAGTCTGATGGAGTGCTCAGGATGAGCCACTGCCCAAAGCTTCCCTTAAAAACAAACTTTACAAATGCCTCCACCTCAAGTTTTTGTTCCCAGATGAGGAAGCTTAGTCAAAGGACAAGAGACTCTACCCAAGCAGGGAAAGGACAATCATGTTTCCTGTGTCACTATCCAGTGCTCTGTTCTCTAAACCAATCCTCCCCCTTTGTCCCAGCCCCTCAGTCCCAACCAGCTGCTTTTCCACAGCTTGGATTAACCAGCTCAGAAGCCTGGGCAGATACACACACACCACTGAACATGGGGAAGACACATCACACTTGATATAACAGAGACATTAACACGGACAAATGAGATGGGAACAGAACATTCCTACAAGACACAACTTGAATTTATGTTTATTTTATATATATATTTATATATATATATATCTTTGTATAGATTAAACTGGGAGGGATTTTATCATATACATTTTTTTGGTATAATACATGAGAAACAGGGACAGGAACACAGCAAATATAAATCAGTACATTCCTTCAGTGAACTCCTTGACACACTGAGACTGAAAAATTGCATGCAATGGGGAGGCAGAGAGAAGGGAAATCAATTTTATTAGAAAAAAAAGAAACAAGATAATCTAGGTACAACTGTCAACAGAGGAGCAGCACTATAGATGGCAAACCTGTATAAATTAAAAGAAAATTCCACTCTGACATCTACTATGCTTTAAAGTGCAATGAAGCCTGATTTATTTACCTACAGAATACAGGAAAGTTTCCCCCTCTCCCCATTCAAATCTATCCCTAAAAAAAACCCAAACAAACCCAAACAAACAAACCAATAAAATAAATCTAAAGGATATACATTATCCACAGTTCTATAGAGACGCCTACATCTACTCAGTAGCACCAAGAATCTGATATGGGTGTAATTAAAATCAATTAAAACTCGGGAGCAATGGTAACATCTGTTAGCTGCTTCTGCAGACCTCCTGCCCTTTATGAGTGCCTGGGGGAGAGGTGGCTCTCCCTGTGCTGGGGTGACGGTGGCCGGCGGGTCTGGCAGCAGCACAGCACACACAGCACAGCGAGAGCAGCGTGGGGACAGGGGGACAGGGGACAGAGGACAGGGGGACAGGCCCCTGTGGGGTCTGCAGGGCTGGGTGGGGGTGTCACACACCTGGGCGGGCACCTGCGGGGAGCGGGACTGACCTACACAGCGGGGAAAGGTTGTGCGAGTCCAACACGCGCCACGAGCCTCTTTGGTGACAGGGTGGTGGGAACAGGGAGGGAGGGAGGGAGAGAGAGGAAGGGGGTCAGCACAGCCCCCCTCTTGTGAGCCTCTGGCTGTGTTGTCCTCCGAGGCCAGGGGCCTCTGTGCCACAGTTCATCTGTCTCCACATGCCGCCTCTCGGCAGCCCTCAGAAGCCAAAGGTCTCCTGGGAAGCGTAGACCATGTAGAGGAAGCCATCCTCGTCCTTCTCCTGCTCGTAGATCTCTGAGATGGGGGTGGACACGCTGACCATGCTGTGCTGGTTCACCAGCAGGAAGAAGGCCTGGGTGGGATTCAGCTGCAAGCGGCGCCTGTGGGGGCAAGGGCAGGAGAGGCAAGGTTAGCCCACCTGGGGTGGGTGCCCTGACAGCCAGTTCCACCTCCCCAGCAATGCTATTCCCCTTGGGGCCAGGCCTGCACAGCCAGGGCCTCCTCAGGACCTCCTCCCACTGCTCAGGATATGGTATCCATGAGTCCAGATGAGCTGCTCAGGCTCCAAGGCCTCCTGAGTCAGGACTCTGCAAAGCCCTCTTCCCCAAGTGCTACTTGCAAGGGCAAAACAGAGGGGTCTCTTCCCTCTGAGCCAAAGAATAAAAAGAGGAGATGGGACCCCTTCACTGCTCATGAGTGTCCCCTTGAGGGAGAGACCCCAGCCCCTCACCAGGTACTAAACCTGCCCTCCCCTGGCCCCCACAATAGTCTGTACTACACACAAGGATGCTGCAGCTGCCACCTCCCCATCCCTGCCCCCAGCAGCTGCCTCTGCCTCACCCTCACCCCTCCACTCTGCAGTGAGTGGCCTGTGGGTAAGGACAGGCTCTCAACATGCCAGCTGAGGCCACCCCACTCACCGGATTATTTTGACCAATTCACTCATGTTGACATGGTCTGGGACAAGGAACTTGGTCTTGTCCAGCACTGGCAGCTGCTTCTCCCCTTTGTAGCGTTCGATGATGACCTGGGGGAAAGTCAAGGGTAGGATTAGTCATGTTCATAGTGCCCCACACACTGGTCCCAAGGTCAAATACAAATCCAAGCAGAAAAGCTGAGGTAAAGCCTCACTTTGCTACACCCTCACAGAAAACAAAACCAAAAAAGGAGATGAGTAGTGACCACCAGGCTGGCTGCAGGTGGCTCTTCCTCAGTCACCTGTGCCTGACCCAGGCAGTGAAGAGTGTCCAAAACAATGAACTAAAGCACCAAGTGCTCTGGCTGGCTGAGAAACAGTGGGCACCACTGGACTGATACAGAGTCTTGTCCTCTGGCATGCAGAGGAGTGAAGTATTTTAACATCACTTTCCTTGCATCACTGAAGGAATGTACTGACCAAACCCACAGGTTTTGCTGGCTTGAGCTACAGACAGCTCACGGTGCAGCTTCCTTCCCCTTTCCTTTCTGCTGCCATTCACCATCCTTCTGCCTGCTCAGGAACAGCTGTGGATATTCCCAAGCAAGCAGATTTTAGAAGTCTCAGGGGAGCACTCAGGCATTCCTTCAGAAAGGGGGTGTCTGGATTTCCCAGTCCTGCTCCTTATGTTAACAGTCAGACACATGGGCTCCAAGAAGGATCAGAAACCCAGGGCCACCCCAGCTGTGCACTGACCTTCCCAGGCACTCCTGCATGGTGTCACCATAGGGACAACCCAGCCCGTCCTCCTCTGCCAGACATCTTGCTTGGAAAAGCTCTTACCATCCCTACATTCTGAAATGGCTGAGTGATGATTTCTGATCCATTTTCCTGCTATTATAATTAATGATTTTCTTCTGTGAAGCTGTTTGCTGACAGCTACAATTGCTGTTCTAAACCAGCCTGGAAAGGTACCTTTTGTGTTCTGAGAAACAAAGCAGCAGGCAGGGAATATTAAAATAGGGAATGTACATTCAAGTAAAATTAAAGTAAGCGAAGAATATACAGAATAATATGTTCCCCTTACAGTGATGCTCTCTCACATCTCTCCAGCAACCTGTTGTTTTCCCCACAGAGAGACTCTCTGATACTCATCAGTCTATTATCCTCTCCCACCTGAGACTGAACATTATTTTTCACTATAAGGCAAGGAATTGCCATTATTTATTTTCCCAGGTCCTTTCCAAAAATACTCGAAAGATTGCAAGTGGCATTTGGCAGCAGAGGGATGGAGCAGTGTGCAGAGAGGAGGATCCCCAGGAGATGGCTCTGTGGAGCCAGAAGGACCAGAGAACCTCTGGGAACACGGATTTCCCTTTCCTTTAATCCCTTGTTGACACATCAGCCTCTGGCAGCAGCAGCGGTGGAACTCCTGCCAGCCTCCCCCAGAGGTGGATCAGACATCCTGGCTGGAACACTGTGGAGTCACAGCGAGCTGGGAATGTCTGAGGAGCCCCCCAGGCCGTGGGGCTGATCTGACAGGGCTGGGCTGCAGGCAGCTCCTGCAGGAGGGAGGGCTGTGAGGTGCCTTGCTGAGAGCTCTGCACCAAAACAGCCTCAGCAGAGCCCACCCAGGACAAATCTCACCCAAGGGGAACCCAAGGCCTGGGCAAGCAGCATGTGAACACCAGGTATTGCCCCTTCAGTCTCTTTTGCAAAGGAGGATCTGATTAAAGAACCATTTTCTGCAAGAGACTAAATCATGCTCTGGGACATCTCCCACCAACCTGTTGATGGTCCTTCATCCCTCCAAGGAGGGCACAGGGAGGACAAGATGAGCAGAACCATCCTACTGCATTTAACTCGAGTCCCACAAGGACAGGTGAGTGTTTTGGCTGTGGAGAGAGGAGTAGTCTTGAGGGCCTGAGCACTCACAACAGCCACACAAAGGATGCTGCTGGGAAACACACAGGCAACAGTGGCCCTTCAGCTTTTCAGTCTGCACGAAGGAGAAGCTGCACAGCAGCTGTTTGGGCACCCACCTTTACCTGCAGAGAGGGCCCTGCACACCTGATGATGCCTCAATTCTTACAAAAACAAGGACCAGAGGCTGGTGTCTCTCTTTACCAGCCAGTTCCATCCCAAGAAGAAGAACCTTTAGATTAATCCAAGAATGGCATGCAATGGCTGCCCCGGCTCTTTGAGCAGCAGCTGCCTTGTCCCCTGAGCAGACACAGAGCCTCTCATGTAGAACAGCTCCAAGAGTTTCTGTTCCCAGAACATGAGCTGCTATTTGGGTAACCCAGCTATGACAACAGGTGGCCAATGGACAAAACGTTCTTGTCTAGCTCTGGAGGGAAAAGCATGATCAAATGCTAAAGTTACATCCCTGTGGCCACAGGGCAAGTGTACACAGCCACCCCCCATCCCATATCCTCTTCCAAGCTGCTGCCCTGAGCCAGGGGGTTCCTTAGGATGGGACACCTGCTCTTGCAGAGGGAACCCACCACAGATCTCTGTAGAAATCACAAGTAGGCACGGGTGGGGAGGGGAAACGCTCAGGGCAGAGCCTGAAGTCCTGGTCCCACTGCAAAGGGGGCTTGGACAGTGTTTATAAACACAACTTTGCTCTGGGGCCAGTCTGGAGAGATGTCAAGGGAGTTTGGTAAGGAATATGGCCAGATGTGTGGTCAACAGAGGCAAGGTCCAACCAGCAGTGAGGCTGGGAATGTATTCCCAGCAGGCACAGAGGCTCAAATGTGTGTAGGTAACACCTCCCTGACATCAATGGCCAGGCTCAAAGATTGACAGAGACACACACAGCACTCACACGGGCACAGGCTGCACCAGCCTCCTCCTGTCCCCCTGTAGCAGAGCAGGATACAGGTCCTTTAGTGGCAACAGACACAGTCAAAAAGGTGCTCTGGCCTTGATCCATCCAGAGTCATGTCAGTGCTGGACACTGGATCTGCAGCTCCCCAGAACAGCCCTCCCAGGAACCCAGAGAAGGTTGTCCCTTCCTCTGAGACCAAAATTTGGGTTTCCATCCACCTCTGTGCCAGGGCAGGGCATTATGTGGGACACCCCCCTGCCATTGGCTCTCTGTGAGTGCTCAGATGAACCCAACAGAGCCCAAGTACCCCCTCAGCCCTCCCTGCAGCACAAGGGGTGGCCCTGCCTTCACCCCCTCTACAGCCCATGAATCACCAGGCCAGCCCAAATTTAGCATTGCAGGGCTTTGGGAAATGGTTTGCTCCCAGTGCTGCCCAGCCCAAGCTGTTCCTCAGCAATTTCAGACTCTCTGAGGGTTCAATCATCTCCAGAAAGATCCCAGGGGCTGAGACAGTGTGGGGGGCACGGGCTCCCTGTCCTCTGACATGGGGGTTCCAGTGAAAAGGCTGGAAGTTCTCTGCTTGCTCTGATTGCCCGAGGAGAACTGCCCTGTGAGGAGCAGCTGGAGATTTCTTCCCAACAGAGCTGAGTGTGAGCAGCACCTACATCACAGCACAACCATCTCACCTTCTCAGCAAGAGCTGTGTGTGCCTGTGGTCAGCACTTTCCACCAGAGCAGGCAGCTCTGGGAAATGCAGAGACAGCAAAGGAGCCCCAGCATGAGGTGGACAGGGGACCTGGCTCCTGCCTATGTCCTTATTCCATGTGCCAGTGGGGTGTCCTGGGATGTGACTTCCCTTGGAACACAAGCAAAGAACTCCACGTCAGTCCCTTCCTCAGCTTTCCCTGCAAGGACACCCATGGAAACAGGAGAGACATGCTCTTCCCTGGGCACACAGCCAGGCCATGCCCTCTGCAAATCCTCCTGGCCCCCTCTCAAAGCAAAAGGGACTTGCCCAAGGACTCCAGCTGGAAACTGGAGATGCAGGAGGGCAGCAGGTGCTGCACAGCTTTGCTGTGGTTTCTGATGGCAGTAAGGGTGTGACCTTGGATCTCCCTAACTCCCCCAGGCTGTGAGCTCAAACCCTTCTGCTAATTCAAAGTGCCTCTCCAGGCAAGCCAATCACTTGGAAAACACAGCTCCTGCCTTTCACAGATGACCAAGACCTTCCTACAGCTGATGAGCCTGCAGTGCCTGGACCCACAGCAGTGCCCACACCACACTCCTCCTGCACAAGGCTCTGATCACTGCCCAGCACAGAAACCTGCAGGAGCTCTGCCTTGGGAGAGAAGAGAGACAGCACCAAACTGGTGTTGGAGTCTAACAGGACCAGGCCTTTAGAGACAGCAGTGACACAAACATGGCTGGACCCCGCAAGGCCTTCACGACCCTTCTCACCTCCTGATTCTTCTCACCCCTCCAAGCAAAACTTGCATTGTGGTGTTGACCCCAACACAAAGAGCACTCCAGCTGTGGGAGCTCTCCCACATGTCTCAGTAATGCCATAAAACTGCCTGTGGATGCACAGCTCTGGCTCCTTCTGTCCATTCCCCAAGCAACACACATTTGTGTGCAGGCAGTTGATAAGTGCATGTGTGTGCATTTTATGTACAATTTACTTCTAGCCTGGCCTTACTGCCAGAGTGTGAATGCACTGCAATTAGCTCTGCCACAGCTCTGGAGAAATGCAGAACCAGTGTAATGCCATTAAAACCATGTTAAAAGCAGAGGTGAATCAATGTGCTGACGACCTGGAGTACTGGTACTATGAGGGGCAGGCCCTGCTCTGCTGAGCTGGAAACATGTGAACACCATGTGAACACCACAGTGGTGGTGGGAGGAGGAGAAAGAACTCTTCTGGCTGGAAGACACTGTGCTAAAAACAAAACAAGAGTGAGGCAGGAGTGGACTAAGATGGGCCAAGAGCAGTTTGAGACATTCAGTCTTGAAGGCCAGATACTGACAGCCCACAATTTTAAGACAAAGTTGATGTTCATCCAACACTGAGAGAGAGCTAAACTAGGAATCCTGTCTTTTTGGTCATAGATGCTGTGATATTGCAAATAGTAAGTCAAGCAAACCTCAAGTACATAATTTCATGGAATCATGGAATGGTTTGGGTTGGAAGAGACCTTAAAGGTGAGCAGGGACACCAGGATGCTCCGAGCCCCATCCAACCTGGTCTTGAACACTTCCAGGAATGGAGTGTTCCTCTAAGTTCTCCATCTTCTCAGGAAAAGAAGCAAATACTCAAGTAGGAACTCAAAAGCACACTCACAGCCAAAGAGCAACTCAGCATATTAGGTGTGACATGGGCAGGAAGAACTTCATGATATCTTCCC
Organism: Argya squamiceps; assembly: GCA_037834095.1. Lineage (NCBI taxonomy): Eukaryota > Metazoa > Chordata > Aves > Passeriformes > Leiothrichidae > Argya > Argya squamiceps. The sequence continues at coordinate 1,395,840 of JBBMKD010000067.1, read as the reverse complement.
TGTGCCTGTCAACTACAGGTACTGGGAAAGCACAGAACAGGTATGAATGATCCTGAGAGAGACTCTGTGCTTTCAGTGCAGTGAAGATCAGCCCATACATCTTTCTCTGGGCAGAGAGAAATCCTTACCACGTTATCCAGGAAAGATCAGGTAGCTACTACAGCCAAAAGAAAAGCCATTTCAGAGTTTTCTCCTAGTGCACTAGCTTGGAAATAGATTTGAGATCAGATCAGTCCCCTGTCTCCAGGGCAGCATGGAGCTTTAGAGCCAGACTGTCCTTTGCACTGCAGAGAACACATCTGCTAGTGAGCAGCTGGCACATACAAGACACTGGAGGCTCAACATCCTGTGTTGATTCCAGGAAGCCAAGTTTTGCAAGCCCCATGGAGGCCACCCAAGGAGCACAGAGGGGTCCTGAGAGCAGAGTCTGACAGAGCAGAGTGGGAACAAATCACTCACCGGGATTTTGTTTGGGTGCTGCTCTCGGATCTGCTGCACTTCTTTACAACGGTCCGCTGGGGAGAGAGAAGGAGAGAAAGCAAGTTAGAAACATCTCTGTGTGGCAGGGCAGGCAGAACTGAGGTACCCACCCTGCAAGCCTGACCCAGAGAGAGGGACATTTCCCAAGAAATGCACATTCTGCTCACCAGGCCTTTTCTGAGCACGGTTTGCCAGGTGTCAGCTTCAGTGAGCAGCCTTTCCTTGTGGGGGTTTCTCCCTGGGAGCACCTTCCCAGCCGAGGCTGCCTACCCCAGACCACCCTCAATAGTTCCTGTGGGTCCCTCTGGCTGCAAGCTGGAAGTGTGGATGAGGCTTTGGAATGAAGAGCAGGCTTTGCCGTGGGTTGGAGGATGTTTATTGATGCAGCTTCCACGTGCAAAAAGCACGGACTGGCCTGTCTTTCTCTCTTAAGTACCCCAGGACACAGCCTGAGGGAACAGGAGAATTCGGGCCAATGGAGGGGAAGGGGTTGGGTGTTCTAGAAGGGGAGACTCGGCAGGGCAATTGAACCCAGCAAGTGCCTGAGCACCTGGCCAAATGAGAGATGATCTCTCTTCAAGTTTCCAGGGTGATTGACAAGGGGCTCCCCTCTGG
>JBBMKD010000067.1:1348959-1374359 GCA_037834095.1 Argya squamiceps | reverse complement strand
CCACCCGCGGGGCATCGCCTGTGCCTGAGGGGAGCCGGCACCGGGACCGGGACCGCCCCGCCCGGCAGGAGCCTCCGAGGGCAGGGGAGACACAGAGACCCCCGAGGGCGGCACAGGGGCCCCGCCCGGACTCCGAACCGGCCTCACCCACCATGATCGAGCCGCCTCCGCCCCGTCTCGGCCCCGGCGCTGCCCCGGAAGCGCTTGGAGCGCGGGGCGGGACCGCTCCGGAGACACTCCCCGAACCCTCCAACCCCTCGGAACCCTCACAAATCTCCCCCAGGGTGCGTAGGCCGCGCCTGGAACGGGGCTGGTCCCTGATCCCGCTTTAGGGACATCAGCATGAAACCCCAGCCTTCCAGCACCTGAAAGAGATTTACAGAAAAGTTGGGACGAGTCTATTTACAAGAGCCTGGAGTGACAGGACAAGGGGGGATTGGTTCCCATTGAAAGAGAGGAGGTTTAGATTACAGATAAGGAAGAAATCCTTCCCTGTGAGGGTGGGGAGACCTTGGCACAAGTTGCCCAGAGCAGCTGTGGCTGCCCCTGGATCCCTGGAAGTGTCCAGGGCCAGGCTGGACGGGGCTTGGAGCAGCCTGGGACAGTGGAAGGTGACCTTGCCCATGGCAGGGTGTGGGATGAGATGGCCTTTAAAAGTCCCTTCTCACCCAACCTATTCTGTGATTCCATGATAACAGGGGTGGGGAGTTATTTTTTTCCCCTAGATGGCTGCGTCCCCTCAGCTGCTGCCAGAGCCCCGCCGGACCAGGGGCAGAGCCTTTATCCTGTCCTGAGGATTAAGGTGTGTGCTGCCCCTGCCAGTGAGAAAGGAAGAGCTCTCAGCTCCCTTAGGGGAAGGACTGAGGATGACCATGGCAAAACAAAATAACACACTGAAGAACTGCATCCCGCGTAACCCCAGCTCTGTTCTACACACACAACAGCAGCAGCTGGGACTTTCCTCCTGACCTCAGGCTCGGCTAGAAGTGAAACAGAGTCCCAGAATGGTTTGGGTGGGAAGGGACCTTTAAAGGCCATCTCATGCCACCCCCTGCCATGGGCAGGGACACTTTCCCCTATCCCAGGTTGCTCCAAGCCCCATCCAAGCTGGCCTTGGACAGACACTTCCAGGGACCCAAGGGCAGCAACAGCTTCACTGGGCACCTTGTGCCAGAGCCTCACAACCTTTACAGGGAAGATTTACTTCCCAATATCCAATATCAACCTACTGCCTATCAGTGTGAATGCTCCTTTCAGGACCACGACCCTGGAATCAGCAGACGCTGGGCTCACTGAGCTCCCACAGCAGTCACAGAGAGCTGGTATTGGGTGAAATGTAAAACGTCTTCACAAAGTATTTTTAGATTTATTTTTTCCCCTCCGAAAGCCAGGATTTGACACAGCAGGTAAGCTCACTGGCCTCTCCAATCTGTCAGTCTGCCTTGTCCTTGGAGAAAACAAGATTTCTCCAATGAGCCCTGTCGTTTTTGCACTGCTGGGCTCACAGGTGGAGAACGGACGTGGCATCAGGCATTGCCACAGATCAGGAAAAGAAAATTCCTTCTTTAAAATCCAAGAGATATGGCTATTTCCTCTTCTAGTGGCTATTTACAATTCTGCAACCTAATTCAGTTAAATTCTAATCTCTCTTAGCAGTCCAGCAGCAAGGCTTACAGCTTGGCTACAAAAAGTCATTTTGCTATGGATTCATTTAACTTCTATTCTGTGTGAAGGTAAGATTTGGGCAATAGTAAGGATGTGGTGGATAATTTGGGCAGTAATAAGCAGTGCACGGCTGCCATCAGACACCCAAACCAAACATGGGTTTGTTTAAACAACCATTCCCATCCTGTCATGAACAAAACCTTCAACATCACCACCCAGGGCTGGTGCTGACATTAGCACCATCATCATCAAAGCAAACAGAAAAAAAATTGTGCAGCTGAGATGTACATTTATCATGCATTGCATTGTGGTTAAATTTTGCCTTTTTAAAATAAATTTTAAATGTATGTGAAATACCCTTGTAGCTGTATGCACATAAAGCTGCCCAAAGCAGTGTCAAATTTTGGGCTTTCACAATTTACTAGGATGCTTTGAAGTGGTTCCATTCAAAGCTTGGAGGAAGCAACTCCACACCAATCTCCCTGCTGCAGAAAAAGGCAGTTGTTACTGCATGTATTTGCCTGGGACAGGAAATCATCCTTGGGATTTGCTGCCCCTGACAAAACTGGGTTAACCAAGCCTGTGGGAACAGCTGGGAAAGTCAGCAGAGGGAGAACCCAGGGGGAAGGTCCACAGCAGGGAATATCACCCTCAGGGAAGGATGACCACTCTAGGGACCATTTGACCAAACTGGACAGAATCACAAAATTAACTAGGTTGGAAGAGACCTTTGAGATCATCAAGTCTAACTTATGACCCAAGACCTGATGGGACATCCCTGTGAGCACTGAAACCTCACTCCAAAGCCCATCTCAATTATCTGGGTAAGCCTGTGGCCATAAGGAGAGGTTCTGATGACAGGAAGAATCTAAATCCCACCTTTCCCAAGGAGGGTCAAAGACACTACAAGGCTGGTTGGTCTCACTGGAACTTTCCCCCCACCTTTGTGGCATTCTGTCACTCCAAACCACTTGCAGTGTCATTCCTCACTGTTGGTGTCCTTGCAACAGTGCTGCAGTGAGATGTTACAGCTGTGGCTCCTGCAGAACTTCTCTCCACCCCCTCTCCCTCAGGCCTCAGCAGCCTCCCAGCCCTCACTGGCTCCTCAGGGCAGCATCCACAAGCACTAAAAATCCCCAAATTGTGTCCAAAATCTCCTGTTCAATGTCCAGTGCAATAAACAAGGGTGGACGAGGTCTTGGAAAAGAATCCTGGTGGAATGACAAGTCCAGGCAGCCTAACCCTTGCCCCCAGGAGCACACAGACAATTCATTTCCACCTGGATTTTCTGTCACATGTAAGGAATAAAGACCAGACCACCAGCTCTTTAAGTAGTTTTATAAAAGTATTTGACTTACTGAGATACTGTTACAGTTACCTGAGTATTTGAAATTACAATGCAAGGAAATATTGACAATGAATTTCAGTACAGTATTTTACAATCCAGTGCTGCTGATCCCAGTTTCTACACGAGTTCACTAGAGCACATATACACAAACAGTGATTCTTGGAGAAAATTAAAAGACACCACGAAAAAGGGGGCTGGAGATACCAATATAACAGAGTTGAGATGACAAATCCAGTGCAGCATGTAATAAAATAAAAGCTAAAAAAAAACCAACCCAAAAAAACACCTAACCCCCCAAACAATTTGTTATTTTTCTCAAAATAATAAAAAGGTTGGGGTTTTTTTTTAAACACAAGCAATTGAATTAAAAAAACCCCAAACCTTCATACTGGATCAGATAAAGACATGATGTATTTACTGTACATGTCATTAGTAAATGAACAGTTCCTGAGCTACTCCTAACAATAAGGCTTTGTTAATTCTCAGTATTTCATTCTCTCATGTCATTCTCATGAGGGAAAATTCTAAATAAAATTTCTTTTAATACTTGGTAATTAGGATCAAGTGACAGTTGCATATGAATGTACATTTGTGACATACTATGAATTTATGCAGCTCAGGTTGCTAAAACAGTTGAAGCAGTATGAGACAAATTCATTAATCTCGACTGAAAATCTCACTTGTAAATCCAATCCACAAAAACCTGTTATCTGGGACAGCAGCTGCTCTGGGCTCATCCCTGTATTGCTTCACCAGATCCCCAGAAAGAACTGAAAAGTGCACCAGTGGCTTGTATAATTCCTTTTAACTTCTACACAACATGCTGTAAAAATTTAACAGATTTGTTAGTATTCACAAGTCAAATGCCTAAAGAATCTGAACTTGTGCCTTCAGAAATATTGTCAACGTAACACTGTAAAGCTGCTTTAAACTTTTTATATTTGGCCAAATCCAATATTTCACTGATTATTTCTCCCCCTCAATGAATTCTTTATTTGCAATATTTTTAAATCATATCTGGTGCTTGGGATATCCAGCCCCCTTTCTCCCATCCTGGTACAGCAGAAAAGACATATAAACATGCCATTTAAATTAAAGAAACAATGGAATAAGTGGAATCCTGGACATCAAAAATATATACAAGCAGGTATGTTTTTCCTGAACTAAACATTTCAACCATAAAAATATTCAACAGCCAAACCCTATAGAACTAGGGCTAAGGCTATTTCAATTATAACTATTCTTTATTTTAAAAATATAGGGCTGACAGCCTTTTGGGTGATATTTATACATGAACAATAGTTCTAGGTTCCCTACACGAATTGTAAAGCAATATGCAGAACATAGACTATTTTTTCATAGCTTAACCTTGTATTATCTTGCTTAATTTAATCTCTCTTGTAAATATGTTAGATAACTACATTTCATTGTAAGAATTAATATAAACAGAAAATATATATAAGGCTTTTTTTTTTTTCCTCATGAGCTGTATACTGTGATAGATCCAAATGTTGTGGAAGTTGGCAATTCTCCTCCCAGTCACAGCTGAAGGTGAATTCTCACCATCAATGAAACTTTAAACAAGGGGCATTTCTGTGTCATCAGCCCCTCTCCCCACGCCTTCCTTCCATTAAGCCTGACAAGTCCCACCCTCCTGTCTTCCCAAAGTATTTATCACTGAACACTATTTATCACTATCACCTAACACACTTATGAAGTCAGTTAAAACCTGTAGTGTCTTGGTTCTTCTCAGGCCTGAATCAGTTTTTCCCTCTTGCAGTTTAGATGGATGAGATAGCAGGAAAGAAATACTCTTTTCCAGACTGAATGTTCAGTCTTACACTTTCCCACTGTCCTGTTTCAGCTCTGTCATCTGAAAGAGTCTTAAATGCAGCTCTTGCCTCAGAGCTCTGAGCTGCAGGTTTGCTTTAATATGTGCTACATGTTATTTCAAGTGTTACATCTCTCACTGTGGCTACAGCTCATTTCACTGGTGTCTGACTTCCTCCCTTCAGGGGAAGGGAAAGGGCTGACCAGACCCCAAAAGTGCATTCAGTCTAAAGGAGCAGTAAAATGCAAAATGTTATTGTAAACCAGAAAAGAATTAACAGATTCTAAAAAGAAATAAAAGATGTTAATTCAACAGGAACTCGCTACAAAAGTTACTAGCTGTAAGCAGCTTAGGGTAAATTAGCTTAGAAACCTCCCCAAAAACTTTAGTTTCAAACTTTACAGAATTATTTACTGATGGTCCAGCTTCCCAAAAACCTGTAATCCATGTCTGAACTTTCTAATCCTCTTGGCCTCAGCCAGTCTCACACATCAGTTCATCCGCAGAAATGATGAGTAGGATCATTTTCTGAATCCAGTTGTTTTGTGTCTCTTCCTGAGAGCCAAACGAACTCTTCGGAGCAAACTGACTGCAACATGTAGGAAAAACACCGAGGGTAATGTCCATTAACACTGCTGACAAACAGCCTGCAAACAGGAACCTCAATGGAATCAGTGCAATCCCAGCTGGGCTTGTCTTTTGCAAAACAAGTGAAGTACCACAGTGTTAATATTGATTTTGAAGTTAAAATGTATTACACAGCAAAAGCTCAGAACCCTTCAGAGGGCACAGAGCAGTGTTCCAACAACTTTGGGCAGGTGTCTCTTTTGCTGACAGGAGCAGGACTGGGATAAACCAAAGCAAAGCTATGCCCTGGATTTGTGCCACAGTTTGACATCCCCTTAACAGCAGCTTCAGTCCAACTGGCATATGAGCAGACTCCAGGCAAGGAAAAACAGTCTGGCCACACTTGAGTTAGAAAAAGGAGCTTAAAGAATGGAGCTGCTCATGGCACAGAGGTGGATCCAGGCTGGCTCTGACACTGCTGTTAAGAGGCTCAGGATGCTGCTGCAGCATTGCAGCCACCAATGAACTTCCCAGTGCATCAGTAGCAAAAATGCTACTAAAAAGGAAAGACAAAACTATTGTTAAAAATCTGTCAGTCACTAAGGACACATTCTAATTAATGAATGGTAAAACAAAGCAAAGCCCAAAGCTGTATTAAACCTCTACTTCAGTCATTAGTCACTTGTAGCCATATCTGATTGCGCATTTGATTTCTGAAAGTGCTCAGTTGAAATCCAGAGTTAATGTGGATAACCTCAGGATAACATCCATTTATTTACACATTAGTACTGTTAAATAAATCCAGGTCATGTCTACTTTACAATGAAGTGTGCAACAGGCAGAAGTGAAGCACATACATCGTGTTGGGTTCACATTCTTCAAGGTGCAAATTTCAGCTACTCTTGCCCAAATCCTTCTGTTTCTTCAATTGCAAATAACAGCTTTTCCTTCAACTGCTCATAATTCTTATATGGTGGAAGGTCTAAGCGATTAAAACTGAAAAATAACATAAAAAATTAAGTACTGATGAAAAATTCAATAGGAACAAAAAATCCATTATGAATATGGGTGATTTGAAGTTTTGCTGTGGAGATGGATAGTGGGATTTATATCCCAAGAAAAGCTGACTACTGGTACAAATGTATGTATTTCTGAGGGCAGAGGTTAGGATTAAAGTGCTCATACAGTGATAGTTTTCATTAACTTTTCCTAGTTGGAGGAAACCTAACCTCTAGATGGTTAATTAGAGTCATCATTCAGATACATAATTTTCAATTTGTGTGGTTTTGCCTACCACTAACACACAAAGAAAAGAGTAGAAGTGACCTTTTCTCTGGAAGTGTGTGAATGTGGCTATTTTACTAAGGAGTGCAGTGATAACAAAAGATAGTCCCAATCTTGTTAGACACTACTGTTAATTACTTTAATTGTTCAGTAATATATTATACAAATCCATGGAATTCACAATGGAATCTATTTCATGCCACAAGAGCTTTTCAGAAGTTCAGTTATCATTCAACAACATAGTCCATTGGTGTAATTTGTGATTGCTTTCACAGAGTCTCAACCATTTCAGCATATTACCCATTTACTAAAATGTCAAAGGAGACTGTGATCACCAAAACCAGAGCAATAGCAACATTCTGATTTGTTATGTACTCACCAGGTATGACTTCTAGGTAACCAGTTTTCCTTTCCAACCTTTTCAATACAGAATTTTTGGGGTCCATTGCTCCCTGTAACAAATTCCAATGAACAATGCTAGGTCCAGCTACCTTTGTATCACTACAACACACATCTGAAGCATGCAAAGCTTAAGTAAAGACAGGATTACTATTATTTGCACAGAGAAGGGACATTACATCTCTGCCTGGATCAAAGTATGCACGTGGAGAAATGCATCAATTTGAAGTGATTTTAAAGCACAATAAAGAGGTGGAAACATTCCTTCCATCTTTTTCCATCATAGCTCAAGTATATGCATGGCTTACAAAACAGCATTTAATATAAAATTAATTTAAAATGCCATAAATATATAATTTGGTTATTTTTAGAAGTATCTCCTGCATTAGAAGGGTTATTAATACATACCCATGAGGTCAGCAAATCCTCCCACTGGCAATCTGCATGTTCCAGTCACAAACTGCAAGAGTCTCATCCTCTTCTCATTATCTATTTCTTTCACAAACTGAAAAACAGTAATTGAAGTAAACATTTAGGGATATATTCAATCTTCAGATTTTCACATCATCACCATCCACAGATGAACAGTAAAGTGGCTGTTGGGAAGAGTTGGGATAGCAGTAACAGTTTCTATCTGCACTCTGCAGGTGTGCTCAGGGTTCTGACCACTGTTCACTGAGCTGTGCTCTGCAACTTCTGCTGGTCTGAGAATAAAGCAAAATCTGCAAACCTGCCAGAACCACACAATCTGCCTGCTGGTCCTGGTGTAGTGCCTGTAGATGGTGTGTCTCTGCCAGTCATTCAGGTCGATTTCTTGCATTCCACAGAGAAGCACCTTTGGGGCAGAAAAAGGGAAATAAGCAGAGGAGTACAAATTTCCACTTTCCTTCTGTGACCTCACACACAGCAAAAGAGAACAGCTGGATCCCCACTTAGCACCACCTGTAATAACAGTTTACTTGGTTTTAATTTTAAACTTCATCAAAAACTTCTATAAACAAAGACTGGTGATGGCTCATGACGTGTATTTGGAGAGGCCACAAATAAGAGGGCATGTCTGTTGTGAAAAATGGAGTAATTGTTTGCAATTTTAGGAATAAATTCTTCCCTGTGAGGCCCTGGCACAGGGTGCCCAGAGCAGCTGTGGCTGCCCCTGGATCCCTGGAAGTGCCAAGGCCAGGCTGGATGGGGCTTGGAGCAACCCAGGCTAGGGGAAGGTGACTGCACATGGAATGGGGCTGGAACAAGATTATTTAAGGTCCCAACCCAAACCATTCTGGGATTCTATGTAGACATTCAAGCCAGTTTATCTTTGCCCAGCCATACAATTCTTCACTAGGGATGGGATGTTTTGTTTTACTTTTCAAACTGAACAGATGCTTCAGAAAGTGTAATTTTGAGAGATCAAACCCAAACCAAGAACTTGGCCCAATCCGTATGCAAGCATCCATTGCATATCTGGTTTTATCTCTCATTTTGTCAAGTTACTCATTCTTTGAACACAGTCAAATCAAAGAATCACTAAAACAAAGTAAGAAATTTCTGCTGACAGAATGTTGGCATTTGGAAATATCTAATTTGGCTGCTAAGAGGAAAGTTAAGGAAAACACATTAATCTAACACTATTCTATGAAGTTTCCCCCATATTCCCTATAAAAGAGGTGTCAGCCTCAGTGAGTTTTGCTCTTCAGATATACTGACTGGAGTTTATTTTATGCATAATGACCTGGATCCAGCAATAGCCAAGCAATCCTTTACCTCCAGTTCCTTTGCATCAAAATACTGCAAATACTGTTGTGGCAGAATTTCATTGAAGCCTTCAAAGAAAGCCTGTGTCTGCTCCTCAACACCTCGGGACAGTCTCCATTCTGCTACTAGCCTGGAAAAGAAGACACACCAAGATCATTTAAATGACCCATGCTAACCCAAGTCTACATCTCTGCCTATTTTGAGATGAACTGTAAGCTAAGTTAAAAAAAACATGGAAAGTCTGGAAAGTTCTGGGGATAGAGCACTGTATAATTTTATCAGCAGCCTTTACTCTGTGCAAATGATTTCATTTTTTCTCTAAATTACCCTAAGTGTTCAACTGTTCTGCTACAGAAGTATTTTGGACTCAAAGAGGAGGCAGCATCTCTTCACTGATTACATTAATGAGAGCACAGCAGTCCCAAGGTATTTGAAGATTTTGTCTGATATTCTCCCCAGAAATCTCAGTTGTTATCCATGACAAGGTAAAAAACAAGTCAAGTTGTACTGGTGAAGAGCAGCAGGACTGCCAGCTTACCAAGCAGTGACTATGTCCATTTGGAAAGTTCCATATTTGTTTCTGTTAATCATGAAACTTTGCTCTGTGGCAGAAACTCCACTCTCCATTAATAAAAGGGTGAAAAGCAGGCAGGAGACCCGGAGAACCTGAACCCAGGGAGAAGCAGATATTATGCTGAATTCAAGCCTAACCTGTCAGGAGCACTGGACTGGAGTCTAAAGGAGAGGTGGCTATTTCTCATTTCAGTCCTAGAAACTTTGGGACTTAAAGTGGGACTTGGAGTAAGAAGAATCTGAATCAAGCTGGAATCCAAGCTCTCCCTGGGTTCCTACGAACTAGAGAAGAGTGATTTTCTGCAGATCCTCCCTCCTGCCAAATGCCAGCATGTTTCTTGTGCAAACACCACCTCTTCTGTGAATCACTGAAACGTCTGCAGATTTCTCATGCGATGAAAACAGAGCCCACTCCCGACTCCCTCACCTTACCCACAGAAAAAGCCTTCACAGAACACAAAGAGGAAAATTCTCTGTGATTCAGTTTAGTTTGTGCCTGCAATGTATGAAGACTTTTTTTTTTACAAGCACATCCTCCAAGCTTTTATGTTGAAGTTCACACCTTAAACCCGAGCTGCTGTACTGCTGCACACTGAGGAAGGAGGAACTATTTCAGGACAAAGCAGGTCACTGTTCACATTTTTATTCCTTAATCACTCTTAGGCTCCTTCTCTCTTAATCCATTGCTTTAAAACACTTTGGTGCTGCAAATATGACCCTTACTGTATGACAATACAACCTATGACATCATTCCTAACACCTACAACTACAATACCAGTTCAGATAAAACTAATAGCAATTCCAAGTATCTTTGAAAAATAAAAATCTTCACACAAACATCCGAAAATGTTCTCAAAAAACACTCCAAAAACCCAACTCCTCAAAATCCCAAATGAACCAGAAATGGCTGGCTAGAACATCAGCAGGCTATAAAACAATATAATTATAATAATAAACACATGTAACTTTTCATTAAATACCTGACAGTCACAATTCTTGTAATGGTATTCTGCTAAACTGAGATAACTATAGAAAAAAAGTAGACTTTCTTCAAATCATGATCTTTAGAAAAAGTGGATTTTAGAAACTTATTTCTATCAATATTCCTCTTTCAAATATGAGATCCAAACACTTGCCACTTGTTGCCAGCATCAGCAATTATTCAGCAATGCTTTAGATCACACAGTCTTTTGTTGCTAGAACTCAAGAAAGAAAATGATGGAGTATTTTAAAGTCTTCACTTGTTCTTACCTGATGTAGTCTTCCTTGTTTTCTTCTGTGACCAGAATGTTGCTACCATTTGGCTTCAAATCATGGCTTTTGATTTCACCTAGTATTTCTTTATCCACAGAAAAAAACATTTCCAAGCCACATTCTTCAATATCATTCTCTCTGGAAGGAAAAAAATACAGTTTTAAATACCTGTGTTGAGAACTTGCACACAGTAGAGGAGATGAGTATGAAGAACCTCAAGGCAGAAGGTTTGAGGTAAATAGTCAAGCTAAGGAACTGTTCCTTACACACTAATTATGGCCTTGCAAGAAGTCCTGGAGTTTACATGTTGATTTATGCTTTTGCAAAGTGAAGAACTGCCTGTATACACAGAGATTTTGATGATCATTTTCCTCCAAAATAAAGTGCAAAATCCAGATATTTACCCTGACCCATAATAGAGCAACGCCAGTCTTGAAAACATGGCTGTGTTTATTGAGCCCCAACTGCACTTCTGAACTTCACCTTTCCAAAATACCTGGTACTGCAGGGAACCTTGGGTGAGGAAGGAAGGCTCCAGATGAAGGACTGATTTTATTTCATCACCCATCCCTTTTCAAATGGAAGCTACATGCTCCAACTCAGTTTGGGCACAGAGGTCTGGCAGATGAACTCTAGAAGTCCCCTTGCAAACCCAGTCAATCTGTGAAATCCTCAAACTTGTGGGAATGGGAAAAATAGCCCCCGATACAAATGTCAATGAATGCTTCCTGCAAAGTTATAAAATTTGCTTTTTTGTGAGGAAAAAAATTATGTCTGTCCTGACAGACATGGCTCTTCTCCCCTGTAAATGTGCAGTCCTTTCCTCAGGGGTACCTCAAGCAGCACTACAGACAAGCAGGCTCAGCTACACTGAAGTGTGGGTCTGGACTGAGAGGACTCTGCAGCCTTGGAGGTGAAGGCTTTTCTCCAATTTTCACATCCTTAAGTGTTTTTTCCAAGGGCCAAAGCCTTTTCTGGACTCCAGCCTAGAAGATTTCTATCGCTACAGAAATTGCTTTGAATTAAAAAGAAGGCACATTAGCACATCCATGGAGCACAGAGCATACTATGTTGAAAACCAAACAAAATTCCTATCTCAATCTTAAACATCTCATATGCTGCTTTCTCTGCTCCTCAGTATTTAAGATAAAGCTTCCAAGAATCACCACTACAGGACGTGAAAATCTGACTTTTATATTTTTAGTTTTGCATTTCAAACCCCAATCTATTCTCACACCTGTGAAGTCTTCAAATCATGTTTCAAACTATTCTTAGTGTGATTCTTAAGTGAAATGTTTTGTCTCTAGTCACAAGAAAGACTAATTTTTCTGCAAAATTGTTTTTACTATAGCTGAAGAAAAATTTACCCAGTTTGTCTTTTTCTTCTAATATATTTGTTAACATTTTTAACTGAAAAAAAAATCTGTTACTGAAACAAAAGGTGCACATGAATCATGGATTAAAACATGTGGCATCCTCCTATGATGAAATCAGTACAGAATTACAATGTTTTAGATCAAAGGGGTTTTAAAAATTATTTCTTAAAATATCTGTAATAGATAATTCCAAAATAATTGTGGTCTAGAAACACCACATCCTTTTTACTTGCTAGTCTCTGGAGAGAAATTTCCAAAGGAATGGAAGAGGAGGACTCCACAAAAGCATGGACAGAGAGGTGCCTGACCATGCAGACATGGAAGGCTGCAGGTAGGAATGGTCTGGAATCATTAAGCTCGGGGCAAAAATACCAGGACAGCTAGAACTTCTTTAAAGCATTAAATCTTCAATACCAACCATGAAGTCAAATTGCAAGTGTGGCTAACAGAAAAATTATGTGGTAGTAAATAATAAACTACATTTGTTAACTTCATGTTATTGTAGCACTAAACATTTTGTATTCTAACTAAACCAGGTACTAGAGAAACATTAAATGGGTTTTTGCTGATTTCTTTTAATCAGTTACCTGAGAAGTCTCAGTCACATTTACTCGAGCCATTTTATTTGTTACCATGTTCAAGACTGCCACATCTTTATGTCTAACTAGAATTAATAACAGCCAACAAAAACACAAGACAAGATGCTGCATGTAATATTCAATGAACCAAAAAGGCTCTGCATTAGCAAATTATTCTTTGTGTATCTAAAGTCACAGTAAAAATTCCATACTGCTCTGCAATGTTAGATTATATTTTTCTGTGGGGTTGTTAGTAATAGGTTTACACATACTTCCTGGCAGAAGTGAAAACCAAAAAACATTGTATTGCCATTTCAAGAACGAAATGAAGTCAAACTCACTTTACCCAGATGAGAGAGTTGTAAAACTCTGGGTCAACAGATTCTAAATCCTTGAGTCCTACTGCCTTGTTTAGGATACGTTTATAGAATGGCAGAGAGAAGCCAGTGTCAATGAACTTCCCATGGAACAAAGCCTGAGGAACACAAAAACAGACAAAATAATGCAAAGGATACTTCAGTACTTAATATGACAACATTCTGTTCTCTGTGCCTGTGAAATCTGACAGCCAAAGGATTAAACCAGCCTGAGTACCATGATTGCCAACATGCTGAAGTAGCTTTTACCAACAGGAGTGACAGCCAAAGCACCTGATACTGTCAACTCAAAAATGGAATACTTAATTATCCATCTGACGACACAGTATTTATTTATAGGAAAATTACAGGACAGACCTGCTTCCTGCTTTAGGACTTACCATGGCAATGAACCTCCCAATGAATCTGAAGTATTTCAGGTGGTCTGGGTTGATGTAAGAGGCTGGGTTTATCTGTAAGCAGTAGTTATCTTTCCCTGCATATTCAAACAGGCAATACATGGGGTTCAAGACTTCGTGTGACAATAAAAAGAACCACTCCCTGAAATCACACAAACAATAAAAACACATTTCAAAATAAATTACAGCAGAAATTACTGTAGCTAACTCATGTTGACTCAGGCTCTTGTTGGCACAGTCTGCCTCCTTCCCCAGAGAGCAGCTGGCCCACACTGACACCAAAGGGAAACTACAGCAAATTACAAGTTAAAATGCAAAGTTGCAATGACAGACAACTGTCAGTGGCTTGGAGAAAACCCACTCTTATCTAAATGAGCACATTGCAAGTCTACCACTGATCTAAACATCCGGGGTTGGGGAATGCCAATTAACATATGCACTTCTCATTTACATTCCTGTCAATACTTTGCATTTAAATGTAGATTTCTGTCACTTTTTCAATAAACTCTACTTTGACGTTAACAGTTGGGTCAAAGGCTCACTTTAGTTCAGTAAACTGCATCTCTTTAATTGTGGAGATGATTAAAGTCATTCCTAATGCAAACTGAAAATTATTTTATACAGTTTTAAGACATGCAAACATCTTGCAGAACTGCCTTCTTCAGATGTTCCAAGTTAAGGAATAAACTTCACTCCTCTTGTGAAAGCACTGCAGTTTAAGTATCTGCTTTGGGGAAGCCTTCACATCATCACTTGCAGAACAAGTTATTATCTGCCATTTGAGTGTAATTTACCTTGCCACACCTCCATAATCTAAACCTTCTTCACCAGGGAAAATAACCCATAAACGTCTCCGGAGATCCTGAGGGCTGAAGCTCATTATCTTAGTGAAAGAAAAACAATCAATTCTTTTTAAGGGAACAGCTATAAGCATCAGTTAGAATTACTATTATTTTCTAACAAGCACTAGAGCATTTAATAATTTGGAAATTTTAATCAGGGTCTACAGACCTTAACAAAACCTTAACATTTTTAACCTTAGGTCTACAGAGATTAATAAGAATTTCACTTCTAAAAATACAAACAGAATTAATAATTTTTGTTTTTTAAAAAAATAATTACTCATCTCAAGACAATCAGACTAAGAACAACTTAATATATTTTTTGGTACATAGCCCATGCTAGTACAACACACTGTGAGGAAAAATGCACCAACAAACATAAGCACAACAAAAACATCCTGAGAATTGAGTGCTGCTCTGCCCCAGCACTCTCCTTGAAATTACCTTACATTTTAAATCATTCTGACGGAAAAAAAAATCACCTTTGTCAGATAAATCAGTGCCAGAACTTCCTATTTTAGATTGATCTTGTAAGTGTGAATGCAGCCTAACTATTAAACTAGTACTTTTTTGTTAGTCTGACTTAAAGTAACATTAGCAAGATATCAAAGGCTCAAAAATAACATGAGAATAAATTTGATAACTCCACTTTTCATGCCCATTACCCCCATGTTTTAATACAATACCTGCTGAAATGAGTCCTCAAATAATGTTTTCCTGCTCACTGTGATCTTTATGTGCTGTGGCATTGCCAGTTGCTGAAAGGAAATTTTTTAGAGGTGAAGGGTACAATCACTTAAAGTTTCCACTACTGAGTTTGGATTGCTATTTGTTGTATATATTAAAAGGTACCGTTGAATTTCGTTAATCAATATAAAACAAACCCAGCAATCAAGGTATCTGAATTGTAATTTAATCCAAGAACAGATTGGTTCCCACATTGCTATCTACAGTGACATGAACACACCTCCAGATGCTGCTCAGAACAGGTTAAATATTGCACTCCTACAAGATACTGGAAAACACAAAGATCAATAACAAATTCCAGCTCAGGAAGGAATTCTGGAATCTACCCCAGAATTGATGAGACACATGAAGTACCTTTCCTATGAGCAAAGGCTGAAAGAATTGGGATGGTTCAGCCTGGAGAAGCTTCAGAGTGACCTAATTGTGACCTTCCAGTACTTGGAAGGGACCAACAAGAAAGATGGAGACAGACTATTGACAAGGGCCTGGAGCAACAGGACACAGGGAATGGCTTCCCACTGCCAGAGGTAGGGTTAGGTGGGATATTGGGGAAGAATTCCCAATATCCCAAAAGGGTCCTGAGGCCCTGCACAGGTTGCCCAGAGAAGCTGTGGCTGTCCCTGGATCCCTGGGAGTGTCCAAGCCCAGGCTGGATGGGGCTTGGAGCCACCTGGGATAGTGGAAGGTATCCCTGCCATGGCAGGGGGTGGAATGAGATAATCTTTAAGATCCCTTCCAACTCAAACCATTCTGTGATTAGACAAATTTAATAAAAAATTAGAACATTCAGGCTATACCACACAAAATTTCAAGTGAAAAATGAGGTTAATCTCTCCACTATTTTCAAAGGATAATTCAGTGACTCTTGAAAACTGGAACATTTAAACCAAAAAATTTTTCCTAAACATCAAGTTACTTCATCTCTTGATATAAGGATCTTAGAGGATCAAGACTGACACACTGGAATTTGATATTATGTTACAGCACCCTAACATGCACCACAGTACATCCCTCAGTGCTTAGACATGTCTTGTGTTGCAAATGCCCTGCATTTTCTGCCAGAAATGGGTATTTACAGAGAAAGTAGATCTTGTATTAACTCTAAAAATACTGTGCCTCCACATATTCATGCATTAACAGTAGCAAGAAAACACTATTCAGAAACCCACCACTTCAAAGAAAGTAGGGGAATCGATGTTTTCCTTTATTCTAAAACATTTTAAAGCCAAAAGTTATATTGCTTTAAAGCTCACATAAGATTATACAATTCCTGCATTTATTCCCTCCTAATTTAACTCACCTTTAACCTTAGAGCAGTTTGATTCCCTTTATTGGAAGGCACTGAAGAAGGCATTGAAAGGATGTAAGCAAAACCAAAAGTGCAAGCAAATATTGCCAAAAAAATGAATCATACCTGACACCAGAATCTGAAATAATGGACCTTGGCCTTGAAATCACGCACATAAGCTATCTGAGGTCCATTGTCTCTGCAATCAAAAGGAGGAAAAGAATGAATTTCCAAGTGTTTTTGTAACTGAAGTAAAAGTCTACAAACATATGAGTTATACAGCTGCATGGTTCAGCTGGCTATCTAGTCGCATTTTTTGATTTTGGGGTGTAATTTCTTGTTTTTAAATTAAAAAGAAAAATCTTGCTTGATAAACTGTGGAATGCTTAACAGTATATTTAAAACACTGCCTGATCATTAACTGTAAAAAATGATTCTAACAATAAAGATGTGATGATATTCAGTCAACTTGGGAGGTAAATTCTGGTTTCAACTTCATTCTGGTTCCTAAAAAAACAAAAAAAAGAAAGGGTTGGGTCTTTTCTAAAGAAGAGAGACACTTTTACTTCTCAGGAAGGGATTTGGTCATCAACAGGACAGATGCAGCTCCTCCATTACCCTCAAATCTCAAACACTACATAGCAAGAAGGATTCTGCAGTGTTCAGAACTCTGACTTCTTAAGGGACTTTCAGTGAATGAAAAATCCCAGGTAATTAAGAAGCAATGCTCCATGTAAACCTTCCTGCCTAATAATGTAGAAAGAGGAAAAAATTCAAGATTTCAAAATGATGTGTGCTGAACTGTCTTTTGAAACCTTAGTGAAATGTTAAGAACACTTACAGAGCAGACTTGCCCGTGCGGGGATCTATGTATGTAGTGGTTCTTCGGTTGTGATCCACAAAATAGGGAATTCCATCCACAGTAAATCGCATTTCCCAGCCCTCTGGCAAGGGCTTCTCATTTAACTGACTATGGACACAAGAAAATACATTGTAACTGATCAACTTAATCTATTAAGTCAATGGAGTAATAACTGAGACAGTAAGCATTTTAGCAAAATCTAGAAAATCTACAGATTGAGAAAATTTCCATTTGGATTTATTTTAGCTTTATTCCCCCTCTCATAAACTTTCAGTCAGCTCTCAATTAGACCAAAATGACTGGTTAAGTAAACATTAGCTCATTTGATTGCACTACCCTAAATAAAGGCAAGAAAAAAACTTAGGAGAAAAGTGTAAGCAAGGTTTGTTTCCTTCACAAACAACAGAATTTTATCTTCTAACTATGAGGTTTTTAGTCAAAAACTGTCATAATTTCAATTAGCAGCTTTTGGTAACTCATACATAATTTCAGCAGCCAAAAATGTTTCAAAATGACAAAAATAAAAGAAAATGCAAATACTGACCGTGTAGAATTTTCTGACAATTTCCAACTCAGTTTTGCTATACACAAAAGCAGATCTCAACATAGCTGGAAGACCTGAGCAGTACCACTGTGAAGTGCTCCCCAGTGGCTTCCCTCCATAAATACCATGTCCTGACTGTGCAGACCAAACATTCTGTTGTTGGGCTGCTCCAAGAGTAACTGCTCTCCACAGCTGGCTGCTGCAGAGGTGAGTGGCTACAGCTGTGACCCCTCTCACACAGCCTTGGCTGCCCCCCTTCCCTTCCTCCATGGAGGACAGGTGAAGTTGCTTCACCACAAAGACGTTTTCAGCTCAAACAGCAGCTGGGACTGAACACACCTCACCCCCAACTTCCTCCCTCCCTTCCTTACCTTGAAGACTTCGCAGTGACAGAGCCCAAAATAAACAGAACTCTAGTGTTTCTAGTAGTGCCTCAAGTTCTCTGTCTCCATTATTCCTCCTTTTTAAAAAGGTGTGAGGAAAGGTGCTACAGTTTTTTGGGTCTGCCTTCTTTCTGTCTCCTACCTATCCCTGAAGTGTCCCCAAGGCTAGCTTGGATGGGGCTTGGAGCAACCTGGGATAGCCCATGGCAGGAGGGTGGAATGAGATGGGCTTTAAGGTCCCTTCCAACCCAAACCTTTCTGTGATTTTATGACTGTCTGGGAAACAGCCAAAGTCTTATTCAAGACTCTGCACTATCTCATCATGGTACAAAGGAAACATCTCCTTCCTCCAATGACACAAATGTTTAGACAAATGTAATTGATTACTTATGAAAAGCAGAAGCTGTCCTGGGGAATGAGCTTATTGCTTACTGTCGACCAAGGCTTTTCTGGTTAATGTAGGATGACAAAGCAATACTTGTGACAGTTTTCATTTTGGCCAATATCTCAACTTTTTATCAAGCTCCCTCATGTTTGCATAGCACAATCCATGCTGCACCTGTGGGCAGTAACTCCTGGCTCACTCTACTCTCATTACTTGGCTACATTTTAATTTCATTTACATTTTCATCATACATGCAGCTGCAACCAATTTCTTACCCCTGACTCCTGGGGTCTTCCCACTGAGTGATTCGTGTGTTGTGATTGACAAAATACACTCTGCCATTGCTGTCAGTTCTCTTTTCTGAAAAGATGTAAAAGGAGAAAAAATTAAATTCCCTTTTTAATATATTGCAGAGACTATATCAAATAAATAATATCAATCACTAGACCCTGCCACAGCCTCTCCTGCTCTCAGGTTTCTCTGCACCTCCTCTGACCCAACGTATTTTCACTTTCATTGACATTATTCCTTACTATGTGATTTATTTTTCGATTGTAGGAAAAATTAACTGGAAAAAGGGAAAACCTTGAGGTGTTTGGTCCACAGGAAATTTCAGCTGCATCAAATATTGTCATGTGCCTGATAAGCAACACAGAAAACAAACACAGAGGAGGGAAGAGATGTACATAGAAGTATCAAGAAGGTACAAGGGGGCTTCAAATTCCAGTTATAGCAGAGAATAAAAAATGGTCAATGCAGTTTCCAAGAAAACCCATTTATATTTTCTCTCAGATGAACAATGGGCATACACTGACCTAACACTGCCTATGAGAAATGCTCTGGCTTGCTCCTCTGTACCATTCTGCAGCGCTTCATACCATTTTTATTTAGTGTTGCAAGAGAAACAAATTACAAAAATGGATCAAAATCTGACTACCACAGGTCAAAAGCTTCAGTTTCTAGAAGTCTGTAAGTAGGTATTTGCCTATGATCCTGACAGCAGAATTCCACACAATGTGGGACTCAGTTTGCCATTTCCTGGACAATGCCAGCCTGAAGACCTTTCTGTGAAATGCTATATATGTAATGTAACTAAGCACAAGTGTGGGGAACGACAGTTTTACGGCACCAAGTTACATCAATACGAGGACTAAAATTCCAAATAGTTCTGTTTGAAAAGCAGATGAACCCAAAAACTCAGGTCCAACTCTGCCAAGTAATTACTTGCTCCAAACTCCACAAGAGAATTCTGAGAGCTTTGCCTACGTATTATAAAATTTGAATTTTTATATCTGCTTGATAGCCACACCAGAAAACAGTTTTACACTTCTATTTTTTTTTTACACCCTGCCAAAATTTGTATTAATTGTAAATGCTCAACCCTGTAAAGTACAAGAACAAATTTATTCCAGGGAGAGGGCCAAATCAAGAAGAGGTTAGGTGTCACTATAAAAAACATTTTCAGACCAACAAAACTCTTCAAGAGTTGTCTTGGAGAGAGAATTTGGCAGTATGATTTAGAGAGGATTTGAAGCCTGATTTAGCAGGAACAGGATGGTGGGGGGGAATGAAGAAGTCTCAAAAGGAGGACCATGTTAAAGCAGCTATTATGCTTGTTACTAATGGAGTAAACCAGAACACTTTATAGTTTCTAAACCACTTTAAAATGACATAGCCTAGTCAAGATTCTGTTTTAACAGCACATTCGATTAGATCTAATTTTAAAATATTTTTAATCCAGATTTTAATTTTTAAAAACTAGCTTAGAACAGCTGACAAATAATTTGGCAGAAGTATGTATGCTTTAGTGTTTAATTACATTGCATTACAAAACACATTCAAGTTAGTCTTACCCCATCCATGTGGCAGAGGGCCAAGAGGATCAAACTCTTTGTTCTGTGTGGATGAGAAATCCTGGTTCTGCAAGTCACATGAACAAATGAGGCATTAATGACTAGTCATTTACTTTCCAGATGTTCTACCATAGCCATCCTGAATTATTGAAGTAAATGCATTTTTGTTAATGTTACACATAAGCAAAGATGCCAACTATTTATTTTTCTCCACAGAGAAGGCCTGTTTTACTGACCTTGGCATGCTTAACTAACTAAGGTGCCAAGATATAATTATTCTTTGTTTAGTACCCCTGCCTACGCAGGAGGAAATTGGTACAGTAGCACCCAAAACAATCAGAAACTTCATTCCTGCACTCAGTACAGCTCCCCCTACCACTACTTATGGGCTCCATTTTATTTTCACACAGAAAGTAAATCAGAACCTACACCACTCTTGAGGAGCATGAGTAGCATGAGTTGGAGTGATCTACTGTCTGCTATTCATCAGAGACAAACAATGAATTAAAAGTGTTGGAAGGATTATTTTCAATTTCCCTGCTCTTCTAATGTTCATTGTGCATAATTCATTTTACCCAGAGCAGAAACGTATGGCCTGTGAGCTTGCTTACCTCCCAGCTGTTTGGCCAGGGTAGCACAAGACACAATACAAATAAACCCGCTTATTACTAAGCTCTGGTTTGTTTTGAGCCAAAGGCTTCATCAATATTGCACATAAATTTTATCCAAGAAGCCTTATATTGAGGTGACAACTAAACCTCATCTGCTGACTGCAAGGAGATGAACCAACATTACAATGAGCCCTCCCTGCCATGCTACACACAGAGCTATATTATCAAAAACCATAATAGAGTCTGCTGCCTTTATGGGGAAAGGTCACCCTTTCACAGGCACGTGCAAACCCCAAAACCACCCTCACCCTCAGTCCCACATGCATTCCTTACCCCATATATAAACCTCTGGTTGAACTGCTGCATGGCTCCCTGCAGCTGGCTGCGCTGGAGCTGCCACTGCTCGTAGTTCCGCACAGACTCCAGCGTTGGCCTCTGCCACGTCGTGGTCCTGGTGAAGTGGTCAACGTAATAAATCCTGCCCATGTTGTCAACTCGGCGCTCCCAGCTTGGGGAAAAAAGACAAGCCACAGTTGTCAACAGCTGGCAATTTAAGGGCTCAGAGACACTTGGAGACCAATGTGGCAGAAGGGAACAGAAAGCATGGGCTCATCCATTTTTTTCTCCTTGTACCCTCTGCTAAAATTATGCAAGAGCTAGAATTGTTTTACAAGAATAATTTTTATTTGTTGCGTACTATACAAAGTCAGACCCATTCCATTTACTGTATTTTTAGGGTTTTTTGAAATAGTTTTCAAGAGCTGTCTAGACCACTGTCCATACTGTGCTGGCATCACTGCAGTTATCCCACCCAGCCTGTAACACAAGCCTGCTGGTTTCTCCTAAAACACAGCAACCCTCCTGACATTTTAAGCTATTCAATACAAGACTTCCTCCTGGTCTGATCTGGCAGAAAAGAAAGGTTTGGGCATGGGGTTTGCTGTTTTGTTTTGATTTTCCTTGGGGTTTCTTTTCTAATTTTCAGTTCATATGAAATCAATACTACTTATGAAACTTGAAAGAAAACATTCTATTCTATTCTAACTAAACTTCAGCAATTTACAAGTTCATCTGTTCAAAGAGTTCAAAATAACTTGAAACATGACAGGTGGGCTCCATTTATGAGACTGAATGTTTTTGTTCTTTAATACCAAGTTCTCTTTACTGTCTCACACTTTCACTTTGTAATTCTTTATAGCCTGTGAACCATTTGAGGATGAAAAAGTGCAAAAGAACAACTCTTGTATTTTTCTTATATTGTTAAAAAATAAGAAACAGCAACTGTGAACTAACATCACTGGCTGCTCTGATGCCAAGGGTTGGAGAAGTTTAATAATGAAAGCTGGTTTCTATGTGCATAATAAATTGGTAGCTGGGAGCCCTGAGACAAGATCAAAGGCCTGCAAACAGTAACCTCGGGATAAGAGGTAACCAAAAGCATTCCTGCTCAAGCTGATGGTTACATCAGTCCCAAAACAATTCTCTGTGGTTTTGGCACTCTTTTACTCTTGGGGGTGTCTACTGCCTTTAACTGAAATCTGTTTCTCAGTCAGTAAAGATGCACTTGCTTAATCTTTGACAGGAAATTCAGATTTGGTTATTTTTGACATTCAGCTCTTTTCCATATGGGAAACAACCTGAAGCAACTGGGTTCACATTTCTATTTTCAAATATCTGTTCCAGCTTTAGCAAACTGTCAGGCAATTAATTCCTGAAAAACCCAGACATCTGAGATGATTGTATGGCTGATCCTGGCTCACCTTGGAGGAAGAGGCTCTGGCCGATCCCACGTTGTTCTTTTTTCAACATGATCCACATAGTACACTCGACCATGCTGGTCTACTCTTTGCTCCCAACTGAAAGTAGATCAAAAAAGTTTAATCTTCCTCCAGATCAAACTACTCCAACCATTCATCTACAGCATAAAGATGAGAAACATTTGTTTTCATAAAAGGCTTATTTCTAAACAAAATGATTAAAACTAACCCTTGGCTCATGAGATGCACCACCATAATGTGCAGCATAGAGTGGTACCATTCATATTACCAGTGATTCTATGTCAACTAAAATTAAAAAAAAACCCCTAAAACATTGTATATGACCACCTTTCTGTGTGGATGCTCAAATTCATGCCTAGATGTACAATTTTAGCAAAATTTTGTATTCAATATCAAGTGGATCAATAACCTGTTGAACAGAATCAACTACAGATCATTATCCCCTTTTAGAGTAGCATTAATTAAGCATATTAATACATTGATATGCACATTTTTCAGTGATCAAGTATATGGAGAGATCACCATAAGGGCACTGGCCACTTTCTGCACATGCAATATTTGGGATAATGACTTACCCCTGTATTTGCATCAGGTGTAGTATCACAGGAGAAAAAAAAAGCTATTTGCCATTTCTGATGAAATAAAAATTATAAAGCAACAACTGATGTTTTCAAGGCCACTTTTTTATTTCTGTTGTCCTGTGAGGTAATTCAGACCTCTCCTACCTTTTGGTTTAACTACCTGCAAATCAAGGCAGGTAATTCAGCAATTAGACCACTCACATTGGGAAGTCGTTGATTTCTCTCACTCAGAGCCCAGAAACATTTTTGCTGTTGTTTTTTATTTTTAAAGTTGAGAACTTTGAGGCAACAGGCCAATAATCTGACAAATTCTGCATGTACCAAAAGCACAGCAGCATGCCCACACTACTCTCAGGAGCTGCACTCTGAAATCCAAATCTCCACGAGTGCAACAGCAGCTTTTCTTCTACTTATCCGTATCCATATTTTCCTACCTGACTTTATTTTAATTTCAAGACAACAAGCTGTCACACAATTTTAAACCCACATTTCACTGACATGGGAAAATAAGATAAATACCAGAAGTAATTCTTTCCTTGAATGCTTAAAGACTGACCATACAAAACAGTTATAAATCCTTCATATTCATATTGGAGGGTTATTGTCAGGCAGCAAAAGGCAGGTGTTATCAATGGTTTGTTACATCTACTGTAAATAAAATAAAGTACAACCAGAGAAGTCAGCACACATGGGGAGAAAGAAGTCATTAAACCCATACCCAGGTGGAAGAGGACCTTGGCTGACTGTAGTAAGGGCCTGAGGTGAAGGATTTACTGGCTGGACTTGTCTCGACACTGGAGGAGTGGTGAGTGCAGGAGTGGCAGGAGCTGTGGTTGCGGCTGTGGCCCCCTCAGGGCTCTGCTCTGAAGGTGTATTTGAGGCTGTACCTGCCAGTGATCCTGCACTGGCCCCATCACTTTCTGTGGATGTGGATGAAGGACCATTTGCACTTGCTATGATGTCAGAGAGAGAGGAGAAAAAGCCTTTAATTGACATTTATCACCAATCTATTGTAGAAGTTACACATTACAAAAGCAAACCTGCCAGAACTGCTGTTTCCACAGCCACATTTTGCAGCTCAAACAAAAACTAAACCGCAACTCTGTTTCACTGTAAAAATGCTTCAAAATCCAAGAATGGCCATCAACAGCATTTTGATATTTCTGAAAAATATTTACCATGTCTGCATTCTGTAAATATTAAATTATGATTAAAAACCACTTCCTTGTACTAATGAATTAATTGTTTTCCATTTATTATTTGGAGTAATAATTTCAGTGATGACAAGCCTAAAATTTTTAAGAGGAGATTTGATATTGCATGGAAAGTAACAATCACAATGGGAGGGGAACACAGACATTCTTTAAATGTTTTTGGTTTTATCTTAACACCATTTGGTGGGTGGGGTTAGAAGTTGAACACAGGTAGTCTCATCAACTAACTGCACTGGAATAATCTTTTAAAGTAATTACTGCATTGCAGAGCCCATCCAGACCCAGCATTTATCAATTGTAATAATGAGACTACCAAAACATTGCATTGTATTGGGGGTAAAGGAATTACACTAAAAACATCAAGTAACTTTTCAGAATTAGTGGCCTTCAGGTAGTTTTTAAATAACTAGATAAAAAATCTATCCATTTCAGCAGAGAAGAGTAAAGAACATTTTAAGTGCTGCAACTTCACAGAATCTAACTGCAATTGTAGAAACCAACGACTCGTATCTTAGAACACAGCATTATCAACTTGAGGCAGTTCTGTGAGTCCTTCAGTGGATTTCATGTCAACCTCAATGGGTGCCTTAGTGCAGCAGGAGCACTCACTTGTGTTCTCCTGTCCCAACTCCACTCTCTGTAGCACCATCACAGACTGCCACCACCCCTGAGCAGATGTGGAAACAATAAATTTCCACTAACGGGAACAATGACTAAATAACATGTACCAAATGCAAGCTAAAAAATACTCCTTCAGAAATGACCTGCCAAAGAATTTATTATCAAAGTGCAGTTAAACACCAGGAGCAGAAAGAGTTATGTCCACCCAAGGAGTGCCCAGCCCCACGGACGTACCGGCGACCGACGGGGGTCTGCGGGGAGTGGGGGGTGGCGGCCTGGCAGGCCTGGGAGG
>JBBMKD010000067.1:1313840-1348859 GCA_037834095.1 Argya squamiceps | reverse complement strand
TTCAGAAATGACCTGCCAAAGAATTTATTATCAAAGTGCAGTTAAACACCAGGAGCAGAAAGAGTTATGTCCACCCAGCCCCACGGACGTACCGGCGACCGACGGGGGTCTGCGGGGAGTGGGGGGTGGCGGCCTGGCAGGCCTGGGAGGTCGGGCAGGTTTGCAGTTTCCATTTGTGAGTAACGGAGAGTCACTGCCATTAACAGTCTTGTTTTCACTGGAAGCAGCATCCTCACAGTTTTCAAGGCCATTTGAGTTAGTCCTTTTGTAGGAAAAGACACAGAGAACTGTTCTAGTAGTGTATGGGTGACATGAAACTTTGCAAATCACAGAATCATAGAAGAGTTTTGGGTTGGGACAGGCCTTAAAGCTCATCTTGTTCCAGCTCCCTTCCAACAGACCAGATTGCTCCAAGCCCCATCCAACCTGGCCAGGGACACTTTCAGGAGGGTCAAAAAGACACATAAAAGACACCAGAATGCAACAGTTACATCTCGGTGAGATTTGTAACATTCACAATAATTCCAAGTATCTATACATCTGTATAAATACACAGAGTTTATCTCCTGAGGTACTTGAAACCTCAGTTGATGGAAAGGTGGTGAAATAGATGTATATAACAGCTTTCACCAAAATCTCCTCTGTCATTTCCTAATTTGATACACTAGCCCTTAGGTCCACGTTCTGGATTTTGCTGTTCAGCTGCTTCTGCCCATGAGTCCCTAATGAGATAAGAAACTGACTAACATCTGAGAAGAGCCTGTGTGCCTTTACTCCACAGGGCTAGCATATGCTCAGAATACACAAAATGCTACAAGTTTTTAGAAATCTTACTTATGCATACATATTTTTTCCTCTAAAGTCAATTGTGGAACAGGCTGGAGAATTTAGGACTAAGCATTAAAGTTTTGACCAACAGCCGTGAATATAAACTGCTCAACCTTACAAGAATTAAGAAACTACGTAACAGTACTGACCCATGCTGTGCTGTTCACTTACACCTAACTGAGTATTATTCTGATATATTTGTAGCTCCCTCAGCAGAGTTAGAGGTATCTACATATTTATTCTAAAGCATTTTATTTTCAGAATATGTTGGGCAAAACAAAAAGGTTGTCAAACAAAATTCTAGTGGATTTACAGGTGAAGCACATAAGCCATCAGAAATAAAGGAAGAGGTTACAGTTTCAACCCAATAACTCTAAAATGACATTCCTTTAAATGTACACAAAATATAGCCCAGCAGGTAAGGCTAAGTAAATCACAAGTCATAAAGAACCAAGTAAAATCACATTCATTTAACCTCAATATCATGGTCAAACACACTTTTGCTCTATACCAGGTATGATGCCTGTAATTCATACCACACAAACACTAAAGTAAATTACTCTGAAAGTGGATCCAAATTATTAGTGACCTCAAGTACGCAGGAGGTTTAGCCCCAGTTTTTCTGCCAATCCACCCTGGTCTTTCACATCATGCCCGTGTAGAAAGTCACTTTCTTGATCATTTACATGATCCTCACAATGACCACCAGATGCCCCCTGGTTGACACCAAAACTGAATCATTATTACTATTGTTTTTATTATCCTAATATACACTCAGGTATTCTGAATATCCAGACATCTAAACATTCTTTAAATCACAAAAAGGAAACAGAACAAAAATAAACTTTCATGGGAAGCCTTCAGACAACATAGCCAAGAGTAAACAGTTTTAAAAAAGTGAAATTTAGCTTGGCTACTCCAGATGTCATCCAGAGTGCTGTGCCTTGTACAGATCCTTAAAATACAAGTAATACTGGGAACTAATTAAAGTAACACTATCTTGGGCACACTCTTATCCTACCAGGCAGAAAGGTTCATAATCCGATAACAGCCTTAGTGCACTTTAAGTGCTAGACAGTTTTTGGGATCTTCTTAACAAAGCTAAATATAATTCTGATACCTCCATGCTATAAAGCAAACCAGTGTAAAAACAACCAGTGCCATTTGTTTGGGGTTTTTAAAATATATAATTTACTTTGGGTGATCACTGGGGGAAGGATGAAGAACACAAAGGGGAAAAAACAAAAAGATCAGTCAGGTATGGAGGCAAAACTGAGGTCAAACAATGGAGCCAAGGAACAGTTCAGTATTTTTGTTTAGGGCATGCTGAGATCTTAACAGATACTGCTGCAGGGCATATTCATAAATTTTTCATTGTCTTCTTTACAAAACACGCAACTCCTTTTTCAAAACTGTGAATACTAAAAGGCAGAATAAAAAAAAAAAAGAGGAAAAAAAGTCTTACCGTGTATCACTCCTTACTCTGGAGCTTTCACTCTGTGTAGGACCTTAAACATCAGGAAGAAAAAGACAACAGAAGCATAAGCAACACTGAACCATCTCCAAGGAAAGTAGCACCCTTTATTGCTCACCTTCTGTCAAGTATGGATGTAAGACGTGTGCTGCTTATCTACTGAGTTTCAAAGCTGTACATATTTTGCATGTCTCTATTTGTGTGTGTGAATACAATTTCTTTTAACCACTGCCACTGTAATACTTCCACCTTATGGAAGATGTAACATCATTTGACTGTATGAATATTCCCAAAAACACCACAGTTTAATAACACTGTCTTTCTGGCAGTATGAAGCAGTGTTCATTGGTTTAAGTGGAGCTGGTTTTTCATACTCTCTCCCTTTCAGTAATGGCAGGCAGAGCAGAAAGGGCAAAAACTTCACTAAAATCTCCTCTCTGGTTGGCTGGGGGCCTTGTTTTCTGGGGCTCTCTAGCCCAGACCCTTCCCCTTCTCAGTAAATTATTTAACATAAAGGCATTGAAGCAGGTACAAAAATATGGCTGCACTCCAAAAGCATTACAGCAGCTCAGCCTAGATTTGCAAATGTTTTGCAAATGCTTATTCAGCCAGCTTAGAAATATTTGCTTTTTGTGCCAGCATTTGCAAACTTTGAATATGCAGCACAGAACTGCTCATTCATGTAGACAGCACCAATACTTTATTTCCATAGACTAAAACAAATGTCATTAATAAAGAAATCAGTTTTCAGTTCAGATGGGAACTGTGGACAGATCTAGGCCAAAGACAAGGATGTAGTCACAGAAAGGCTTAGGATAATGTGCTGTTAGTGGACTGTGCATGGAAGGAATTAAATCCCAGCAAGAGAAAACTTAACTTAAAAGCAACTCCACAAACAATGTGTTTGCCTGAAGTGCCTTTAGTCTCTACAATGTGCCAGACTACTTTAACATTTAACTCCTTCCTTATGTGCTCCAGTCCCTTGACTACCTGTGAACCTTCTACTGAACTTGGGGCTTGCTGTGTCAAGCCCAACCCTGTAAATAACACTCAATTCCATCACCTGCATGACTTTCCCCACCTTTTTCTCAGTAGATGAACTTTGAGAAATCCAAGAAAGCACAGATGAAAATCAAGTATTGCATAAAAGGAAAATTTGGTACTTTCACTTGATAATTTTATCTCTACACCTCAGCTCTGCTCTGTAAGTCACACAAAATCCCAGCATCTGGCTTTTACTTACAAATAAATTTCCACACAACCAGTCTGTGCAATTTTAACAAAATGCAAAGAAAATGGACTAAAAGCTCTAAGAAATAACAGTTACAGAATTTGTGTTTAAATTCAATTTTTCTATGATACTCAGATGAAATTTCAAAGCAACTGCCTTTAGGACTTTAAAAGTGCCCCCACAACCCAGAAACCTGGAACCTGTCCAGCTGGTCACTACTGCAGACAGCTTCTCATGCTGCTTTCTAGGAAAATAACTCTTACCTAGTTCTACTTCTCAATGTACTGTATTTCAGAAATGCTCCACTGTCCTGCTCCAAGGGAATTAAAATTACCTTTTTATTTTACTGTAATTAGATATTTGACATGTATTCAGGTTTTCAGTTTAAAAAACTGTACACACCAACTAGACAGAAAGTGGATCCCTCTCTGCAGCTCTCCACAGGGAACTAAATCTATGAATACATTTATTTAAACGAGCTATTGAAAGAAAAATTAATATAAACCTATGTCTCCTAGTAAGCAGAATACTTACTACTAGGATGATGATGAGATCAAAGCAACTTTATATTTTTTCTGCTTACGATGTCATTAAAATTCTAGAGCTTTCATTAACATTTGGGACCACTAGATAAAAGTTTGCAAAGTCCAGAAAATAAAGATGCTGATCTGGTTTTTGTTGCAATAAGGCTGAAGGTCTGTCCTGTGAACTATGACTCCACCTCAAACAAAAATGTATGAGATTTCTGATCTCTATAAACAGAAAGTTACAGAAGCTGCTGCTATTTGGCTTATTTAATGGCTTTGCCTAGCAGATATATGTAGATTTGGACTGAAAGTTACTTACTTCTTGTACTTGAGGCTTCCCCATTGGTCAGGAGCTCGGAGTCAACCTGCATCCCATCCAGACAGACTGACAGATCTCCCACCACTTCTGTTGGCTCCCTGTCACCGACGAGGTGCAACGTCACCACCACCTGCTCCACTGGAAAAGAACACACAACAGAGGCAGCTTATCTGACAGCATGGAAAAAAAAAAGGCCTTTTATTCAAGAAGTCTTTTGCAGACCTCAGTGACCAAGGGGAAAAAACCTCAAACACCCCCACAACTATGGCTCTGCCTCTCCATTATTTTTTGTGTGGTAAAGCTGAGCATTTTCATATATCATTAGAAAGTTATTGTTTCTACAAAAACTGGAGCATCATCTTGTTGCTGCCTAGAAAGGATTGTTATTATTATTATTATTATTATTATTATTATTGCAGAGACTGAGTCTCACATTTCTACAGCAATTAATGCACCTGCCCTCAATATAGTTAGGAAGTGTAATTCACTTTATTCTTGATGAAGAGCAGATATTATTTCTGTCTTCTGACTAAAACACTTCACATTTACCTAATGACATTGAGATTCACATTCAGAATGTGAACATTTTCCCATATCCCCAGACCAATGGTATATTCAGGGTTTTCAGTGAAACAGAACTGTAAATAAATACTCTTGCTAAAGGGTTTGAAACAAACCCCAGTGAGCTCCAACAGGTGCCTGGTGTCAGACAGCAAATGCACTGACCCACAGGGATTTTCACCCAGATTCAACAGGACAGACACTGCCAGGAGAGCAGCTCTCACTGCTGGCAGCATTCCCCACCTGCAGCACCCATGTGTGACAGTTGGGAAGCCAACACATCTTTAACAGAACAAAAGGAGGACAGCACAGAGCTCTGTGCTGCAGCCCCATGAGTGCTGTAATGGCTCTGTAGAATCTTGTGTTTCTCCTTCAAGCTTCCCAGGATGCACATACTGCCCAAAGCCCTAATTAGTCCCAAGATAATTGAAATACAACATACACCCGTAGCACTATTTAAAACAAAAATAACTTCACACATTTCCTGTCTAGCACCAGTCCCAACCATAGTTTTAATTTTTAAGCTATGAAAAAGGAAACTCTTCTGTTTAATTAGCCCTTCACTCAGTCTTGCACTCACTAGCAAAGTGAAAAACATCTTGTTTCCAGGGACATCATAGCAGATTACTCTGAAAAAGTAGGAGAAAGCTCATAAAAGCAACCAGAAGCACCAAAAGGAACCCTTAAGGGCCATTTTCAGAGGTGCACACAGCACTCATATCCACTGACAGACAATTCCTGAGGAACTCTGTGGCATTCTGAGGTACCCTCCACCTTGGACTTACGTTTCATACTGTTGGATTTCAAAGTCTCATGGATATCCAGAGCAGCACTTCCCAGAAGGACATCAGACTTTAATGTTTGATGGCTCCAAACTCGAAAGTTCAATTTACTTACAGGAGTGACAATTCTGAAAAGAAAAGGTTGAGCACTGTTAGGGCATTTGTTGGTGGGGAAGGGGGTGAACTGAGCCATCTACTGCCACTGTCACTAGAAGTTATTTAAAAACAAAGAAACAATGGTGGTAACATCAAACCATTTCCAATTATCACATTCTTGTGTCACCTGGATATGTCATGTCAATCAAGACTGTTGCAAGACTGTTCAGAGACTGAATATATTTTTTATTATTACTATTTTAAGGGAAATATAGAAAAACTACCAGTTACTCCATAGTAATACACAGTAAGTTCTGTGACAGCAACTTCAAAGTAATTTTTAATACTGATGTTCTTTTTCTGTAAGGAACACTCTAACATTTATATAGTTTTAAATTATTTGCATTGTGAGAAATGGGTACAAATGACTGCTTATTTTCTCAGTGGATAATTTCAGCTGTATGTGGTTGATAAGTCCAGACTTTCACAGTCAGCCAATCCCTTCAGAAGATCCACCTAACAAACTCCAAGGAGAGGAACCCCAAGAGGATTCACCCTCATTTCCAGAAGCCACTACACTTTTCTTTTTTATCCTGAAGCTGAATATAGGCAGCTGTGCCAAAGAATTTCCTAAAAACCAATTTACCTCACTAAGCTTCATGCAGCTTTAGTGACATTTCCAATGAAGTTGATATACAGGGGGTGTCTGTGCTCTGCTCTTACTCAACAAGAGCAAAAATGTTCCATGTATTATTATGTGGATTTGCACAGCACAAACCACAAACATTCCCATTAAAATATGAGAAAGGCAAGCTTTAAAAGGTAAAAGAAAATTCTGCTCTTCTTACATGCATATAAAGTGAAAGATTTTATATATCTCAGTGCAAAGTAAGGTAGTAAATAGTAATAACTAAAACCTCATAATAATCTAAATTACAATAAAAGTACAGATACAAAAAGGCTTCCCTCAGGCAATGTTTCAGGTGCTCCAACAAGAATAATCCCCAATTTAAGTACAAGCAAATCACAGAATCACTGAATGGTTTGCACTGAAGGGACCTCACAGCCCATCTCATTCCACCCAACTTTCCAATATCCCAGGTTGCTCCAAGCCCCATCCAACCTGGCCTTGAACACTTCCAGCCACAGCTTCTCTGGGCAGCCTGTGCCAGGGCCTCCCCACCCTCCCAGGGAAGAATTTCTTCCTAATATCCTATCTGGCATGCCCTTGTGAAAAGCCCCTGTGCAATGTGCAAGCACAGAATGATCTTTATCCCAGAGTTCCATGTGACATTAGGAGAAAACTAAATTTTATGTGTGAAAATACCTTGTGTACCTTTTTATTCACAAATACTGGGCCAAGCAAACATCAACAGCTGTATTCATCTTGAATCTGATGTTTCTTTTGTAGTTACAATTTGCATAAATTAACTGGGAATTTTGGATTTGTGCTTGAATTTAGAGGTGCACAAGACAGAGCCAACTACCTGTGTGATGGCATGGCACACCACAGTGGGACACAAAGAACAGCTACACTTTATAGCCAAAGAACTTCTGAAAACTGTAACTTTAAATATGACAACGAAAATGTGCATGGGACCATCAGTTTTGGTACTAAATTACTTAACTGTCCTTACTACTCATAGAATTAGAGCTCCTCTGATATCACACACAGCAATACAAAATAAAAGCACAAGCAGTGTAATAGTTTGCAAATATCTAATTCAGACTGTACTACATTTACTCTAAAAATTATACAAATGTCATCATCTCATGTAACATTCCACTCCTTTCTTAAAATAAAAGCACAGTCTTCAAGCCCACTGTCAATTGCTTTAATTTAGCTCATATAAATTGGAAAATAAAACCAAACCTACACTGTAAGATGCTGTTTCCACTTTGGACTATTTGTATTGTTGCATTTTTCTGTCTTCTTTGACTGTCCATCTACTGAGACTTCCACATAAGGGCTAGGTCCGAACCATTTATTCTTTTCTTTTAGTTTTGCTGAAATAACTGTTAAGAAAGAGGAAAAACAGTAATTTACTCAGGAAGATTTCAATTGCAAATAGTATTTTTCAGTTGGGTGCTTCAGTATTCAAGTGTCAGGTCATTGATGCCTCACTCAAGAAAAAAAACACATTAGATGGGTAAAAACCTTCTTGCATTCCAGCTCATTTATACAATGCCACAGCTCACACAAATGCCTAAAACATGCAACAACACTTCTGTAACATCAGACACTCTAATTAATAATAACCAGTACAAGATCCACAGAAGTGCTCAGGTGTTGAAAGCAGAAAATATCTTCTGAAACCTTCTCCTGTCTATCACCAGCCAAGAGAATTCCTGGAGTTTATTACACTGCTTGTTAAAAAGCTCAAAACAAGATCTGCCTCTCATCAAGGCACCACAGAAAATTGCCACAACTTCTCATGAACCCGAGAAATATCACTGGGAAAATGAATTTTGTGTAAGGTTTTCTGGAGCTAAGCAAACTTACTGAAAAGCTGAATCCAAACCCTGGGTTCCAGTAACTACCTCCTGTTCTAGCAACAACAAATCTGGACAGGACTTGCAGCTCTAGAGCTTTAATTCTGGTGGGGAGATGGTGTGCTGGGTGTTGACTGGGGATTTTTTTTTGTTGTTTGGGTTTTTTTAAGCATTCACTATTACTGACTGCAGCATTCCCATTTTTCCAAACACATTGTTATGCTGCCTCCTTTACAATGTGTCTACCCTGATGTTTGAGTCCCAGGTATTGGATTCACTGGCAACACTGAACTCACAAAACAGTGCTGAACACAAAGATATTACCATTTCCAGTTGGCCCCTGAATTCACTGTTCTAACAAAAAACAACTTGCTCTTCTGTGTGTTTATCACCCACCACAGCCTCACTACATCCTTAAAAAAAGAGATGACTAATTCAGGCCCATCTGGCTAATCTCCCCAGATTCCCTTTATAGTCTATGCTCCTTTAGAGATTTAGAGAAGTAGCTTAGTATAAACTGTTCTGAACTGCTCTCTTACTCTGTGCATTACAGACATCTCACAGAATTTAACTGATTTTCACAAACAGCTCCCCATCCTTCCCCTCCCATCTTCAGTACTTCCATGCTATTATAGCACCTCATACCTCAACATCTCTAATTATCTCAAAGACCTGCTTTGCAGCAGCAGAAATCAGCAAATTTGTACCTACTTTCAAGGTTTGTTCCTACCCAGACACCCTGAAAATTAATTTAAAACTAATGAGGGCAGCAGACTGGGGTGCTGAGGGTAGGGCAGGTGGGAGGTAACACCAGCAATAGTTTGCTGCAGATAATGGCTGAACATCTACAGAAATTCAGACCTGAAATTCAAATACCTCAGTTGTCTCAAATCTAAACACTAAGGCATTTATTCAGCTTCCCTGTCTTTGTGTGAGGCTCAGGCCTTTGGCAGGGAAAGCCTTGGACAGCAATCACCACTTCAATCCTTGGCTCTGCTCTCCATCCCCACGTGGAGGAGGCACCTCTGTGAAAACCTCTTCCAATTTCTCTCCAATATCCACCTGTAGGGACAAGATTTCTCTACAGCCTCACAACCTACTGAGGAAACACAGGCTTGTGACCTCAGAGGGACAGCTACAGCCTGGATAACTCAGTAAGATCCAACCTCCTTCCCAGTCTAAAGCTTCCCATCTATTTTTGACAATTCTTTTCATCCCCACAATATCCCTTTTCTGAATCTGCATATGCCCACAGGTCTTCACAGTGAGGGTGCAAAATTTACTCTTGAGGCTTCTAAACAGAGACCTGCACACACCCCCAGATCTCCCATTCAGTTTTGGTGTCTCAGTTAAATTTCCAGAGAGCAAAAGTGAGGAAACCTTGATAATTAAGTCTCAACAGCTGCTCTGTTGGTGAGGCACTACAAAAAGCAAAGCCTGTAATGTAAATCCATTTCCAAACAATCCAGATGTGTTCAATTACAGTGATATTCTCACCAACACTTTTATTAAATTTTTATCCATTTCAATGGTGGCCATAAAAACATGTAACAAGGGAGAAGCTGTAAGTCAACTTTAACAAACAGCAGTATCAGGAAAAGTGTTAGATTTGATATTATGCCAAGTTTCAGTAAGTGCAAGCAATATCATAATGCATTATTACATTTCCAGGAGAACTGCCTCTACAATTTACTTAACAGCACCCAGAAAGAATTATTCCTTTCTTTTTTCTTTTACACAAATCTGTATAATTTCAAAATGCATTTTAGATAAAATCCAGAATAAAATAGTTGCCAAGTAATGATGGCCTAACATCAATCTTGACTTCTCTTGGGCATTTTACAATGCAAAACTTCCTGAAATGCAACACAGTAAACTCTGTTTAATTGTGGAAAAGCACATTTCTAACCAGAAAAGACAGATAATTTCAGGAGGCTCACCAGTGATCTGAAGCTGTGATTTCATGGACAACCCACTGGCTGGTCCTGATCTGGACCCACTGCCAGCCATAATATGGGCTGGATCTTGAATCTGCATGAAGAGAGAATGCAAGCATTTCAATACTCAGAAGCTCAAAACTTCATCTGGTTTTTGACACGTGGATACATCAGTGCAAACAAACCCACCACAGTTGGTTTTTGTCTAGTTCCTTTCCATTTCCCCAAAGTACAGAAAATCCTTTAAGAAGGGCTCAGTCTCTATTACACCACAGGTAAGTATTCAGGTTCTAGGCAAAAAAGGTCTTTTGATTGTGTCACTTCAATTTGTCAATTAATGAGATGGTCTAATTCCAAAGTCTGCTGTACCTCTTATGTCTAAAACATCTGCTTGTCTTAGTATTGTAAATCCTGGATAAGTTTATCTTTCTGTGTAAAGTGCTACTTGGTTTTAAAAAATAAACAAACAGCAAAATCCACAAGCATAGCAAAAAGACTGAAAATAAATTATTAAATTAAAAAGGGAATTTCAAATTCAGAGAAACCTGCTTTTGTACCTTTTTTGTTTTTTCCTGGTCAGAGCAAGTCTACAGACAAGGGCTGTAACTCTACAAAGCACTTGAAAAAGGAGATACATCACTTTTGAAAGAGGGCAAGACAACTTTCAGTTACTGCACAACTTTCCTTCTTGGCATACCCCAACATTCACCCCAAGGCTGGTCTGATCTTCCCAGCCCCAGGCAGCACAGGTTTCTCTTTGCAGTACTTGGGTTTTTTTGTTTCTTTTTTCAGAGGCAGGGAGGAGGCAGCAGACAAAGTGGACAATGTGCATCACAGAGCTTCCAGAGAAATTAAATTGTGTACTAATACATCAAACACAGAGATCACTCTGGAAATATCCAGACGCCCCTGTCACCTATTCATTTATAAAACACATTTCACCTCAGCATCTCTTACCAACTGAACTCCACTGAAAGATGAACAGCCTGCTGGATACAACTCCCAGACCACTCACTGCATCCCTGCCATGCCACACTCCCTCCTTTGTGCCACTTCCACACCATTTCCCTGCCCAGAATCTACTCCAAACCATTTGTGCACCTCTCTGGGTGACCCCCCTCTCGTGGGGCTCAGCTGCTGTGGCCAAAGAGCTGCTCATCAGCCCTGAGCCCCCACTGCTGCTCCACTCTGGGCAGCCACAAACAGGATCCCAACGCACGGCAAACATCCCACGCCAGTTTTCAAGCACTTTTCTGCACACATTACTTCCAACAAGGAAAGGCAAGTGTTAGCTTAGGCTGCTATCTGTGAGTCAAAAGACTCCATTTATGAACTTACAATTGATAACACCACAAGCAGTTTATCTAACCCCAAACATATTCAGTCACACCAAGGAAACCACAATTTGTACAAGGAGATCAGGTCTCGATGTGGCAACTTTCTTTTTCGAGGCTGTGATTGAAGCAAATGTCTGGGACAGTGACTGTGGAAATTTTAATCCCACAGGTACTTGAAAGTTGTGAAATGGGTAATTCTTGCATCCTGCAGCTTGCTGATGCCAGTGTTCCCTATTGCAAAATGTGACCTCACCAAAAAAGGTACTAATTACTTGCTCCAATAGTATTTGGTGCTATTAGTAGAGTTCAGTGCTGTGGGCTAAATTTCAGATATGAATCACACAAATTTAGATCATGTCAGGGTGAAAAAGATTTTAATGTAAGTATTTAAAAAGTAGTCTAAATTTAAATTATTTAGAGGGTAATTCATAATTCTGCTCCTGTGATTGGTTGTACCAACCTCCCTGGGTACCCTTTATGCTGCATGAAAGCAATCAGATTTCATCTACACCAACACAGACACACTGCATAGTCTGAAGGAGTTTGGATTTACAGAAGAGCTGCCAGTTCCCACCTGGAGAAAGAAGACTGCACAGGATACACCTGAGACCCCTGAAAGGGATCACTCTGAACTGAACTCCCACACTAAGCACTTACACCATTCACACTCATTCAGAAGCATGTGTTAAAGCCAACTTTCATTTCTAACCCAGCAAATACACTCCTTAAATGATTTTAGTAACAACTGATCATTTTCACTGGGGATGTGCAGAGAAAATCTAGCAGCTTCACCACATCTGAAATGAGTGTCCTGCAAACACCCTCAGTTAACACATGTGGATGTATAAATGTGTATGTCAGGAGACACAGCCTTCACCAACAACCAGCTTAAGGAAAATTCCAGCAATATACTACCTGCCAAAACTTCTAAAAAAAGAAACTGTACTGCACATTGTTTAGTTCTCTCACCTGCTAGAAAGTTTCTCATTATTTTTGAACAATAAAACTGAAGAGTCTTATTTTATTTTACTCTTGCCTAAAATCTAGAGGCTGTTCACTTATAGCAAGCTCCATTAATTAACCAGGAAAAGCAGAGTTCCAGAGAAAGAAGCAGGAAGCAACAATTTACCTCTGCCCTGCACTTCAACATCCCTACCTCTCTTTCCATGTTTTCTAACACCTTGACTCCAGTGGCTCTTCTACTCCCCTGAAGTGCCTGCTGAGAAAGACTCCACAAGCAGAACAGCTGGTCCCATGCCAAACTCCCAGCAAAGAATAATCATGGAAAACACACTGCAGCTTTTCTCTCAGCTGGGCACTAATTTAAGTCTCTTCCCCTACCATGCATATTTA
Organism: Argya squamiceps; assembly: GCA_037834095.1. Lineage (NCBI taxonomy): Eukaryota > Metazoa > Chordata > Aves > Passeriformes > Leiothrichidae > Argya > Argya squamiceps. The sequence continues at coordinate 1,335,921 of JBBMKD010000067.1, read as the reverse complement.
TACTTTATCTGGATTTTTCACAACTCACAGAAATTTTATTAACTTCTCTACCTCCATCTCCATTAGTTTTTAGCTGGAATAGATCAGTAATTAAGAAAGTCTTTAGTGCAACACACAGGAAAGTGGGAAGAGAGCAGGTGGAATTATATACACCTCACTGTGTTAGGAAACAAATCTAAAATATATTGATTAGCCAAAGAAGAATCCATGGTGATTAATGAACTAGACTTAGAAAGAAGCAAAAGAGTGCAAAGGCAGTAATGCCATCAGTCACACATTCAGCTGCTGTCCATTTACACTTAATTTTTAACATTTTGCTCCTCTTTATTTATGTAACAAATACACCAAACAGATTTTGTTTGCATGCAAAAAATGACTGCATTAAAAGCTGCAGATGATTTCAACTCAAAATCAGCCTAGGGCTACTTGTAAACCTAATCACAAAATGCAAAAGCATACACTCCTCGATTAAAGTACTTCCATCTAGTGTTATTATAGATATGACACTTAGGAAGGTGAAAAGCAAATATATAAAAATAAATTTATAAATTCAATGTAATGCTACAAGCACTTTCACAAGTTGAAACTGTCATTCCAAACCTGAGAATGCATGTTAAGGTTTTTTTCTGCAGCAGAAAATGAAACATATCTTCATGGATATTTAGGGATTTGGTGAGGTCTGGGTTGGGTTTTGAGGCTTTTTTGGTTGGTTGGTGTTTTGTTTTGTTGTTCTGGTTTTGTTTTGTTTCAAGTTATAGTAAACTCCTATTGCCATTTTTCTCCCTGATGCTGCAACTCCCTTCCAAGAAATTGTCAGAATCTAAAATTTAGAACATTAGCTGAAAGGTTTGAGAGCTGTGACAGAACAACTGGGGCAGTGTAATGGATATTCAGAGCATGATCAGGTAAGTATGATTTTCTCAGAAATGAACAAGACAAATTCTTTGGCATATAAAAAATAGAACAGAAAGAATATCTTCTTGCCATTAAAAATAAACCATTGAAATTGTTGTCTGAATTTCCTTGGGAGCTGCATACCTGCTCCAAGGGAGGTTTGGTTCTATAACATCCTACCATAATATGTAAATTATCAGATAAATTATACTCAAATTCATAATTGCATGCACCATTGTTGGTACTCAGGCAGGTTTGAACAAACACTGCTTAAAATAAATCTGCCTCCCAGCAGGAGACTCAGACCATGCATACTTTTGGTCCTGTACTCTGAATCCCACCTTGCTTTCCCAGCAGCTTCTCCTTTGGCCTGACCCAGTGCTGCTGGGGCATTTTCATCCAAATGACAACAATTTCAACCACAGGTCACAGAGTGAGGGGTGTGCAAGGAGGAGGAGAGTGCAGCCCCAAGGATGCACTGGGAAAAAGGAAGGCAGCAAAGGAGGATCCTCAGTTATTTTTCTAAGAAATCATGAGAAAGCTGCTTTTCTCTCCACCCTTTTTAGTGCTTCGTGGTTAAAGCAAGGGAAGGGAAGAGCTGGGGAGGAGCTCCTCAACCCACAAAATCAGGGAGCATAGACAGAAGAGAAATGCTATCAACAGACTGAGAGACCTTCACTGGCACACCAATTTAACTTGGGTGATGACTTCATTCAGCCCTGTAATTTATCTGGTAAGGAACCAGCTTACTGAAGAAGGTAATTGTGTTTTATATATATTTGAAAGAACAGAAGACACCCAGTTGAGAATGAAACCCTGTGATTGTATTACACACCCATAACTTTGAAATATGTTGCCACATGCTCTTTATAATTTAAAAAATACTGAAATAATTGCACATTGTTGGCTGCTTTAAGTCTTATGTTAAGTAATTATTTTTAAGAATAGGCTAAGCTGCTCTTTGCAGGTGTTCCAATTCAAAGTGCATTTGGAATTTCAATAATGGAGAAAAAAAACCTGCAAAATGAAAAAAAATCTCATATATGTAGAAATTTTAAAAATGGTTTTGAGAACCTCACTATGTAACAGAAATACAGACTTTTGGAAAAGGCATAAAATATACAAAATTTTGTTTTAAAAACTGCATGTAAAATGTAACATATCCCTTTTACCAACAGGTAAAAGTTTGTTTGATATGTATGTGATAGGTATTTGATAGGTATGTGATAAATACATGCATTTTTTGTGTGTGAGAAATTATAGAAATACTTCCTCTCCTTCCCCCCACACACTGAGGCCTCTCTTTAACTGAAGGCATGCATACTGTGGCAAAGGTTTTTCTCTTTAATGTTAGCTATAACTACACAGTTAGTCCAGGCAGAGACAGGGAGTTTGGCAACTTACTTGCTTAGCAAATTTGCAGTTACTTTAACTGTTCAAGTTTCATCTTTAAAGTAAAATGTGGTTTGACAAAGCTAGTTTTAGTGGTTTACACTTTTTTCCCTTCTAAAATAAGTTTTAAGAACGTGGTCAGGTTTACTCAAACAAGTGAAAAGACAGAAAGGAAGAAACTGCTGAGTAATCAACCAGGGAGAAAAGAATAGAAACAGATTATAAGAGTGTTGAGTACACACTGGAAATGGAAGTAATTATGAGGTTTGCATCAAGGGATATTTATATAAGGAATATTTATATAAGGAATGGATCAGAGAGGTTTAACACAGAATGCAGCTTGGCTCCCTTTGGCGATTACTTTGTGAGCAGCACTAGATCCATTCACCAAGAAATGTGGAAAACCCGAGCAGTCTGTGCCATAACACAACTTGATGGAATTTAAAATGCCTGAATTGTCTTCTGAACAAATGTGAAATACATGCTGGGTCTGAAAACAGGCTGTGGTTTGGATTACTGAGCTGTGTGGTCCTGTCTCCCCTGCCATCAGAGCCAGCACAGGCACAGCTCCATGCTCAGCTTATCCAGGTAAAGCCAACATCCACGCAGCTGCTCCGAGAGCAAGGGATCCCAACTGAAAGATAAGATGGAGCCAATTCAATACACAGGCTAAAAACAGATTTGTGGGGAGTACAATTTACTCCATTTGGGAAGCAAACCAAGTGACACGACCTTCAGGGGCTGCATGGAGGGAAAAGTAAAATGTATAAACCAAAAAACAAATGAAAAGAAGTGCCCAGCTTCTGTCCTGGCCCCACAGTACACTTACTAATGAGAAATCTTTGATGTTGAAGTAGAAGCTTCCTCTACTATCCACTCTTAAAATTGTGTATTTTATTTTTTTTCATATCTGATCCATTTATACAATATGTATGATCTACTGTACTCCTGGCTCAACAAAGGAATCACTTTCTTGTTACATCTCCTTGAAGATGATAATTTCTGCACCCTTTCCAAGGACAGTGGTATATTAAAAGTCAGAAGTAACATCTCAAAATCAACAGGTCTAATTCTACAAGTGAGATTATCTGAACCTGTATGAGCAAACATACCTTGTAGAGAATGTAGTGAAGATGCTAAACCAAAATGAACAAAGTAGGGATGAAAACATGCATAAATCAGCTAAACAAGAGTTAAAATGGCTTTGATTGATAACAAAGGCCACTTCTTGCAGGAATAAAACTGAGGAGTGTTTGTGTCAAGGCCAGGATGCCTTCACTCTGATAAGACTTCAGCACAGACGCCTGACCAGCAAAATAGCCTGTGCTTCAAAGAGGAGCATGCCAACAAGGTTATGTCACATCACATATGTCATTCCATTTCCTGTCAGCCCAACAGGAAAACATACTGTAGCTTTAAAGAGATGGATATTCCAAATAAGGAAAAAAACAAGCAGCACATCCACAGAAGATTTATGGAAGCTGAAGTAAGCCAGATTCTGAAGCAAAGGACTAGTAAAAAACAACTCTTGACTCCCAGAGGATATAAAATCTCTGTATGTGAAGTAGTTTGTTGCCACCAACAGGAACCTGAAGCACAATAAGCAGTGACAGATACCATTAGTTCCATCCTCCCCAAAGCATAAAAGAGACACTGGCCAGCCCACCTCAACACGTGGAAATGTTCTGGTGTCTGAGAGTACACCAGGGAGAGGATGAATGAATTAATGAAATGTTTGAGAGTGTGTAAGTAATGTGAGATTTTGAAGATAAATACTACATTCTCCATGGTAAAGAGACTGAGAGTCTTTACCCTCTAAACTCTCATACTGAGTTTTGTTTTAATAACTTCCTGCAGCCTCAATGCAACATGAATGATGAGTGTGATACTATATTGATATCCAACAATGGCATCAAAAAATTATTGTAACAAACAGATCTTAAATTACAGCAGTGAAGACTAAGAAATTACATACTATCAACCTTAACCACCTTTTCTAGAAACAAATATTTATGCAACAGTAATCCTCAGTGCTAATTCCTTCTTGTTCCTAAATATCTACCACTTCAAGAGAGAACTGAGCATGGAAAACTATTCTGAATATGAAGTCTGTAAGTTGTAAGTGTTGAAAAACATTCACCCTGCCTACCAAAGCAAAGACATTGCCCAATGAAAGGCAGAAGAACTCTGGAAATGTAGCCACACACCCAGTGATACTCACTTTAACTTTTCCCTGAATACCTGGGATCACCAGGTAGTGTTCCTTGTGCAAATGGCACAGGTTAGAAAAATTGGTCTATCAGCTTCAGCCTGAAGAGAAAAATGCTTCCAACACTGCTTGCAGTCCAAATTAAACTGTCTTCAGGCCTCCCAAACTGGAGACTTACAGCAAAATTATAGAGAATTCAGTCATTAGCATTTCTCTGCAATGAGAATCCTGCTTGTAAAACCTGCACCTCAGCAGAAATAGTTCACATGACTTTTTTTCTACACACAGGTAGCATTTGATCCTGAACAAAAGAATGGGGAGAAGATGTGTAAAGAAATAGAACTGCAATATAAAGAATTCCAAGAAAGACAAGTGTAATTTGACAGTTTTTCACACTTTCATTGGTACATCAGAAATTCCCCAAGCACAAGCTGTTCTTAGACTAAAACTGTGGCAGGCAGGACAAAAGAGATAAAATTGGCATTGCCACCAACTCAGACAGCTTCCCAATGGATTTCCTTCCTAACTAGGAGGATGTTAGCTTTTAGTAACTTTTAAGAAATGCTCAAAGAGGGGAAAAAAGGAAAAATGTACATGAACATCATATGCCTTTTGCTTCATTTCCAAAAGCCTGGCAAGAGCAGCCACTGCAGAGAGCTGCACAGGATAATTAAAACCATTTGTGAAAACAAAGAGATGGTCTATTTTTATTTCAGCCATTTCCTTCTCATGATACAATCCATTTCAAAGAGGACAACAATTCATATATGCAAACCACTAAGCTAAAACTGGTTCACTGCTGTAATCTTCAAAATAGAGAAAATGGCTCTACTTGAAATGGCTGGTCCTCAAATGCTGCCACTGGAAACCATCTATGAAACTTGGCACACATGATAACCCCCAGTGCAGAGAATTAGGCTGCAATTAAGATGACAGAGGAGACTGCAGTGAAACTGGAATAGTTGTAAGTAACTACCACAAACTCAAATAGATATTTGAGTTACTGGATTTACCCACATTAACTGGACATTAACAGGTTTAACTCCTGTGTTTTACAAACCACTGCTTTTAGAAATTAATTCTGGCCCTTAAAATTCTTTGCAAAAAAATTTGGTAATCACATAGTCCCAACACAATACTGCACTGGCTCAGAACTGTTTCACTCTAATGTTTCTGTGATGAGGTTTCAGGAAAATTTCCCAGTAGGAGTTCACAACCAGAACAAAATTACAGTCTGTGGAGTGGAAGGTAAGCAGTTACCTTGCTACCTGCAAAGCAAAACAAATTGCTTTTCATTCAAGAAACCAGATATTCAAGCCCGTTCCTTTATAGCTGAGAGTTCCCAGGTGTTATCATGGGCTGGCAGCACATAAGGTAAAAGCTCATTTACAGGGATCTGTGCTCTTTTATCTAGTTCATGATGGGCAAAACTCTTTCTTAGGTCCCCTTTTCTGGAAGGTCAAGAGTTTTAATTCACTGCTGGCTGCCTTTTCTCAATGGACACCCCTAAAGGTGTGAGCACACAACAGTTTTATTTATCAAACACATCTAATCATATTGAGTTGAGGAGGCAGAACTTGGCAGCCAGCCATGGTTAACCCACCCCATTGCTCTGCTGTCACCATCAGATTTCTGACAGAATGGTTTAAATGAAGCTCAGTTTTCAAAACACAAATTAAACTCACAGTCTGAAACCCACCAGGTGACAGTATTGTGAGCAGAGAGTTTATGCCCTTGAAAGGTGAAAGTCTTAGAATTGGGAATGAATTGACTCTATAGTGAACCAACTTCTCAGAATGAGCAACACTCTTCTATAGGGAAACACCCTTTTAGCATCTCCAAAATGCCTCTTATCTTAAATATTCCTGCTACTAGCACTTTATGATTGTTATTATAGATCTCTAACAAAAAAAGCATCAAGTTCTAGCAATCAGAACTCTTGCAGAAATTAATTACAGCTTCCCTCCCCTCTTAATTTTTCCACTTCCTTGCACTGTGAACCATGTGTGACATGGACTTTTGAGGAAACAAAGGTTAAAGAAATATTCTGTGCTGTAACTTCAGGGAGATCCTTCCTCAGAGATGAAGGCAGACTGAAGCAATGTAATCAACAGCATGTATTTCCCCAACGGGCACTAAAATATTTTATATTTCACTTTAAAAAACAACAACTGTTACATTTTGAGGCTTCTATAAAGAATGTGCCTAGAAAGTATAAACAGTATTTCTTCAGTGGTAACCTTGAAAGAGAATTTTCTCCAGGGAAAAGCACACAGTGTTGCCAGACACTTGCCAGCAGTCACTGTTAAACTGCTCTGACATTAACCTGAGCAGGTATTTGAGACCATTTAGTGCTTTCTATAAACTGCAGCTGCTTGATAAACACAGTCTCCTCCAGCTTGCAGCTTCAGTTATGGCTCACCGAAGTAACATCCCACCCTGACTGCAGAAATACATGTATCTGTTCTGTAATTCAGAGATCAGGTTTCCCAACTCACATTTTATCAGAAAGGACAACTTTGAGCCCGAAGAAGCACTGAAGAGAAGTGGCACGAAATAGTTAACACAACAGTTACCCAAAGTGCAAATGTTTTGTTCCATCTGCCCTGTAAAAGCTTGTTTAGCCCTACAGCCACGTTTAGCTTCACTTGGCTCAAAGGCAGAGAGGCTCCTACAAAGCAAAAATACCAAGCTTGAGCATCTTAGTCAAATATTGGTGGTGCTGTTCACAACAGGTTATTTTAGACCTTACCATGACAGCATGCAAAGGAATCTTCTGAAGAAGTTTACCCAAAGTCCCTTCCTGCCTGTTGCTATGGGAAGGGGAAAGAATGAATTTATCTGGAGGCCTCTGCTTATCACTGTTTCAGCTGCAAGACACAGTAGTGAAAAGAGATAGTCACATAAATCCAGAAGCTATAAGCTACTTATTCATGTTATTCAATAATGTTTGATTAGGGCAATGAAATATTGTGATCATTCAGAGGAAAAGCCTCAAGTCAAAATTTTACATTATTTCCCCCCCTTTAGGCAATTTTCTTACTTATAATCTATTAACTGATGACTGCCTGGAAGAGGTAATTCAAATAACCTTCCTTTTAGCCATCTTTTAAGAGTTTCAACAGTTTTCCTGCAATCCAAGAAGTTAGTAGGAGCAGCCAGGAAAAGCACAAATTAACACTTATGTGTTTAAAACAAAGGCATTAATGGATTAAAAACATGAAACATGTGACACATGAACAAAACTTGAAAAGATGAAAAGACACCAGAAAAAACCCCCAAACTTTTCCTGTTATGAAGCACCCAGAAAATTAGAACAAGGAGACAAAACACACAGAATAGGCACTGGCTCTGAAGTCAGGGAACCTAATCTTGTGAAAATTTTCACTGAGGCTGAGAAGTGTGCCTGGTTTAACTCTTGGAGATTTCTGGAAACAGTCTAAACAAGTGCCAAGCTACATTTCTATCTTTACCTCTCAGACCCTTTCCATGTATTTTTGTTCTTCCCTATGTCGTGCATTTAAGCAAAACACGATCTAAGAATGATCTGAAAATAACATCAATGAAAATGGGTTACAAAAAGAGCATACAAGGATATCTTAAAACAAGAACAAACTTCTAGCAATTGCTTTCAATTTCTTCCTTTTATTTTTTTTTTTAATAGAAACAAGCAATAATTTGAGCTGGAAAGGGCCTCTGGTGGTCATCCTACCCAAAACAGGGAACATGAGTGTTAACCCAAGATGTTTAATGTCTTGTAAAAATGTTCACTACACTCATGTAGGAGCAAAATACAAGTTATAATAAAGGCATCTTAATAGATATTCATGTTTGCAGATGCAATGACAATAAAGTGAGTGGCTCTGAGGCTTTATACAAACACATGCTATTTTACTAGGGCATAAATGTGCATAATGCCTTCTATTCTTAACATGTCAGCCTTTCACATCCCCCTGCCACGCTGCTGCTGAAACCTATCAAGGAAACTAAAATATCAAATATGAAATTACAAAAAATATGCATTCCTTAGAAATTTTATTCCTTTTGATACTGGCAATAATATGGGAAGAGATTGCTCACAGTCAAGATTGCTCACTTGTGTCAGAACTTCATAGCACAAATCAAACAGCTTCACTAAAACCTAACAGCTAAAACAAAAAACCCAAACATTGTATATGACAAGACTCATTTTGTTACATGATTTAATTCTTAGAAGTGCAATCATTTTTTCAGTGTATGTTTGTACATTCATTTCAGCTGGCTTTCAGTTGAAGGACTGAGAAGAGTTTCCAATCTAACTCCTTTGGAAGGAGTCTCCTGCTCAGATTTTCAGCTACTCCTTTAACACCTTAGGATATGTATTTCCCTGCACCTTTCATAAATAACAATCCATATAAATGCTTCACTTATTCTCCATTTAGGTGGGATTTTTTTGTTTGTTTCTTTTTGCACTGCTTCTTCATTTTTAAAACTTGTTCATATAATAGACATTCAGAGAAAATTAAAAGAAAAGGAAAAATAAAAGCTGTATTTAAGAATAAGACTATTACCCTTCAGGTTGTACCAGCTAACTGCATTGTCATATGGCTTCTAAGCTTCACTGTGGGAATTACTCACCAAAACAGACTCCTGTTTTCCTACAGACCCATTTTTACCTCCTGTACTGTAATCTTCCCAAACACTCTGTGCCCACACCTTTCAGAATTACTGTGGTCAATTTGTCTCTTTTTTGCTACAGCCCCTTTCACATGGCAAAGCCTTTTCCAGTGATGGTCTCTGAACCCTCCCACAAGGATCTGCTGTGCCCACACCCACAAGCAGAGCAGTAACAGGAGTGGGGCCAGGCAGGAAGGTCTGCAGCCCTAAAACTCACATGGGATGTGTTCCTGGAGTTTTAGTTTGGAACAGCTCCACTGGAACCCACAGTCCCACACCAGCAGGACCACAGCACCCAGCTTGGTTGCATCCAAAAGCAACTCAGCTTCCTTGATCCAAGATCATTTCACAAGTCAAATCAAATGCAGTCTGTGAGAACATTCAGTGGATTAATTTCCAAAGTGCCCTCCTCGTCCAAATTAAAACAAATTAAACCACTAATGAAGATTGTTTCTTTTCCTGCTCTCTCTCTACACATTCTGGCCCTGGGGAAAACCTCCACAGGTGTCTCTCACATCCACTGACTCAAGTTCACTCTTTCCACATTACTTCTATTCTCCTTTAATTTCCTGCATATGGCCATGAGTATTTTCATGTGTGACCTTCCTTGGCCACTTTGTTTCTAGACTGCCATCTTTTATTCCATTTTGACAGTTTCAGAGGAGATTCTTTTTCAGAATATTTTCCTTTATAAATTTATAAAAAGGAAATTCCAAAGCTTCTCACTCTCCAGCAGTGGGACAGCTTTTTCTCTTCTTCAGTGCAAAACCAAGGCTAGAAAATTGCTTCTACAAAACTACTAGGAAGTTCTACCTGATGTGCTCTGGTCTAAGTAAAAACCAGAGTATTTTTAGTCAAATAGATTAAGACTACAGTATATGTTTATTTAGAGTATATGTCTATTTAATACAAATGATAAATGCTGTAGATAAAAAAAAAAGTCTGCTCTAAAGCACAACATATTTGTGTCATCAAACAGGGCAACAGATTGTCTCCCTGAGCCCTAAGTGATAGGCCAGAGCACAGAACTGCTTGTTCCATGTGGAAGGAAGAGCAGTAACTGAGTACCACTATCTCTATAAGCACAATTGGGTTTTTTTCACAAGGAGGATAAATTTCCAGAACTATTAAGCATCTAGAGAGATGTTGAAAAACTGAAATTTCTTTTCCTGTTCATTCTATGCATTAGAGAAAATCAGTGAAGCCCACTCTGTGCCACATTAAAGGGAAAGGTCTAACTCCTGTGAGTGACTCCCCACATCCCTGGTACTGAAAAACACAAATTTCTTGGATCATCCTTCCTTGCTCTTTTAAAGAAAGGACTGTTCCTTTCTTTAAAAAAGCAAGGAAGGATGATCCAAGAAACTACAGACTGACCAATGTCATCTCAGCCCCAGGGAGGTCAGGGAGCAAAGTCTCATAGGAGCCATTTCCAAACATAACGTGGACAAGAAAGTGTTTTGTATTAGTCAGCATGGATTTATAAAGGGGAAATGAGTCTGATCAACCTGAGACCTTTCTTTGAGAAGGTGACTCAGTAGGTGGGACAACACCATGTCCTACAACACCCTCACACAGAGGGATGAAGCAGGGGCCAAGCAGGACCAGGGGGAAGACTGCAAGCCTGGATGAAGAGCAAGATTCCCAGGACTGGGATCAGCAGTGCACATCCAGTTAGGACCCAGGCATTAATGCTGTAGCCCAGGGGGTAAAAGACTTGACCAGTGCTGTTTAACTTCCCCATTTAGGACCTGGACACAGCTCACCCCCAGCAAACATGCTGATGAAACAAAAATTCCACCAGGGGAAGTGCAAAGTTCTGTACGTGGGGAGGAATAAACACAGGCACAGTAAAGGCTGGGGGCAGCTGGGCAGAAAACAACTCTGCAGAAGACCCTGGTGCTGTCGTACATGAACTAGCAATGCTTCCTCACACTAACAACAAATAAAAGGGTTGCCAGCATCCTGGATTAGGAAAAAAGCATCACTAGCAGCATGAAGAAGGTGATCCTTCTTTTTCATTCTAATTCTAGCCTCCCCAAATCAAGAGTGACACAGATGTACTGATGTGACACCAGCAAAGGGCTATGGAGGCAATAAAGGGATTGAAAAGAGGCTGAGAAAACTGGGATTGTAAAACCTGGAAAGGAGAATGATCAAGAGGATCTTATCAGTGTGTATAAACACTTGAAGGGTTAAAAGGCTGAAGGCAGACTCTTCCTAGCAGTACTCAGGGATGGGACAATAGCCAGCAGGCACAAATTAAAATACAGGAAATTCAACTTAAAATCAGGGGATGGAGTTATTTTTCTGTGGGATGGTTGAACAGCAGAGAAATTGTCAAGAGAGGTTAAATCACCATTCTCAGAGCCACTCCAAACCTGACTGAACACATCACTGACTGCCCTAACTGGCCTTGCTCTAAGCAGATGAACTTGGATCAGACCATGTCCACAAATCTCCTCTAACCTCAAGTATTCTGTGATTCTTTGAGTTCCCTAAAACAACCTCCTGTTGTACCTGTCCTGTTCTTCTTGTTATTTTTGGGTCTCTGTCCTGTAGCAGGTTCCTCCTCTAAAGAGACTTCTACCAAGGTGGTCATATAGGTTATTTTTTTTTCCAAACTGAGGATCTCTTTCAGTGCCCAGTTATTAATACAGCTGAAGTTTTACTAGTTTGAATGGAAAGGCATGGATTGCATAAATCAGCATTGCACTTTCTTCAGGTTCCGTGATGCTCATCTCCAACATTAAGATTTTCCTTTCCACAGCTTTTCCTAAGTCCTACACTAAAATTCAATGCACAAATCTACACCAGTTATTTCTTCTCACTTTTCAAAACTACTTCCATTTCCCTTATTGCTGCTGTGTATTATAAAGAACAAAGCAATAGAGCTTGAGTGAATTTCCTACATGTCCAGCACTATGCAGACCCAAGTGTTAGCCAGCTCCAATTAATGATAATCAGGTAACATGAAACTGAAAAACAAGCAAAAGTCAACTGGTTCAATTCCCAACATAAAGATGTCACTGGACACTTCATATACCCACTGGTTTCCTGCTTTATTTTCATTTTCTTTTGCCCTAAATAAGAAACCTCATTAAAAATTCACATGTCATCGCCTTGGAACCAGTGGTATCCCATTGTTATAAAACAACATCAGAGATGAGAAGGTCATTAAATGTCATGGCTGGATACTCTGTTTATTCAAAAAGGTATCATAACTTGTTGATTCTTTCATATACTCCCTTCATTTAACTTATATGGTTATTATCTACCCAAGCAAATCTGGACAGTTACTTGTGTGTTACTCTGTATCTCTCCCATGCTTCTTTAAAGCCACTGCCCTGGTACTTTCAATCAAATGAATTTACTCCCTTTTACCTGGAAAATATCCCACCTGTGACAAAATTAGGCTGGAGAGCTGCTTAAAGGATGCTGATCCTCTAACAATTTCTAAAAGCTTCTCCTAAGTGTCTACATAAATTAATCCAAACCTCAGAGGCAAAAACTGGCACTGAACTTCTGCTTATGATACTAAAACCAAACAAAAATGATGCTGCCAGAAATGCCCACGATGTCTATGTAAGTAACTTGATTTTGGAGGTATAATATAGCTGCATACCATAACACAGCTGCCTTTCCCATCAATGTGCTCTTCTAGCACTTTGGCCTGATGATTTTCACATATGCACTGACCTTCCCTCCTTTTCCAGTGCCAACATTTATCTTCCCTATCTCATTAGTACAGACATACCCACACAGCATCACAGCTCACATTACTGCTTTAAGTTATTTTCCAATTCAAAAGGTGGAAATAGGCAACCTTCAGGAGCAAAGTTCAGAAACTGCAGAACTTAATTTGATGTTTATGGGAAGAGATAAGACTGGTATCACTGGAAATGTTAAGAGAAACACTTGAACTTTAACTATTTTGACATGTTATTTTGTGACTTGTCATCAGAAGAAAATCCATGGTTTTTGTTTTACAGCTATTTTTAAATGCACTTCAAAGGCATTACTTTTGAAGTGTGTTCTGCCAGTTGATGGGGGGCAATTTAAAGGACACAGACACCATTGGAAAAAACAGTCTTATCTGACTGAATATCAAGGCAACACAAAAGCAAAATAATACATTCAATAAAACTACACACTTGGATTTAGCAACAAGCAAAAAGAAGCAAGGTAACGCACCTAATAATTGTTATATGAGAGACTGGATGGTGATTGAGAAAGATATATCACCAATTGCCTAAACTGTCCACCATCACCCAGAGTCTGCAGTGGCTGGGGAGCCTGGAGAACCCTTCCCAGCATTTGGGAAAATCCCACATGGTGCAGCTATCCATAGGTGAGGTCTCCAAACTCACCCCAAAAATGGGTCCAGTTTTTATAGGCCCAAATTAGTAAGTCAAAGTGACCTGATGATATTTTTAGCACAGAAACTCCTGGATCTGCTGGCATACTTCCTGAGCAGCAGGGGCCAGAGCTTGGCCAGAGCCCAGGCCTTGGTTGGGCAGGTTTTCCCCTAAAATACCCTACAAACAAACCTCTATTCATGTCTGTTGGGAAAGTTTTTTAAAATGATAAATTTCTTGCAGATAACTACACAAGGTTACAAGCCAGCAAAAGCAGCTGCATCATTTATTTTTAGCTAAATAATACTGGTGGTGTTAGTCACAGAATGCCCAGGGTCCATCTTGTAAGTCAGCTCTGGCTGGGTCTGCTGCTCAGGCCTGAGCACATCAATCTGTCAATAAGAAACACTCTCTCTGCTGTAGAATAGCACAGTAAAACAAAACATGAGGCCACCACCTTCTGCTTCACCACCCACTTTGCAGCTTTGGAGAAAGTCCCTTCAGAAGCAGTTACAAGTTCAGTTATTAACAGAGGGCAGCAACTACAGAGGATTTCATAATCTCCAGCCATTAGTTTTACTTCTTATTTACAGCTCAGTGCTTGCTCCACATTATTTCCCCATTCCTTTCTCAGAGCTACATTTCATTATCAATGATTTGTACACACACCTAAACAAACCTGCAAAAAGCTTTTAACTCTGGGGAATGAAAAAAACTAGAACACTTGACCATTAAATTACCCAATTATCTGCAGTCATTACTGAGCATGACAACTTCAGCAGCCATTGCAGTTGTTGTAAACGTTTATATGTTTGTAAAATTGTACAGTTTCAGTGTTTTTAAAAGTAGTTTGTGGAAAGACTGTTGTCTACCAGCAAAATGTCAACCCTGATCATCTCACCTGAAAGCCTCAAATGAAGCAGACACAGTTTTCAAAAGTGTTGGCATCTACATGAAGCTAAACATGATTTTTCAGGATGTTCTGTGCAGGACTGTCCAGCACACAATGCACCTTGCTTTAAGTGTCCAACAGCACTGGTGAAGGTTTAATGAGCACAAAACCACCTCCCTCTGTGGGTACAGCAATGAAGAGAGCCCCAGACACACCTCCAGTCCTTTGCTCCCAAGAACACAGATAAAAAGGCCCGTGGAGCTTTCAGGAGATGCTGCCTATAAAAACTTGCTGAACAGATTGTCACTGTAGGTACCTGAGCAATAAACGAAATCGAAACAGACTGCACAGCTCTGCAATTCAGCCTGGCACAGCTCATCAAGGAAATGATGAATCATTCCCTACTACCAGCGACAACAACACATCTGAAATGTGCTGATGACTTGAAATCTCTTGAAAAAGAAAGCTCTTTGTCACTTGCTGCTTGTACCTGCTTCAGCAAAGTAGATGGTGGAAGACAGGTCCTGCTGATTGACTCAGCTGTGGGAACAAGAACTGCTGCAGACAATGCACTAAAATTCTGACAGGTAACTTCATACCAAGGTATGACTACACATACACTGCCCCCTAAGAAAAATAAGCTACTTCTCTGAGTGTTCTTAAACAGTAGAATCAAAAAAACTAGAAGTGGTATGCCAGTACTTCCAACAAAATGAAGTAATATTGCTGTGTCAGCCAAAAATAAAGACTGCATTTTTTCAGGTTAAATTATTTATTACTAAAGTAAATCCAGAAGATGTAATGGAAATTACAATTTCAGAGAGGAGAAAAGGTATTGAGGCTATGTAAGTCAACCCTGAAGTATCTGAAAGTCTGCTATGGGTCACTGTCTTTTCCAAAACTGCAAACTGCTGCAAGGACAACCTTGAGCTCCAGAGGAGTCATCTTCATGTTTTCTAATTTTAACAGAACTCCATTACCTGCTTCCTAGGAATTTTTTACAAGTGACCAGATGGCAATATTAAAGTACAGCCATGGTTGGACAACAGAGCCATCCCAACACTGCAAAATCTGACTGCTTACTACATTCCAGCTCATGCTTCTTTGTAAAACAAAACAGAAACTACAGGAGAAACCCTAGAACTGTACCACTATTCCAATATTCTCAACACTTCCATTAAACTTGGGTTTTGTGGGGCTGCCCTAAAATTCCTTTGACCTTTATCAAAAGATAAAGCAGATGTCAGAAATCTTAATTCTTCCAGCTAAAGTAATAAGTAAAATTAATAATCCTTAAACAGAAGTTTCAGTCTTTACATCCTAGATCTTCTGTGTGAAAACCTGACAAGTGCACATTAAATAAAAATAAAACAAGATCATCTTCTCACAACAAACACTGACTGTATCCTTCAGTTCCAAGGGACTCACCATACTGCTGGGATACAACTGGGAGCCCACAGGTTGGTGAAGCAGCTTAGGACTGACTCCTAAACCAAAACCTGTAAGTGAACCAGAGGTCACTGCACCACCCACACGTGGCAGCAGTGCAGCTATTGGTCAGTACAGACGGGGAATTCTCCTCCTGCAGCTGGATTCTGCCCAAGGAGTGGGCCCCCCTTCCCCTTGACACTCCCCTGTCTCACAGTCCTTCCCTGTCTTTGTGTCAATTCTGTCATAAACTGACATTCATTGACCTGTTTAATCCAGGAAATCTTCAGGGACAAAAGACTAGGGCCTCTGATAACTGTGAAACAGTGTATTTATTAAAAACAAAATAGGAACACTTTGCATGCCCTGGGAAAATATTCTATGCAGGGAGAATAATTCATTGTGAACACACTACACCATACATCCACCCCTTCATGGCTTCCTTTGGCCATGCACCATGTGGAACACCAAAAAGTAACCCACATACTGGAGAAAAGAACAGGCCCACAATGCTGTGCAATGACCACCTTAATCAATAAAACATCCTTACAGATACAAACCCTGAGTCTGAACCATGTGAGGAGCTCTGACAATCTTCCTCTAAATTCTGTTCAGACACTTTATCTAGTTTGCAATACATTAGAACATTACTGTGTATGAGATTAGAGGTCATGAAGGCAGAAATATAGAATACGAAGTATAGAGTTGACTATTTTTAAAACAGGAAGTGAAATTCCAAAAAGCAAAGAAATCCCAGCTGTGACACAGGCTTCCTTAGAATAGATCTCATCCCTATTATTACTGTCTATAAGTCCCCTCCTCGCCCACCTCCCACATCAGCCACCCTTAACTATGATTTTCACTTTGTTGGTGTCTTCTCTACTCAAACAGAGTGCATTGGGCAGTTTCCAGCCTTAAGTGAACAGCCATTAGTCTGAAAATATTTTCACCTCTACTATCCCCCTCAGGACATTATTATTTTGTTCACATTGCAGATGTGAAAGCAAGACATTGCTTAAATGTTTTTTTTTTTCTTTAATAACTCAAGCTCTCACTAGTGCCTTAAGTCATGTAGTTCTGAGAGCCTCATGACAAGTGGAAAAGAAGGGAAAGTTGAAAAAAGTCATGACACACCATGCCACACCTCACAGGGCTATGTTAAAAACCTTTAAACCATGGAGAATATCAAATAAACCACTGGCAATGTCAACAGGTCTACAGAGCAAATCCACCTGCCCAAACCAGATTTCAAGGCAGGAGTTAAACACCCGGATTCAACTGGTGCACAGAAGAACAATGAGAACACTGCTGCCTCATGACAGCTTTTTCATTGACCTGAACTCACTTTGGTTCAGGCAAATGTTTAATAAATGCAGCGTTGCTCTGGAAATTGGTCTTTTTAATATTCACAAAATGCCTCATTGGTATAGGGCAAAAAAAAAAAGATATTCTAAAATCTGACAGGTAAACTCATATTAACATGCACAAAGTGGAACATGCCAATTACATGCAGGATTACTGCCAGTGGATCCTAAGTTTTCCTCTGTATCTTTAGGTGATGAAGCACTTAATTGGAATTAGAAATGTTACACGTGGTGAGTATCCACCTGAAAACACAGGTCACAACTGTTTAGTTTGGGTGGCTGTGGAAAGTTCTTTCATGTAGAGTGAGGTGATCAAAGTATCTTCCTTCAGCATTTCCCTCCTCCTTCCTGTGGCCATTATACACATTATTCCCCTTCAAATAGCTGGAATAAGAAACTGCACTGAAGGCTTTGTCATGGAAGACATCACATGCACTGGGTCAATCACAGACATTTAAGAACCAAAGCAGCTTTGTGATCTTTGAACTGGTGTCTTTCATGTTCCTTCCAACCCAAACCACGCTGTGATCCTGATACCAAAAGCAAGTCAGTTTCACGAGTCTCACTTTTTATCTTCTAAGCTCACAAATTTTCCTTTCTCTCCTTTCCTTTATAAAGTGCCCTTCACATGCAGGATGGCCCAGGAAGTCTCAATCTGAATAGATAGGAAAGGGTGTTGAGGTAAAATGTGGTGAAAATATGCAGCTCATGAATTTCACAGAAGTTAGCAAGCCTGGTTAAAGATTAGGCCAAATACATTACCATTTTATCAACATTTTTATATATTGCTCACCATGTTTCTTATCTAGTCTCTGAAATTATATACTTAGAGCAGTGGGAAATACACATGCACATATACAAGGCACACACACTTGTAAAGACAAGCTTTATTAAGAGAACTTAATCAGAGTGATCCACAGATCACAATTCAGGCTCTGACAAGCCAAAGTAAAAAAAAAACAACTTTAAAGATGAGGAATCCTTATACAAATCCTTCTATAAACTCGTTCCATCTAGCTGCTCTGCAAATAGATGAAAAGACCAGCACTGACAGAGCAAAAACCTCAGGGTGTCAGAAAAGTAGAAGAGGAGTATTCAGAGCAACAAGTCTTAATCCATTCGAGTGTTTATGAAGCCAGCAGTGAATAAACTAAAAATCTGGATATCTGAGCACTCAAACTGCTAAGCAAGAATAGTGATTGTTAATACATAATCAAAGTTAGCTAGCACTGGGGACTGGGGAGGCACTAAGGATGGATACTGACCAAAAGCATGTTAAAAATTAACACAATCCACCCTTCTGTGTCTCAGTCCATCTCTTCAGCTTGCTCAGCATTGAGATTTCCTTCCCTTTTTCCACTGAATGAGGCAAAGCTAAAAAGGGTACTAAGTTATGAACGACTTGCCTGGGAAAAAGTTCCATCCCAATCACGTGAAACTTAAGGGATCAAAGAACCTATTTTATTTTTCACTAAATTAACATGCTTCTAGTCACAAATTTATATTCCCGACAGATATTTCACTGCAAATGGCTATTTATTTGATGAAATAATGAATAAATCAGAAGCAGATTGCAGACCTGTCGTGCCACGTCTTTTTCTGTTTCAAGATCACCTTAATCTTTTACCTGATCTTTCTTTTCCTTAGTAATAAACTTCAAAAAGATTATTAGGTACCCAGCTAATGCTTAGAAAGAAAAAATATGTGTAAACTAAGTGTATTTCTTTCTACCCTTGAAATAAAAATAGACCTATAAGGAGCAGAAAACTGAGAACACAAAGATTTATAGAGGCTGATGTAACACACTCCCCTTGAAAGCTCCAGCTCCATATCTGGGGCTAACAAACCCAGAACCTGAGATCTGCACATTTCAGGGAAAGGTAAATCACCAAACTTCCACTTCCTGATTAGAAACAAGGTTGCACACAATCAAAGTGCAACAATTCCCCTGAAGAGAAGGGGCCTTTTTTTGCTGAGCAGCCCCACCATTGAGTCTGAGCTCCAGCTCCAGAAGCAATGATGAAAATGCAAACATGACAGGAGTTCTGTGCCTGACTGAAACAACAGGCCTCTCCCAGCAGCAGAGTTGAGAACAGCTCCAGCAGGTGGGTGGAAGGCAGGAATTATCAGCTCCTAAACAGGAGGATGGTAATAAAACTTTTTTTTAAACAAAAAAAAAGAACAGCAACATAGTGCCAAGTTTGAAAAACTATTTGAATAACCAGCACAACAAGATCTGGTATGGTGTTTCCTGAGAGGGGAGAAAAAACCTGCTGTGCTTTGGTAGAGTAAAAGTAGAAATTCCAGGCATAACTTGAGAGCTGGTCATATGAAACAGGGCCTTGGCTCCTTCAAAACACTCTTTCCCAGTTTGTTGCAATACTTTCATTTCTATTATGTGTAATTTGCAATTGTTATGAAGAAAAACATAAATCTTTCAGCTCCAGCAACTCTGCATTATAGTAAAACCTGAGTGTCAGTCACTTAGACAAAATGACCAAGTCTCTATTGCTTTAGTCTTCAGAGAGAAGAATGAACCTTTCTCTCACCAAAATGTGCACACAGAATTAGCTCAGCTAACAGTCCAACCAAGCCCAAGAAGCACTGCCTGAAGTCTTTAAAAATAGTCAAGTTTGAGACAGTAAAACTAAATATCCCAAATGCTCCCAAACTACACTGTAATCATGGCTTGTCTACTTCCTCTTCTGAGGCCAGCACTCACTTCAAAATGCTCCTGCAGCTGGGCAAAGTACAGTTACACCAAGGAACTGTGGCCAGCACTCCTCTGGGTTATGCACACACCTTCATTTTCCTCAGCTGTCAGGGCACAAAGAAGTTCCTGCAATTACATGTAAGTACAGCAGAATGACAAAAACTAGAACATTACATGAACATAACTGGACACCCAAACAGAAAAGCTTAAAATAAACTCACAGAACTTTACCATTACCCTGTGCAAAGGGTTCTTCTTCTACTCTCACCCTGCAGACTATTCTCCTTGCTTTTAAGAAGAAATCAAATTGGTTTTACTGCTTAAAAAGTATTTCACTATGGCTGAATATATTTATCACTTCATTTAAACAGCTTAAACTCACAAAAGGTGTTTATTTAGATGCTGTCATTGGCTGATACTGATAGTGTTGCTGACAAGGTCTTATCTCTTTCACATGTTGTAAAATAGGAGAAAATTCCTTTGTAAATCTCTCATGAAACATTTTTTCAAGCAGTCTATGACAAGCTTTCTCAAAAAAACATAAATTTAAACTCCTCAAGACAAACACCATGCTACTTTACTGCCTTTATTCCTATTATTCTGTAGTTTTCCCCAAAGCGTTTTGAAACTTAAAAGAAATAAGATAACTCATGTTTGAGGTCTGTTTCACAACAGAAGAAACAGAACTTTAAGAAGGGAGAGAAAACTGAGGGAAGAAAACGAGGTGATGCTGCTTAACTAATAAATTCATATAAATAATCTTCTCTCAATCTCTCTTAAACCCCAAAATAACTTTAATCTGTAAGAAGCTTTCAAAGTTAGCACTCAGAAGTCTCAGTTATTTTCCACTCCAAAATTATCTTTCACATCGACTGTATAAATTCTTGTTTTAATGACAAGAAAACTCACTTTGGGTCTGAATGCTGCATATTATTCCAAAGATCACTTAGAGGTGAATGCATTCAGTGCAGTGATTAAATGTCAGCTAAATCACAACTAAGAATGCACACTTCTAGACACACTTCAGATTTAAACAGCTGTAGTGAATAGCAAGTTAATTGTAATTAAATTAGAACTGCTTTGGACTTTCACTTCAAGAAAACAGAAAAGAATTTACTGTTTTTTCAAACAATATGTTTTTCATCATTAAAGTCCTCAGAACCAAAGGTGGCCTGTGATTCATGTTTCATTCTTAAACGCCTGTGCCTTTTCTCAGGTAAATACAAGCAATTGTTGGATCTACTATCACTGTCTCAGCACAGAATGCCTTCTTTCAAATACCAGTCCAGATTTCTCTCTTTGGAATGGTTGACAGGCAAGGTATCAGAGACCAAGCAGAACAGTGAGGAACTCACGAAAATAAGCAGTAACATACTGAGAAAATATATTTTAAAATACCCTGGTTTCTGACTTCATCAAGTCTACCTAAGCTATAAATGTAAGTTCTGCTGGGGATATTTCCTGAACCATCAAGGGTAAAGGCTGCCACAACACGGGTATCTCAAACACTACACCTGACCCTTTCTCTGCATCACACACAGATTAGAAGGTCTTCTGCCAATTTAACATCAGAAATTACAGCGATTAAAACAAGCTATTCGAATTCTCGAATATCAGAGCAAGTTACAGAAACCCATCCTCGGACACCTTTGTCTGCTTTTATCTCGATAGCACCGGCACACAAGGTCAAAGACAACCTGCGTGGGAGCGGAAGAGTTAACAGCCAGAACTTGCCCGTGTTTCCAAAATAGAGCGGTGGCATCAACGTTGCCATTCTGCCGTGTTTACAAGAAGGAACACAGTTTGGGATAAACCTCTGGCTGTAGTTACACTTTATCGCTAAGAAACACTCTTTCAATGTCCGGCCGTACCCGGCCGAGACAAAGACACCGAACCCTCGTACACCTGGAAGGAGCTCCGGGACAGGGGGGACACACACTGGGGAAGGAGGCTGTGCTGGAAGGCTGAGGAAAGCACAGTCCCGAAAGGAGCGAGCCCCCGAGAGGGCGAAGGTTTCGGGACAGATCCTGGCGACCAGGAACCGGGAAAGGCTGGGGAGGGTCCGGCCGGGCAGGGACGCAACACTGCCGGGGACGGCTGGGGAAGAGACTTGGAACTGAGGCACCGGGGTGCGGGCAGGTGCCCCCGGCAGCCGCGGAGGGGCGGCGGGGCCGG
>JBBMKD010000067.1:1302011-1313802 GCA_037834095.1 Argya squamiceps | reverse complement strand
GGAGGGAGCGGTGCTACCCCGCTCCCGGAGCTGCCCCGCGGGGCCCGGGGGTACAGAGCGCCGGGTCCGCCCTCAGCGAGCCCCTCCCGGGGCGAGTGGCCCCTCCGGATCTGGGCCCGACCGCGGGTTCCTGCGCCCCACGTGTCTCCCCCACAGGGTCCCGTCCCCAGCACTACCCCCGTGCCCCCTCTCCGTCCCCCGGCCCCTCTCCGCTCACCGGCCGCAGCTCCCACGTCCCTCAGGTCCAAGATGGCAGCGCGGCCCGCCCGGCCTCCGCCAGCGACTTGGCAAAGTCGGGCGGGAAGTGCGCAGGCGCCGAGTCCCCCGGCTGCCGTGCAAGGACTACAGCTCCCACCGTGCCCCGCGGCAGGTATTGCGCATGCTCGTTACGGGCTACGGAGCCGCCCGACAGGGAGTGGACGGGACGGGCCGTGAGATCGCGTTAACGAGCAGAAGTACATAGACCATGGCGGCCGGCGGGGAGGGCTGGGCGTGTTCACCCGGGGAAGAGAAGGCTCTAGGGACACCTTAGAGAACCTTCCAGTGCTCAAAGGGGCTCCGAGGGAGCTGGAGAGAGAGTTGGAACAAGGGCCTGGAGTTACAGTACAAGGGGCAATGGCTTCCCGCTGCCGGCCTGAGGGTAGAATTAAATGAGATATTGAGAAGAAATTCTTCCCTGTGAAGGTGGTGAGGCTCTGGCACAGGTTGCCCAGACAAGCTGAGGCTGCCCCTGGATCCCTGGAAGTGTCCAAGGCCAGGTTGGACGGGGCTTGGAGCACCCTGGGATACTGGGAGGTGACCCTGCCCACGGCAGGGGTTGGAACAAGATCTTTAAGGTCCCTTCCAGCCCAAATCATTCCATGAATCTATGATTCGGTAAACAGAGTGTATATGTATATATATATATGTGTGTGTGTGTGTATACACACTACAGTAAAAATCTTGGATAATCAAAGCACCCCTGAGGGCTCGGCTGGTACAAGAACACCTTGAGGATCCCACGGCCATCCCTGGCCCCACATTACTGCAGGGACACCAGTAACAGGAAATCTCTGACAGCACAAAAGGACATCCTGGCTAACGTGAGTCTGTAACAGTTAAGCAGCTGAGACTTCACTGTGGGCTTTGGGACACAAAGTCCTTTGTAAATAAAATCACTTTGTGATTTTTAAGTATCTGCTGCAGGTGCCTAAGCCATTGATATTATTTAACCTTTACATAAAATCTTTCTTGTTTCAAGTGTATTTTTTTCTTAACCTGAACACACTTTTGCATAAGTGAATGCATAGAAATTACAATATACCTCCTCTTTTGACAGTGAGGAATGAGAGAGCCCACGCTCTGAAATCAGAGGAAAGACTACCCAGAGAGTCAGCGAATATCCTCTATAATTCTTCAGAAAAATTATACACTTTACAAGTGCAAAGTTTAGCGTTTCCTTACAACTGGTAGGGGTGTGAAAATCCATCTTGTCTTCCATGCATAAACTCCCATAAGATCTCACAGCCACAATTAAGTGACTGTTTCTGTTGATAAGGCCTAAGCAAGAAAACAGCTCCAACTGTTTCCCCAACAGACCAACACGCACGTTTCAATGCCTATCAGCCATCTGTGGTTCCCACTGACCAAGGTACATGTGCACATCACTTCAGGCACAGAAATCACTTTAATTCCAGCACAGAACACTGCATGCTGCTTAGCCAGAGGCTGAGTTTGGAAGTCAGGAGCATGTGGCTTTGTCAGAGAGGTGGGCATCCCTGGGAAGCAAGTTTGGAGCCAAGGTTACAGCCTAGTCTAAGGACAAGCAAATCGATCAGGTGAAATAAGGTCTGGAGGGTTTTTTTTATTTTCTGTAAACCTTTTCTATGCACCTTTAAGTCTTTATGTTCCTTTAGAGATATTTGACCACATACACATACATTTAAAGTTCCATGTTAATGGTCTATTCAAATTAATGGCAATAAAAATGAGTTCTATAAGCCTTGCTTAACAGAGATTTCTGTCTCATGCATCACCTACATAAAGAGTGGTCTCTTGTCCAGTTCCTGTCCTGGCCAGTGTCGCTCTGGCTGACTGCAGCTGAAGTTCCACATCTGCCTAGCTGGGCACCCTTTGCAGTGGATTTGTTGTCTCCCAGCTGGCACACAACACAGTTTGATTTTGCACATTGCCTGTGCTTTGATTCTCAACGGTGGGGACACTGCACTGTGCCCTTCTCCCCAGCCTGGATTCATTTTACCTTCAGGAGAGCTGAGAGTTTGCAGGAAGAAGCCAGATGTCACCCCAAGGACACATCCCTGTAGCCCCTGTGGAATCCAGCAGATGTGCATATACCCATCCCTAGGGCAGTGTGGCCATTTGCAGTCTCTTTTTATCTTACTGGGTTTTGGTAGGTAAAAAGCAGATATGAATAACACTCAGTGTCTCTTTTTAAGAACATCACATCACTTGTCCTCTGTGTTACTGTTTTCCCCCTCCTTTTTTCAACTGGCATTTCAGACAAAGTGCTTGTTTTTCAACCTCAGCAGCCCTAATCTCTTTGTTTTCCAGCTACTGATGTCTTCAGTCAAGTTCCATTGGTTCCATCTGCTCTGTAAAATTCATGAGAAAAAGAATGTACTCCAGGTGCAGACTACTGATCAGTTTGTGCTTGCTAGGACAAGAGGAACACAGAGCAATCCTCACATTCACTCTCTTTCAGATATCATTTTCCCTGACCTGTCAGTGAACTGGAAGAACAGATAAATAATTAACAGAGATTATGTGGTGAGTGAAGATGAATAGAATTGAGTGGCAGAAGAACCGTGTATCCAAGATTTTACCTTTGGGGAGAGGAGTAGAATGCTTGATGATTGTCTTTTTTCCCTATGCTTTTTACAACTACAAGATACTCAGGGAGGATGGAATTTTCTTGCTATTCCCTGTCATAGCTTTCTTCTGATGAGTATAAACCTCAACAGATAGGAAAGTCTCCCAGAGTAGTGCAGGATGATGTTGTGCAAAGGCTTTTCAGGAAAATGAAATGCTTAGTAGCTTTGCATGTTTGTTGGGTTTGATATGGTGAAGCTGTGCTTCTGGGAGACAATTTCTGAGAAGTAATAATATTTAATAATTTTCATAATATTTTTCTTTTATTTCTCAGTCCTATCCAGACTGATCAGTGGGACAGAGATTCATGCTTGTAGCAAAATATGTGCAGCATTTATTCTTGGCTGGGCTATTGTAAGTAATAATATTCACATCCCTAATGGAAATCTATCCTGTTGTAACAGAGCTGCCACACTCAGGGAGTGCTGTGGGTACTGAAAGCTGACTGGGAAGCCTCTGAGGATAAGGATTCTGTGTGGCAGAGTGGTGTAAATGATTTCCATGTTTGAACTTTTCATGTGGTAATAAAAAAAACCTTGCAAGATCACTAAAATATTGGGATTCTATTTGATTTTTGAGCAGAATTCTACAAATGGAGATTGCTCTGATACCTCTGGGCCCTGGGCTCTCTCAGCTAAAGGGCTGGGACAAGACTGTGTTAACAGAAGCACTGAACACTATTATTATTGTCCCATCCCTAGAGTACAGGATTCCCTCTCCTGAAAGAGACCCTGCCTTCATTCCTGCAGTTTTTCCACTCTCAACCAACTCCATTGACCTCACACATGACCACCTCTTCTTTCCAACAATACATAATTTCCTAAAGGTTGCACAGCAAGTCTCTTGTCACACTTGGAAACAGGGCTGGGTTTCTTAGCTCCTTGACAAGTGTTTAATGATATTTTTGTTTAGTGGTGTGGGGTTTTGGGGGGGGTTTTGTTGTTTGTTTGTTTGTTTGTTTGTGTGGGTGGTGGTGTTGTTTGGGGGTTTTGTTTGTTTGTTTGGGTTTGTTGGGTTTTTTGTTTGTTTGTGGGGTTTTTTGTGTGTGTGTGTGTGTGTGTGTGTGTTTGTGTGAGGCACACAAGAATCCTGACAGAATCACTTAAATACAAAATAATTCAGGTAGGAAGTAACTTCTGGAGGCCTCTAGGTCTCCCCCATGCTTGAACCAGAACCAACTCAGATAATGCTGCATAGGTAAGAGATAAATACCTTCAAGGCTGCAGATCCCACAGCCCCTACATGCCCTGGTCAAGTGTTTGATTCTCCTCATAGTCCATTTTATTTCCTTATCTTTATTTGTGATTTCACTTCACAGCTCTGCAAAGAGTACAGCTTGTCCTCCTCACACCTTCCCAGCAGGCAGTTGCAGGCAGCAGTAAGGTACCCCTTCACCTTCTCCAGGCTAGACAGATCCAGCTCTCTCAGAAGCTGCTCCTGTGTCCTGTGCTCCGTTCCTGATGGTGTGGTGGCCTCCCCTGGACTCTGGTACATGTGTGCCTCTATAGGACAGGCACCAGGGAGCTCAGGCTGGTCCCAGCACTCACAGGTGGGTTCTTATCTCTGCAGAGTAAAAGGTGAGGTTCCTCACCCAACTGGCTGCACTCCTGGTGACACAGCCCTGAATGTCCTTTGTCACAGGGTGCTCAGGGGGTCAGGACCACAGCACCTCTTCCACCAAAGTGCTTTCAAGGCAGCACCCCATGTCCTGCTGAATTTAAGTTACTCCCTCCCAGACCCAGAACTATCTTTGGCCACCTGCATTTGTCTTTGCTGAGTTTCCTTAGGTTTTTGTCCTCCTTCCCGTATGACCTCAGTCTCTCCTGCTGATTAAATCAACAACGTGAAGCTGGTCCTGGTAGTGGGGAGACCACAGTGACCATCTTTGCATGGAGGCAGTTTGGTAGTGTGGATGTTTTGGGATAGACACAGCCCCGAGCAAGTATCACACAGTGACTGTGGAATAGTCATCAGGTGTCATCAGCACACATTAACTCCTAAGCAATTGTCAGTCTTTAACTATGGCTTAATGCTGCTGTCTGACTTAAGGCTGTGTAAAGTTGGTGATTTATAAATGCAGGAGTACTTTGTTTTCACATGACTTTTCCTTATTGGTGTTAAAGCACTTTGTAAGTACTATAACATCAATCTTCTTACTCTTCTGGAGCATTATTTTAGTTGGGTAATTATTCCAGGAAGTGTTTCATATTTTAAAATCTGACTTCTTGCCTTGAAATTGTCATCCCTAGAAGGAAAAATTTTGTTAAGCTGCCTTGTAAGGTGAGTCTGAATTCATTTCACTCATGAAAATTATGGTGTAGTCTCAGAATATATCTATTTCTAATTGACTTTAAAATCAGAATTGATTAATTTGATTTAGGATTAAGAAAAAATACCAGTAGGAAAAGATAGACTACTTCCTGTTATCTGCAGAGGGAATTAATGAACCCTTCAGGTTGGCAAGAAACTATTATTATTTCCAAGTAATCTAATTAAAGGGTGTAACAAAGACATGTGGCTATTTAATTAAGTGTTTTATTACTCAGTTGCTCTACAGCATCTAACATGATGCATAGTCAGAAGTGGGAGGGAGTGATTAGGTGTCTTGAGAACGGAAATGACACAACCAAGATACGCAGATGTTTTAAAGGAAGGAGAAGCTACTGGGAAAATTGTGCCTCTCTTCCCCACACAAAAGACTGAAGATTATTTTTACCTGGGAGTGAAGACCATGACACTGTAAAAGTGCTGGGGGGTTTTCAAAAGCAGACATGAGATGCTGATGCTGGGAAAGGTAAAACACATCAGGCAGTGCTTAACTGGTGGATGTGTCCAGCTCTTGTCTCCACAGGGGCCTTGCAAGCAGAGTCAGCTGGGCCCGTGGGAGGCACCACAGCAGATCTGCAGCGTGTCCACAGGCACTACTTGGATCCCATCACAGCTTTGCCCTCTGGATGATGCACTGAGGATGCACAATGGCAGCAGATGCTCAGTGTCAATGTGAGTTGAATCCCTGCTTCTGCCAGGCTCTTTGAGAAGAGTTTCTGATATGCAGATGTTTGTAGAGACAGAACTTTTTGTTTAGACCCAGGTTTATTCCTGTCCCACCCTGATCACCTTCCTCATTTATACAGTTGTGAATTATCTACATCTGAAAGGCTGACTCATCCCCTGGGTGGTTTGCCTCCTTGCAAATTGCCTCTGGTATAAATCAGCTTGTGTTTCAGAGCAGAGCAGGTGTTGATAAAAAGCCATGTAATGTCAAAACTAATACAAAGGGAGGAGGTATGATTTAAATACCTGGAGCTTGATCCAAAGCCAAATAAAGCTAATGAACTGGTTTCCATTAATAACTCTTTAATAGTCCTTATCAGCTTTAGGGGTCTGTACCTTCCTTATCTTGTGTAGCACCTCACAACAGGATACCTGAATGTCCCTTGCTAAAAATTAATGCCCCATGCAAACTATCAGTTCTGATGAGTGAGAGGTGGAGTTGTGTATTTCACTACATCCCTCTGTCCCTTGGAGCTGCAGCATTACACTTGTGATTTCTGAACAAAGCCTCTGATCTTGGACTTACAGTCCAGGTTAAGGAGATCCCTAGCTGATCAGAAATCTTTCTCATTCACTCAGTTTCTTTTATCCAGCCTTTCTAATGCTCAGTGTGCAGTGAGTAACTGGGCACTGAATTGCAATCTGAGGGTGAGTAACAGCAGGGGCAGGAAGGTTGCTGTACCAGTCCCATCACATGCCATTAACATACCAGCTGTAGTGCTCATGGTTTCCCAGACTGGATTAAGGGAGAATCTTCTTGGTTAAACTTGCTCTGCAAGGCCCAGGGTTTGATCCTCAGTTGATGTTCTGCGCATGCTTGCTATGACTGGAGAGGAAGGAGAAGATAATGATTACCACCAACCCAGAGCCTGGGGCTCTCAGGGACTGAACCAGCCTCTTGTATAACAGGCTGGCCTCAGGGTTCCCATAAGGAACAAAATGTTCTGGTTTTCCTCTTGTTGAGGCTAAAAGCAAAATAAGAGGCAAGAGGTGATAAAATTAGTCCAAGCTTCCCTTCACACCAGTTCATTTGTTATCTTCTGGGTCTTGCTTCAGTTTCTGCCTGCACTGGATGTACACACACAGAGCATGTTCATGAGTAAATAATTTCTAGTGTTCTTGAAACAAAAACACAGCTACCTTTTAACCCGTGGGCTAGCTATGCTCCTTCCAAAAGGCACCAGCTCAATCATACCCAACTTTTGAATGTTGCTTGTCCCCATTCCCAGGGAAGCAAAATGAAGGTTCTGTCTGCCCTCTCTTGGGCAGTTCATGGTGGGAAGGGATTGGTACCATTACAGCATCAGGACCTGGCATGGTGCAGAAACTTTACAGAGGACAGGGTGGGAGAAAGTCAGTTGCAGTAAAACTGGAATGTGTTAATGTTAATATCACTGGGGCAAGTGGTATAATCATCATGATGCAAATGCTGGCTACAGTAATATCAATATTTCTATAGATGGAGATAGTATTAACTGAACTGGATCCCAGCCATTCTGCACTGCTGGCTAGGGCCCTCACAGGTGTGAGGGTACAGACAAAGACCTTTGCTTAGAAGACATCAGTGATGGCATCACTGGTGTCTTCACCAGGCACCTTGTGACATTTGCCACGGTGTGATCTAACTGCATCATCAAACACTCCCCTGTACAGAACAGCTGTGCTGGCTGGAACAGCAGTTAGACACCTCCTCTTTCATCTGCATCATTCACCATGGGTATTCCTCTTCACTTCTCACCAAACCACTGTGCAGGGTAGAACAACACTGGTTTCCTAACCAGGCTCTCCTGAATGTCACCACCACAATATTGTAGTGCCTAAAAGGCAGAACTGAATTTGTGTTTGCAAATGTACATCTGAGTTTGTGGAAGGGTGAAATCATTGCAGTTTGCATGCAAGGGCAACGTGAAGTACAGAATGTAACATTACGTGATTTTTTTCTCTGTGGGTACCATTTTGAGACATGCAAGAAATGCTTTGTCAGAGTATTTGGCATTGTGCTACATTTACTAAGGTCAGCAATATACTCTGGACTTTGGTCCATGCCTCTTGACAGAACATTGATCAAGAAATAGGAAAGAGCAGAGGACACTTGTCATGAACACTTAGAAAAAGAGCATGAAATTAAGGATCACTGCAAAGCCTATCCTAGGGGCTGAGGCATCACCACAAGGGGATGATGTGCTGTGGTGGGATAGAACCCTGTTCTCTGTGCTCACACAGCACTGCACTAATTGCCAAACCATCCTTGCCACTCTTTGGTGCCCATCTTCTGCATGCTGTGACAAATGAAATCTATTACGTTAGGAGTTGTTGGCTGGAGACAGAAATGACACGACTTTACCGAGGTTCATCAACAAACAGCCAAGAGTTTATTAGGGCAGCTGTTTTTGTGGGGGGTTTGAATTTTGTGGGTTTAGACAGCTGATCTGTCTGGGTCTCAACACTGCCCAGCTCCTTGACCAATGATATGTTTGCACTTAGGATCAAATGGGGTTGGCTGAGGGTCCCTTATATGTGTTCAAATCCATCCTATTATCGCTCACCCAGGGATTTGTTTATCAAACTAGGAAAGTCAAATTGGGTTTCTTATTATGGCCACATTTATCTGTCCAGCTACAGACCAGCTGTACTGTGACAGAAATCCTGTGAACAACAGCCTCATTTTCTGTGTGTTTCTAATTCACACTCATACAGATCCTCCAGTGTCCTGTCAAGTGAAAATCCTGATGAACTAATAATTATTTCTTTATAATAAAAAATCAGATTGCACAAAATCCTTCTCATAATGTTTATAGCATATAAATTGTCCCAATCAAGCTGGCTTTGTATGGAGCACCTGTGTCAATATCATCTGAATTAGAGAGGCTCAGACTGATCTTTTCCTCTTGGTCTTGGCACCTACAGCATTTCCTAGCCATACCACTAAGCTCGGAGGGGGGGTGGGGTGTTTAAAATATACTTCTGAATAAATGTCATATTCTTAATTTTAAAGCAGTGGGACTTTTCCCCCTGAGTTCCACAGCATTTCAGTGACTATGAAATATGACAGTGAAATATGTGAACTTACATCCCAGAACTTCCCTGCTTGAACTCCTAGAGTAAATGAAACAGTCACAGGATATATAACATGAATAACATTCTGCTATTGTGTCATGGACTGTTGGGTAATAGGGTTTCGTACTCTTCTTTTTCCTGTCCTTCTTTTTCACTACATCCTATTCTTTTCCCTTCATGACTATCTTGTGCCACCTGGTGTCCCAAATTCACCAGTGACAGCAACGATGACAGGACCAGGATATATAGGAGCAGTCAAGGCATGAAATACTTACATGAGAACGTAGTAACATACTGTGTGCTATGAGGTATTAATCTCCTAAATTAGAGGGTCAGGATGAACCATGCAGCTAGGGTGGCTTCTTAAGCATTCCTTATGCACCCAGAAACCACTGAGAACGTTTTGTCACTGGAGCACCTTCACACCAAGTGGAACTGACCTGTCCTCATTTAGTGAAACAAGTGATTGTGAAAGTAAGAGAAAGAACATGTGAATGTCAAAGGAAAGCATGACCCAACACCACCATGACCAAAAAGATCCTTTGTTGTAGAAGTTTTTCCACTGCCTGTAATGCATCCAGTGAGATCTGTGGAGCTGACAAGGCCCCGGATCCCCTGTTCACACTGTAGAGCACATACCCCACTAGTTACAGCTACCTGTGCAGCCAGGCCGGCCACAGAGGTCCAGCAGCATCTTTAAAACACAGACTACTTTGGGTGCCCAATACTATTGCTGGGGTTTTTTAGCATATTCAGAAAATTCTTGCAAACATTTCTCAGGTCCAGATACTTCCGTGCTTGTACCCAAGCTGCAAAACTAACAATGCTCCAAGCCACAAAGGAGACAAGGGGAGCTGATGAGCACGAGCCAGGATAAATAACTTCTGCTCTGCTGTTGTCTCTACAACAAACTTTAATACTCTGGAATTACTCACTTCTATCCACAGAGCTGCTTACAGGTAAAGCTTTAAAGCAAAAGAGTTGCTATAAATCCCTTTTGTCCGGCTAACTTGACAAAACTCCCTTTCCCCCCAAATATTTTTTACCTTTATGTCCTTAGAAGAGGGATTTACACATAACACAGGAATTACTCAGGAATCCAGATGTGTGGAAGAGAAGAAGTCATGCAACTGTGATTCTTCAGCTGGGGTTTCACCACGTCCTCAAAGAAAATATTCCAGTGCAGGGTGGTAAGGTCGCCAGTGAGTCTGTGACAGGAGAGACATCATCCCTTCGACCTCAAAGAGCAGAGCTAAAAATGCCCATTTATTTTCAGTGCCTAAATCAAACACTTGGAGAATTATCTGTTAGAAAGAGTCATGAAAGTAAACAGGTTTCCTTCCAGTAGCCATGGAAGAATGCAAAGGAGTCCAGCATTCATAATTTTTCTAGAATTTGTATATTTTTTCCTAAAATCCTCTGCCCTGGATCTACAAATTCCCATATTCTCCACGTCATATCTGTGCCTTCAGCCCTCAGCACCAGACATCCTGAGTGTCCCACAAATGCTGCAAAGGCCCACCATGTCTCATTCATCAATTTCTCCAGAGTTTCTCCAAGCAAAGTCAAGGGCAAACAGGAACACAAAACACAGAGAAGCACAAAAGTTCCAACAGAAAATTGCAGCTTTAAGTGAGGTATAGGCAGGGCAGGAGGAGTTATCCACTGTGTTCTCATTACAATTATCCCCATTCATATGCTGGGTACTACCTGGACAAGTAGAACCTGGAAAGTGGCTTTTGGGGACCACCAAAGAAAAACAAGAGAGGCAAAGAAAACCCACAGTTCTGTCGGATTAACCCTGGAGACACTCCCTGAAGACACCCCAGGCTGCTTCCCCTGTAGACAGCAATTTGGATTTTGCTTTCTCTTTCAGATCCAGAGCTAGGACAAAGCAGGAAAAAAACCCACCAGAAGTGGTGCTGAAAACCACAGCCCAGGAGGAGACTCTCTCAGGAAGAGCACAGTGACACAACATACCACCCATCTTCACACACTGGGGCCAGCTCCATGAGATGGCCCCATGCTGCATTTATCCAGAGCAGTATCTAGCCAGACAAGGCTTTATCCCTTCTCTGAACACCTTATCTTTGGTGAACAGCGTGGTGGCCCTTTTTCTGCTGCTCCCAGTGAGCTCCCCACCCAACATGCTGGTTGAGGAAGGAAGGCTGTGCTCCAGCTGTCTGGGGACTAGGACAGGCTGGGCCATGCCTCTCAGTATGGAGGGGGAGGACCAGAACAGGCACCCCACCTGTTTTTATTTTTGGCTGTTGATTATGGGCAGACTAAACTCTACCATACTCCCCAACACCTGCTGTAGGTACTGCTCTTGGACAGGGGGGGCATGCAGAGCATGGCAGTTTCTGTGTCCTTCTGAGCACATCTGTAAGTCCCAACACAGCTGAATTCAAAGATGAAGTCTCTTTTTTGTAGGTACAAACGCAGAAAATAAAAGAGCAGGAGTCAAAGTCTTAGCAAATGTCACTGGAGACTCTCCAAAACAAAAAATTTCCCCAAGGAATAGATAAGGCTCTGTGGCACATTTGCCATTAACCATCCACTGTGACTTCTTTCAAACAGATTTCTTACACCTGAAAGGTAAAACTTGGAAGCAATGCATGCCGTGACAACCGACACGAGAGAAAGGCAGGGAGAAACCCGAGTCCCTGCACAGTGTCACAAAGGGTTCTTCACACACTGCCACTTGCCCTGGGGTTGCCCCCGGCCCACCCACCGTGGCCCAGGTTGGAAGGAATGCCTTGCCCCAAGTGTCTCAGACAGCCCAACAGGATCTTTGGGAACGGCTCAAACC
>JBBMKD010000067.1:1255116-1278139 GCA_037834095.1 Argya squamiceps | reverse complement strand
CCCTGTCTCTTCAGCATCCGCAGGATGTCCTTGCGCTTGTGGTAGTCCTGAAGGTGGGGGTCATGCAGGCAGTTGTACGCTGGGCTGAGGTAGTGGGAGTAGGGATCATCCAGAGTGAAATAAGGAAATGGCTGGTGGAGCTGTAAGAGACATTTCCCAGGGTATGAAGGAGGCATGAGAGAGCAGCAAAGAGGTGCCATACGGCACTTGTGAAAAGAGCAAGGTACTTTGAAGGCCAGCACTCTTCTCCATCCTTCTGAAGACCCAGAGGCCCTCACAGAAAGACTGCGGGGCCGTGCTGG
This sequence comes from Argya squamiceps, assembly GCA_037834095.1. NCBI lineage: Eukaryota > Metazoa > Chordata > Aves > Passeriformes > Leiothrichidae > Argya > Argya squamiceps. The sequence continues at coordinate 1,277,837 of JBBMKD010000067.1, read as the reverse complement.
GCCAGGCTGGGCTCTGATGGGGTGGGCTGAGGGAGAGAAGACAAACCCCAGCAGCAACTCCACCAGCAAATACACACCTTAGGCCCCCAGGAAGAACTGCTGACCCACCCACAAATGAGCCTTTCAACTGAAAAGGTCAAGCCCAGTGCTTCAAATGCAGCCAGGTGAGAATGGATGAAACCAGTCTCCTTGGGTTAGGCAGGCACAAGGGCTGTGTCAGCCGCCTTTGCCTTCGCCTCTGGCAAGTCTCTGCCTTGGGAAGGTGCAGTGCAAGCTGGAGGAGAAGGACAGTGCGTGCATTTCCCAAACAGGGAAACCCAAGCTCCTCCAAATATGCCAACAGAGTAACCAGGAGAAGGTTGGAGTTTCCCTCAAAGGTCCACCAGAGCCTGGCTCCACATGGCAGGATGAGCTGGAGGGGCTCGTTGCCCTGGCACCTGGACAAACACAACCTCCTGCTGCAGGCCTGACCTGGACACACACATGCACAGTGACAAAAACCAGTGAGGACACTGACAAGTGCTTCTTCTCTGTGTTCCAGGGAGCCTGGAGCTTCCCTCTGCTGCCCAGCCCTGCCTGACTGTAGGGCTGCAGCTTCTGCAGTAGAGGAGGTGGCCACAAGAACTGTGCATGATGGGGACCCCATGAAAGAGGAGAGCTTTTCTGCTCTTTTTTACTTCCTTTACCTTTTCCCCCAGCTTTTCCCTGCAGAAGACAGTGTTGGGCTTCACAGGGATCTTGACTCCAAGTGGGAGGTTCAGCAGGTAAGAATCCATCTGCCTGGTGGCTCAGTCTCCCAGGTGTGGAGCTCTGGGGCTGAGCTGGGAAGACATGGACACTCAGGCAGCAGCTCAATAATCCTCCAGCACAGCAGGTGCAAGAGAAGGAGTTGAGGTTCCTGAGGGTCCTTAGGCCCTAGAGCAGATCCCCAAGCCCCAGCCTCACCAACTGAGCTCTATCACCCCACTGCTCTCCTCCCAGTTCCCAGTGGACTCAGCAGTGCCTCTGCCTTTTGGCAGGACACCAGCAGTGAGATGGAGCTCCACAGCTCCTTCCAAGCGGTCTCATGGTGCTGTGATCCCACGCTGACTCCTCGTGCTCCAGAGGTGTCCCAGTGATGGGCCATTGTTACATCATGGTGCTGTCACATCACCACATTGTCACATCACCGTGCTGACATTGTGTCACATGGAAACTGCCCACCACAACTGGGGGGGGAGGGGTGCCCACCTGGGGGCCCCTTTGGACATCCCTGTGGGACCCCCTCCGTGTGACCTGTCTGTGAGAGCTCCTGTCCACAGGGCCCTTCCCCCTCCCCTGTCCTTTCATTCTGTGAGGCAAAGTGTCCTCGCCAGCAGGGAGGGATTCCTCCCATTCCACAAATTCAACCACCATCGTACACCTCATGCTACTCCTTTAGCGACTATGATGAGGAAACAATGCCACCTATAGGACTGAGCCAGAAAGGTTGATACAGAAATTCCAGAAGCAAGCATTGGAGGAGGGTGATAATGAATTTTTTCAAGCAATGCCTGTTGTATTTCATAATCAAAACCCACATCACGAACAATTGTCATATGAGATGGTAAACTGAGGAAATCAGTGAAAGAAAATTGTTTACATTCTTCCTTTACTATAAATTTATTGGATGTAATAGCAGAAGCACATACTATGATAGCGGTGGATCGGAAATCTCTTTTTAAGACAACTTTGACAGGAGGGCAGTACTCTGTCTGGTGGACAGAATTTTTAGATTTGGCTCAAACTCAGGCATTGAATAATGGTAACCACCAAGCCCTCATTAATATTACTGCATCACAGCTCTCTGGCACAGAAATGTGCACCACTGTTCAGGCACAATAAAGACTTCCACCACAACTGTGGGATCAATCTATTGTTATTGCTATGTGTGCACTACGAAAAGTACGTGATACAAAAAAAATAGTCTGTTTTTGCTGCTGTCAGGCAGGGGCCTCAAGAACCATATATTCTCTTTATTGATTGATTTCAATCCACCGTTAGATGGCAAACTGACATGCAGGAAGCAACTGATGTTGTCTTAAAATCCCTTGCTTATGAAAATGCCAATCATGACTGTAAAAAAGGTTTGTATTTGATAAAAAATGGAGCCAATGTCAACCTTACTGATTATATGAAGGCATGCGCTAACATCAGCTTGGAAAAATTTAAAGCAAAACTAATTGCTACTGCAATAGCCCAACAACTGCAAGTGGCCAGAGCAGCTATTAAGTGCTTTGAATGTGGGGAACAAGGACGTATCAGGAAACAGTGCCCAAAGGGACAAAAAGGCAATAAAAAGCCCAAGAAACTCTCTCCTTGCTGCCAAAAAGGGTTTTCTTAGAGCAATCAATGCCAGTCTAAATATGACAAAGACAGCAACCCTCTCCCAAAGCAGGGAAACTCAAAGGGAGGCATGTGGTGCAGTGCCCCCCAGTCCATCAGGACCCCACTCAATCAGACATAAATACAAGCACAAGCCTTGCAAGGGGCACCCTTGGGAATTCCAGCCTGGACCTGGCCATCCGTGCTACTGCATCCTTGAATGATTCCTTGGTTCACCTGCTGCCCACCTCTGTGTGTGGGCCACTGCCATTTCACACACAGTGCTTTGCTCCTGGGACACTCCTCTCCCACCCACACGGGACTATTTATATTACCAGGAATCATCAGTGATGACTATAAAGACAAAATTAAAATCACCACTTGGACACCTAATCCTCCCTGAACAGTAGTATAGTGAAGCCGATTGGCACAAAAAATACAGCTGCCAGCAATACCCTGTTCAGCACTAATCTTATAGCAACAAAAAAATGCAGGAGGATTTGGGAGCACAGGCACCTCACAAATATTTTGTTCAAAAATCATTGGGGTACAACAACCATTACTCGTCAAATAGAATCTAAGACTTTTATAGGTTTAGTCAACACTGCTGCAGATGTTTCCATCATATCTTGAAAGGAGTGGCCCCCAAGTGGCCTCTGGCACCTTCAACTGTGATTGTAGCAGGCATTGGTGGACAGCAAATTCCCTGGCAGTCTACAAAATAACTGAAAATAATCAGACTGGAGGGCCACCTTGGGGCCCTATGTATTCGTCGCAGTAGGACACAAAATACAGATGCTTGGCTCCAGTCAGAAGGCAGTAGAAATCAGAAGCTTTATTTACAATTCATTCAGCCCTTTTATAACACGCTGTGCTAAAAAGGCGTGTTATTGGTCCATAGGACTGACACTTCTCCCACTGGCTAAGTAACAGAAATAGCAAATAACACCTGTTGTTATGGGAAAGGAATATTGTTTACACAAGATTGTTTTGGGAAAAAGAAAACTGTTGAAAAGTTTTCCTTGGGAAGAGCTCAGCAATTCTCAGGCTCAGAAAATATCGAGTGTCACAATTTACGACACGAAAAAACCACACTCACCCATCAGGTTGAAGTGAGGAAAAGAAGGGAAGTTTATTATGATTTGGGGTTTAAATAGGATTTGGAATTTGACCAAGGACTGGGAAATGAGAGGAACCTCTCTGACCCCAGTGGTCAAACCAGCAGTCCATCACAGGGAGGAATGAAAACAATCTACTTTGTCCTTCCCCCTAGAAAGAATGTTGTTTACAAAAACATCAGTATTTTTTTATGTTTAAATTGTGAGAAAGCTCCAGTAGAACTAGAAACAACCAGAAGGCTAAAGATCAGGGTGACAGTCGAGCCCACATGTATTCCTGACCCCAGGCACTTTGTGGGGGTCAGACCTGATGATGCAAGGGGGTTTGATCATTTCAACATTTTTGATAGGGGTCACTGATAAAAAGCCGCTTTTTAAACTGGCTTGGCTCTCAAATACACCAATCTGGATAAATCAGTGGCCGTTGCAAAGCAAGCAGCGTCATCAAGCTCGAATCCTTGTAGAGGAGCAATGACATTTGGGTGATTCCCAAATGTGGGTGATATCACATAGTCCCTTCCACCAGCCCATGGAATACACCTATTTTCATTATTCCTAAGAAACTGGGAAAATGGAGGCATTTACAGGATCTCAGGGTGGTCAATGCAGTCATGTCATCTATGGGGGCATTACAACCAGGAATACCTAACCCCACAATGATTCCAGAACATTGGGAACTAGCGATAATTGACTTAAAAGACTGGGTTTTTACAATTCCTTTGCATCCTGACAATGGACCCAAATTTGCCTTTTCTTTACCATCTGTCAGTCATGAGAACTGAACAAATGACTGAACAATAACCGAGACCAAATCACTGGGTTGTTTTACCTCAGGCTATGGAAAACCTCCTGTCAATTCATAGTTCATTCAGTGATATTATTATTTATTATTATTTATTTAAATTATTAGAAATAACAGTCACCCCACAGCCAGTAACCTTTAAAACTGACATACACACATTGAACAATTTGCAAAAGCTATTAGGCACAGTTAATTGGATGCTTCCTTTATTGGGAATCACCACGGAAGAATTATGTCCTTTATTTCAAGCGGTAAAAGGGAACCCAGACTTCCCTTCCCCTAGGCAGTTGACAAAAACTGCCCAAAAGGCTTTAGAGACTGTAAGTGATAAAATCAATGTCCTTTGCCACACATCACAACCAGATTTGCCTTTGTGTCTGTTGGTGATTCTGCAGTCTTTCCAACCCTATGCTCTTATTGGCCAGTGTCATGTACAAGAACATCATCTCTAGTTACTAGAATGGATTTTTCTACCACACTCCTCTTTGAAAACTACAACCACTCAACCTAAGATGCTTATTCAACTGCTGTCAATGGGACAATTCTGATACCAGACCCTGACAGGACATGATCCGGCAGTGATACACCTCCCTATTCATGCAGCAGAATTAGAGAATCTTTTCAGGGATTCACTGTCATTTCAAATTGCCCTTGCAGACTATAATGGACATTTTTTTCACACAATGCCTTGGCATGTCCTACTGCAATCCTTCAAGGAGCTCCCCTTTCAACAACTGTAGCATCGTGTGGCTATTGAGTTCATTGTTTCCAGGAAGGTTACAGATGCCAGAATGAGAACACACAAGATGAGTCTCTGTTTTGTTAAGCTCAAGAATCCATTTATTTCTCCCAGGGCCGGGGAGGGGGGATGAAGATGAAGAGGGCTCGCAGGGGCAGGGTCTGGGGTTGGGAGGAGTTTTAGAGTTTGGGTCAAGGGAGGAGTTGACACAAGGAGAGTAAGATCAGATTCCAGCCTCCTTAAAACGGAAGACCTCTACAACTCCTCCATTTATAAATTGGTAAATGCATGTTAAATAATTTATAGCAAGGGGATTCTCTGGAATATGACTGTCCTGGGTTGTAGTATAAGATATGCACAAAGTATTCTATCACCATCTTATGAACTGTTGAAACCAATTGCTGAAGCAGTGTTCTTCCAGGTTCCCCCTCCCTCTTCTGTTAACTGTCTTCTGTTAATGTGTCTTCTGTTAATGGATCTTCTGTTAATGGGTCTTCTGTTAATGGCCTGCTGCATGACTCTTTAATGGGCCATCAAGGACCCCCTGTGTGACTCATTATCCCACTGTGAGATGCTCCACCCAGGGGGAGGAGCCAAGCATTCTCACCTGGATATAATCTGGGATTTGGGACAGTACAGGGCCCTTACCCACTGGATTCCCAGAGGACCAGAGCTACCAGACCTTTCTATGGGATCACTGCTTCCATCATCCTGCTCAGGTTGCATTCTGACTCTGTCAGTGGTCTTTTGTATTATTGCATTTATTTTCTTTTACCTTTTTTTCTTCTTATTAAATTGTATTTCTGACTTGGAGCCTCTCACTCATTTTGCTTCCAAACCACTACAATGACTTAATAGTTTATAAAACTAAAGTGAACATTATTAAGCTAAATTACAAGCAATAGAAAAGCACTTGAGAATAATAAAGGATAAAGTAATAGAAATTATGATAATTAAATGAATACATTTTTACTTAATAATAAGTTAATAGTTCAGTTTCCTTTGGCTTTTGATCTTCTCACCAGAAGGGGTGCAGTTCTTTGATCTCCTCCTCACGGGAGGCAAAGTCTTTAGTGTTTGGTCTCGGCTTTAGTACTGGTGTTACGAGGGTTATTATGCTGGATGAGGACAATGACTGCGAATCGAGGAGCGGCCGAGGCGTTGGTGGTGGGGCTGGCAGCAGCCCAGGGCAGGGCCCGGCCCTCTCTAAAGCTGTGCAGCCCCACCTCCCCTCCGCAGCCCGGGGCAGGGGCAGCTGCAGCTGCGGCAGGAAGGGGGGAGGTAGGTAGGGGGGAAGGGAAGGTCCGGGACCGGAAAAGACGGGCTGGGCAGGAAAGAGGGGATCTCAAAAACCGTGTGGTAAGGGTCATTTATAGAAGGAGAGCCCAGGACAGCGCAGCCACTGCCTTCCTGGGCAGGTAAAGGGGGATATGGAAAGGCAGGGAGTGAAGGAGGACACAGGATGGTGAGAGGATGGTAGCATTCCCATGTCACTTCTGGATGGGTTCCGACCTTTGTCCTGTCTTCAGGGGAAGGGGGATAGGGGAGGGAGAGAGACGCACAGAGTGACGGAGAGACAGTAGAAGCTCCATGCCCTTCTGGCAGTTTTCACTCCTTGCTGCACTCTTAGGAACAAAGGGTAAGGAAAGATATGGGCAGTTTATAAATGCATATTATAAAGTTGGCTTTTCGCAAGGTGTGTGCTATATGATTAATAACGTTGTGGGGTGTGCTATATGATTAATAACGTTGTGGTAAGCATGTAAGTTTTTATTTCTGCTATTAGTAAAGAAAATTAGGCATAGTGGTAGTAGTTGATCTAGTATGCTTAAACTGTCTGTTTGGTCAGGAGAACATCCAGTGAACATGAAAAGAAGACCCTGCTATTGATATACCAACTGTCAGCATCTACCATCTGAAGAAGGCATGGACCAAGCCCAAGCTGGAGGTGATAATGAAGACACAGCCCAGAAACACACATGCTCTAAAAAGGCAGACCCAAGGAGGGACCATGCAAAACAGTTCCTGGAATATGGAAACTAGTTGATGGAAAAATATGAATATTCAACAGACTGATGCCATAGAAAGGGTATTTAAAGAATGTCTCTGATACAGCAAGGGGCGGACTTGGCTGAATGCCAAGTCACCCAGCCAGCCGTACTTTGCTTTTTTTCTATCTCCTAATTGTCTTAAACCTATTTCTTAAAATTTACATAGAAAGTGAACCTCATTTTTCACAATTCTTTTCTGTAGAAGGGACTTCTTCTTGATGTCCCTTTAGTTAAACCAATGTGATTTTAAAAGTTTGTCTTCTTTTCACCAATCACATTGGTCTGTGTAAAAAAGTATATAAGGGAGACACATCCCAAAAACAAGAGTCATTTTCAACCTTCTGAAGTTGGAGTCTGTGTCATTGTAGTAGTACCCTACCAGATGCTTTTCTTGAGACCCCCATGCTCCCCTTGGTACCACCTCATCATCCTTGTCACAGGTTTGCATAGTGTGGTGGTTCGGCCAGGAAGTGATTTTTTCAGGAAGTTATAGTTTGACAGATCGATTAGAAAGGGATACGTCTCCATGGACCTACAGGGTTAAATATCAGGAGATTCTGGGAAACTCTTTTTTTCCTTCCAGCTTTCCAGCAGGTAACACCGAATCGGGGCTGCTCTGTTGGAGCATTCCAGGCCGGCCAGGCCCCGCCGCTCACCCCTGTTGGGGGTAGGGGAGCTGGCCCAAGGCCTGGCTGGGCTCCATCGGCCCCGGGCAGGGGAGGGGGAGCCTGCAGCTTAACATCAGCTAATTTTAAAGCTTACCCCGGAGCCAGCCGAGCCGGGAGAGATGTCCACCAGGCCCCCTGATAACAGCTACAGGCCCAGTTGGGAAAAAGAGAGGGCAAGGGGAGGTGTTTTCAGGTTTGTTCTTATTTCTACTCTGTTTAATTGGTTATAAAATAAATTAATTTCCCCAAGGTGAGTCTGTTTTGACTGTGACAGTAATTGGTGAGTGATCTCCCTGACCCATGGGATTTTTATCACATTTTCTCCTCTTTTTCAGTCAAAGAGAGGAAGTGATGGAGTGGCTCAGTGGGCACCTGGCTAGCTAAAATTTACCCATCACAGTTCTCCAAACCCCTCCATCATCACCTCCACCTTCCACACCTATTGCCCATGATTTCTCCATGTCCCTGACTCCACTGTCCATGAAGGATCTACCAGCACTGCAGCATTTATTTTGCACTTTATTTACTGCACACTCAAAACATGCCAATGGCACAGGCTACCCTGTCATATTCAGTGGTCTGGGCCATCATCTGCCACCAAAACTCCGCTACCAGGGCTGGACAGTCTGGAATTGCCTGTGGCAGGTCTGTGGCAAGTCCATGGTGAGTGTACAGCAGGTCCATGGTGGGTCTCTGATGGACGTCCTGGCCCAGGTGCCGTGCCCCTCAGTAAGGAGCTCCTCACTCTCCGCCCACATGCTTCTTCAGTGTCATCAGCACTTTTTGTGCCTGCTTCAGGACCTCCTCCTCATCCACACTGGGGAATGCATCACTGGGGATCGTGGGGAAGGGATGGTAACTTGGGTACTGCGTGGCCTTGCCGTCCATGCCGTGGTCACACAACGACTGCACATCCAGGACAAGGCCCCTCAGCTCCGGCTCCTCTGCCTCCAGCCTTTGGGCCATATCCATCAGCCCCTCATGGCCCTCAAAGGCTTTACCACGGCGAAGTACAGCTGCCACCAGTGCCTTCTCCAGGGCCTGGTGCACTTTGAAGAGCACCCAGTTGGGGCAGCGGTGCTGGATGTCATTGTGGGCTGCCTGCAGGTCACTCATGGCCTGACGCAGCCAACGCAGGGCCTCGGGGATGGACGGAGTCAGGGCCATGAGCTCCTCAGGGCTCAGGCAGGAGCCACGATCTCCCTGTCTGTGGTGCCAGGCAGCACTCGCAGGTTTGTTTTGGACCGCAAGCTGCAGCCTCACCTTTGGCTGCCTGACACCACGCCTCCAGGTTGCCACGCTGGGATCCTTCCATGGTCCCTCTTCTGCCACAGCCTCCACCTGCAGCCTCGTCTCCAGCTCTGGTGCAGCACCCACCAGTGCCACGTTGTTCTCCTCCAGAACCAAGGCGACTTCCTGTGGCTTCTGGCAGACCAGCATTTCACGCAGCACGGACAAAGCGCGTGCCTCCAGCTGCCCACCCAGGATGTTATTGATCTCCTGTGCCAGGGTCTCCACGACCCTCAGCGGGTGCCGGTTCAGCACCATCTCTGCATGCCGGATGTAGAGGAGCCGCTGGGCACCATCAGACGGGCACACATAGGTAACCTGTGACTGGGAGCTGCCCTCCACCTTTGCCCCACCATGCACCAGCACAGTGCGGATGTCCTTGCAGCACTGCACCTTCAGCCGCTCCACTGCAAAGCCACCATTCCCCTCCATTCCTGTCGTAGCCTTGGGGTTCTGCCACTGCAGCAGGGACTCCAGCCCTAGCCTAAACCACGGAGATACCAGCAGGGTCTGCAGACGGCTCTGCAAAGTGCACTGAGAGCCATAGTGACACAGCTGTGCACCACCCTCCTCCAGCTGCTGCACTGTCACCTCTGAGAGCACCCGTGGTCGCAGGTGTGGTGGCAGTCTTTCCAGCAGCCACTTGATATTACACCCAGACACTGGCAGCGCAGCCATGAACACAAAGGTCTTCTCCAGGGCCCGAGCAGTCTCTGAGGGCACGCAGTCATTGAAGCACAGTCTGTGGGACAGCTCCAGGCAGTCAGCAGTGCTCAGCAGGTACAGCTCAGCCACAGCGGAGCAATCGGGGGTCTCCGGCTCCTCCCGCAGCAGCTGGAAGAAATGCCGTGTGGCCAGGAGGACTGTCTTCTTCTGGCGACTGGTGAGGCTCCCACTGCCATGGCTCTCCTGATAGATTTGGGCCAGGACATGGCTGTAGTGACTCACTGTGGGGACCAGGACGACACCAAGGTGTTGCAGGAGATCTCCAAAGGCAGCCACGTGGGGGTGAGGTGTGAAGAGGTAGGGGTAAAAGTCAGCCGTGTCCGGGAGTGATGTCACCACCTGCCGTGGCCTGGCCATGTCCCCTGACTTGGTCAGCACCACGGGCAGCTCAGCGAGGTGCTCTGCATCCACCTCATTCAGATGGGTCTGCAGGAAGCTGTACATGCTATGGAGCACACTGGCCCGTGTGCTAATCTGCAGTTGTGTTGAGCAGGCTGCTCTGCACACATGCTCCAGGTTGGCCACCACCAGGGTAGTGGGTATCTCTACAAGGACTCCCATGGCCTTCAGGAACCTCTTATCAAGGGCAAGGGATTCTGGGAGGATGGTGGCTGATGTCCACAGCAGCTCAGCCACATTTTCCACGTAGGAAATGCTACCTTTCAGAGCAACAGCCTTAGTGCAGTTTGCAAAAGGAGGGTGGAGGTTCATCAAGTTTCGGGGGATATCCAGTGGAGGCAGAAATTGGATTGAGGCAATTTTCCTCAGGAAACCCTCTGACACAGGATTTTTCAACAGGATCTCAAGTTGCTGGAGCATCTCCTGCTGTCGCTTCAGCAGTTCTGCAGCATGGCAGGAAGCCCGAGTGGCTTCATGCTTTATCTCCTCTGCCAGTGCCACAAAATCCTCTACAGAGAGGCTGGTGCGGACACCTACCTCAAGGAGGAAACCCACAGCATCCCAGTTTGGATTTAGCTCCTCAAAGAAAGATTTAGGCACAAAGCGGTTTTGGAGCCGCAGGGTGCGGAAGGAGGGCATGTCATGGTAGAAGTAGGAGGCCAGGCACAGTGTTCCGTGGGCATCTGGTATAAAGGCCACCTTCTGAAAAGCTGCCACAATGGCCGTCTTGTTCTCAGTGTCACAGATGCGTTGCAGGATGAAGAACAAGCGTAAAGCTTCCATGAGGTTTTGCTGTGTGAGCTGGGACAGCCGGGGAAGCACCACAGTCATGAAGAGCTTTTCGTCATCTGTGAATGTCCACTTCAAATCCTTGGCCAGCTGTTCATGGGTCAGGCTTGGTGTGAGAAGCAGCATGTCTTTGTCCAGGTCATACAGGGCTTGGGCACTCGAGGGCACTTGCAGATACTGCCTGCGGAGCAGCAGCACCTTGCTGTAGGGAGCCACAGCTACATAGCCCCCCCCAAACTTCTGGAAGAGAGGCAGCTGCCGGAGCTGCTCCAGTGCATGTGAATCCAGCTTTCCCTGGACAAAGCTCAGCAGAGCTCTCACGTCCCGCCCCTCTAAATCCCCCCAGCAGAGATCAGCTCTTCTGTCTGCCAGATGGGCCACTACAGCCCTGTGATCTGTGATCTGCAGTGCCCCTTGCTTCAGGCAACGCCAGGCAGCAGAGCACAGCAGGAACTTCTGGAGCACAGGGATGCCCAGTTTGTGCAGCACCTTTTCCACTTCAGAGTGGCACTCAAAAAGAATCTTGGAGAGGGAGGACAGTGGCAGTAGGTGCTTTGAGTCTGTCTTACTCCCCTGGACAGGCAGCACTGCCATATCCTGGAGATGATCCATTAATGACTCCATGTTCACGTCTGAGGTCTGAGAGGGGACAAAGAAGGTCCACAGCTTCTCGAGCCACTTTTGCCCCTCTGTGGTCCACTCCAACTGACTCAATGCCTCCTGGATGAGTGGTGTAGCCTCTGGGAGGCCAAGCTCCTTCACAAAGCAAGATGGTATCCATGCAGGAATACACTTTTGAGCAAAACGGTGACTGTGCTTGGGGAAGAGGGAGGCATAGGTATTCTTGAAGACAGGGTGGTGGATGCTGAAAGCATGCAGAAAACCATCCTCTGTGGCCAGCAAGGGCAGGCCTTCCAGTTCTGTCTCGTCGCCATCCTTGTGAGTACCTTGGGATTGCCTGCTCCCTCTTAAGTATTTCAGCAGGTGAGAGCAGCTCTCTGGAGTCCTCAGGGGTGTCTCAGCCAGCTTGCAGGGCACAGGCAGAGCCAGGGCCTTGAGGAAGCACCGGAGAGAGTCTGGCTCTAAGACAACAGCGTTCACCCGGGCTTCAATGAACTCCTCATGGATCTGCTGCAGGTGCGTGAACGCTGGAACCAGTTTCATGTTCAGTTGCTGCAGCACTTTCTGCACTTCTGGGTCAGGCCTCTCCTTGAGGAAGTACGGCTCTGTTAGCATGTCCCCTCCACCTGGAGATGCCCAGGTTATTGTCACCCTGCAAGGTGACTCCTTGTACACAGGCACCAGGGGAAGGCGTGCATGACTGAGGTGCTTGTAGACCTCTCTCACCATGTCCTGAAAGATAGGTAGCACTCTTTTCACACTAGGGAAAAACCGGAGGAAGTGGGAGTCCAGGTGGCACCGACAGAGTTCCAGGGATCTACACTGGAGCTCTTCTGGCTCCAGGGCTTTCCACTGCCTGGTGAGAAAGTCACAGTATAGTGGAACCACCAAGCTCTGCAGCAAGAAGCCATTCCAGGTTGCCTCTGGGCAGCCTTCGTCCCAGCGGAGACTGCGCCTGGCTGCATCCACGGAGAAGTTGGCGTTGATGTGCACAGGGAGCCCGGTGATCACGGGCAGTGGGAGGGTGCAGAAGGCTCTGCCCGTCACTCCGTTCAGAGGCTCCAGGCGGGCAGCCACAGCCCCATAGGGCAGCCGTTTAAACACAGGAGACTCCTCAGCCCTGCCCTGCACCCCAATTTGGTAGATCACCCTCCACACACTTGTGGTCTCAACCCTGCTATTTTTGATTTTCATGGTGTAGGAGAGAGGGCTAGGGCTGTTATCATCCATGGCTTGGCTTAATCTTGCTTGAAAATCCCGTCTCAGCTCTGCATCACTACCCGTGAGTTCTGTGGTCACCCGCAGCTCCTCCACCAACTCTTTCCCATCTGGGGGGATTGTGGAGAAGACCACAGTGTGGACGTGCCGGAGAAAGAGCAGCAATTCCTCACCTTCCTTAGCCAGTGTTTTTTCCATGTCCTTGAGGTCTTGGTCTCGCACAACCATGTCAGACACCCTGGACTCAAGAGCCCCAGCTGCAGCACGGAGCGGCAGCCGGAAAAGGACACCCTCTTTCAGGTTGAAGAAAGATGGTAGGAAGGTGTCATAAATGTCTGGAAAATTCCTCTTGAATTCAGTGTTGACAGCAAACATGCTACCAGGTTTCTCAGTTGTGGCTGTGGGCATGTAGTAGAGGTGGGGATCAGAGACACACAGGGTACTGTCTCCAGTCAGGAAGGATGGGCAGTCAGTAAAGTGGTAGACAGTGTTGAAGCCAAGGCCATATTTGCCTGTGACATCCTGCCGGTCTTGCTTGGCACCCACCCCCAGACGCTGAATGCCTTCAATGTCCTGCTCCTGGAAGGGGCGGTCGTTGTAGATGCAGAGGGCAGGGCCCTGCAGGATGTTCCATTTCTCACTAAAAGTGGCCTTGGCTGGGTGCTGCCGGCGGTCCCACACGAAGTGCACAAGCCCCGCACCAGCATCATCTGCATTCTGGAGCACCTCCTTCACCATGTCAGGAGCTGACGCCGAGTACTCCTTCAAGATGTTCTTCAGCCGTGTTGGCAAATCTTCATGGGCACCAAATGGCTGCGCCCAGAGGCTCAGGTGGTCAGTGATGAGTTCACTCCTCTCCAGTGCTCGGTGGCGTGTGGTGGCCACCCCACAGCGCAGGGCTGCCTCTCGGGACAGCTGTTTGTGGCATAGCAGGACATTTCTGTCCAGTGGCATCCACGGTGCATCATTGAAGTAGAGCTTATCTCGTGGGCGCAAAATGCCATTCTCATCAGGCAGAAAGAGTTTCTGGGTCTGGCAGGCATCTGGCTGATTGCCATCTTCCATCAAGCCACAAGACACCAGTCGCAGGGCCAGATCCAGCTCTGCAGCAGGCAGTGGCTCTCCAGCATATGTCTCTGCCAGGGTGCAGAGCACTTGGGCATAATTATCCCAGGTGAACGTGTAGCGCAGCCCCACACACTCCCAGAGCTTTCTGTAGGGCTTGTACTGCTCTTGGAGCTGATGAAGGTATGGGGCAGCCTCAAATGACAGTGTCTCAGCCACAGCTGTGACTGGCACAAAACGGGAGCCCACCAAGATGAAGAATTCCCCTTTGGCCACTGCAGAAGCCACCTCATCCCAGCTGGAGCGATGTTCCTGGAGCAGCATGTCCAGGTACTTGTAGCAGCAGTCGGTGTTGTTCTGCAGTGTCTCCAAAGGGAGACTATTGGAGCTATGCCTGAGTGCCTGCAGCTGCTCAAGGACTCGAGCTGATGGTATCTGCTGGTCCAGCCCCAAGAAGGATGCTACCTGCTTGGAGAGGCTGAATTTTTCCCCCAGCACTTTAGGAGCCAAGATAGGGCAGATGAGTCCCACTAGCGGGTCATGGCGGTGATGGTAGAGCTGGGAAGCTGGCAGCAGCACATGGTCACCAGTGGGCAATGCAGCAGGGAGGAAGGGCACAGTCTTGAAAGCGTCCTGCAGGGTGTTGTCTGCTCTCTTCTTCACTGCATCCTCAAGTAACTCAAGGATGCAGGCAGCCCTCTGGCAGCCCTGGGCACGATTCTTGGTCCAGACAAGCTGCACAGTCTTTGCCCTTTCCAGCAGCTCTGGCAGGTCCACAGTGTTCTTCACCATGCCCAGCCTCTCCAGGTGGCCTAGTCTCTCCAGGGAAAGGAAGGCATTCCCAGTGGGGAAGCGCCCATCCTCAGGGTTGTATAAAGGGGCAGCACGGCCTCTGGGATGCACCAGGCGATTGATGAGCTGCAGGTGGCCATGAGGGGTCACAGGGATGCAAGGCACTGTCTGCAGCACTTTGTCCACATCCTCATGAGATATATCCAGTGCATGCAGAACAAGCAGGTTCCGATCAACAGCGGGGAGGTTTTTCAAGTTGGGAAGCACAAGCTCACAGAGAAAGCGGTTCCAGTCATAGGTTGCAGCATCCAGTGCCTTCCCAAGGCCCTCTTGCACCTTCCCAGGCAAGGCCACAGCCAACAGGGGAGGGGGCACGGTGGTGGCAAAGACTTGCTGCGCCACAGTACCCAGCTTAGGGTGTCTCTCCACATCCTTGTGCAGGAAGCGGGCGTCCTGCAGTGAGCACCAAGAGCGGCCATCAGAAAAGAGCCTGAGGTCCCTCCTGGTTGCCACAGCCTGGTAGAAACCAGTCACAGCCTCCGTAAAGGGGTAACGGGTAGTGCTAATGTCTGGCCAGAAGAGATGATACTCATAGTTCTTCAACTTGCCTGCCTCATGCATGGCACGGAGATGGTCCAGTGCCCGGAGCCAGGCTATCGGCACAGCATTGTGGAGCAGCACCCGGTTCCACTTGCCTCGCTCCGCTGTGTCCCACAGCCCCTTGCGATTTGAGAGGATGCTGAAGGCCCCATGCAGGTGGATTGGCAGCCCTGAGATGACCGGCATGGGAAGGTGGCAGAAAACTTGCCCCTTCTCAGCATCCAGACGTGGCACCCACATGCCATCTTCAGTAGGGGCAAGGGGAAGGGCCACACCAGCCATGGGAGGTGGAGGATGGAGTCCTGCCTGTGTGTTCTGGTGAAACAGTTCCAGCAACTCCCCATCACCCTGACACACCAAAACCAGGTAGTGCCACGTGGTCCTGGATTCCTCCTCGCAGGCTGAGAGCTGCTCGATGGCTGCCCAACTTGGGGGATCCCCAGGGGCCCCTAAGTCTTGGATCTCCTTTCGCTGCAGCGTCACCAGAGGCGTGGTATCCTCTGCAGAGGTGGCCGTGTTTGGCAGCATCTCCAGGGACAGCTCCCTCACCTTCTTCAGGAAGAGTAGCAGGAGCCGGTTAAAGCCAAGGAAAGCAGTCCCAAGGGACTGGATGCGCTCTGTATTAAAGGCCTCAGAGCAAATCTGCGATGTCTCAGCTTCCTCTTCGGTGCGAAAAGGCAAGCGGAAAAGGCTCCCTGGAAAGGGTCCTGGCTCAGGCAGGCAGCACCCAAAGATACCGTGGTAGGGCTGGAACTGCTCAGCAAAGACACGGAGGATGCGGGGTCGGCTGGAGAAGTCCAGGCGGATGCCAGGGGAGCCAGCCCTGGGGATGTGCTTGCCCAGATGGGTGCCATTGGGATCAAAGATGAGTAGCGTCTCCCCACTCAGCACTGCTGGCACGTCCGTGACACGGTAGACAGAGCTGAAGCCCAGCCCAAAGCGCCCAATCCGGCCTGCCTGGCCCTCCTTTGTGGCAGCCCCAACCCGGGTGATGTTCTGGAGGTCATCCTCTGTGAACAGGGCGTTGTTGTAGGCCCAGAGGGCTGGGCCATGGCAGGCAGCCATGCCTGGGTCTAGCAGCCCAGAGGTGGCCTTTCTGCAGCACCGCAGGTCCAGGAGGAAGCGGCACACGGTAGCGCCGGCATCCTCTGCGTTCTGGACCATCTCTGTGAAGAGGTCGCTCTCCTCGCCGTACTCCCGGAGGATGTTGCGGAGGCGGAGGGTGATGGGCTCCGAGGGGCCACAGACTGTGAATGGCTCCGGGCCCAGCACCCGTGTACTGAGCAGCTCCGTGCCCAGGAATATGGCTGTGCTGGAAGGCACTGCCTCGTGCACCACCTCCTGAACGTCCTCCTCTTCCTCTAGCTCCATGTCCAGGTAGACGGCAGAGGCAGCTGGACGGAGGGCAAAGCCTGAGCCCTGCGGGATCCTCACAGGAACTGGCACGGTGCCCTGACCCTGGTGGCCCCGTCTCTTCAGCCACTCCAGGACAGCTATAACCACCTGCAACTCTGTGGCAGTGCCCGCTCCGGAGCTGCGCCTGTCTATGTCCTGCCCCAGGCAGCGCAGAGCTGACACTGCCCTCTCCTCACTCACCCCGTCTGCCACCCCCCAAGCCCTGAAGAGGCAGCTGTAGGGCAGGAAGTCAGGGGGCACGCGGGGCACCAGCATCCCCAGCTCCAGATTCTCAGGATAGCCCAGCACAGCATCACATGGCAGGACAAGCCCAGACCCAGTCCACACAACAGCACCATCCAGGGCAGTTCCAAAGGCCTTCAGGTTTTCCTGCATGTGCCGGTAGATGGGCTGGAGAGCAGGACCCACCTCATCCATGTCTCTGCGCCCTGCCAGCTTTCTCAGCTGCTCCCACACTCTCTCTGGTGGTGGAGTCTGGCTCAGCCCCAGCTTCTTCTCTGCCTCCGGCACAAAGGCGTTGGTCAGGGGCATGGCAAGGCCCACCAGGGATTGGTACTGTGTGGATCGCAGCTCCTCGGGGGACAGGAAGGGCTGCCCAGGCTCTCCTGTGCAATTGGAGCGAGGCACCCACGGCAGGGCCTGGAGCTTCCTGAGCTCTGCAGCACTCAAGGCATCCAGTGCCTTGGGGTGGTTGCAGACTGTGATCAGTGCTTCAGCCCTGGCCAGAGCTGCTGTGCCACCCTGGCTGACTTTTGCTGCAGCTGCCAGGATGTCTGAGGGCAGCAGGCATCCCTCACCGTGCCGCAAGCCCATGGCCCTCAAGGCACGGAGGACAGACGGATTGTGGAAGGCGGCAGGAGGAAAGCGCTCGGGTCCCAGCAGTGCCTGCAAGGTGCTGTCGCAGGGGTCATAGAGGTCTCGTGGGCATACAGGGCCATCAGGGGTCTCCAGGAAGGCCAGCTCACTGCAGGCCTGCCGGAGTGGGCGGCTCTGTGCAAAGACAATGTCTCCATGCTGCAGTACCCAGAGCAGCAGAGCCTGTGTCTCAGCCGCTCGCCCTGCATACGCGCCTTGGGCCACGGCTCTGATGGCCTTCAGCATCACATCGGCTGCACTGATGAGGGGCTTCTGGAGCCTCCTGAATAGCTGCCGGTCAGCCTCATCCCGGCACCGCAGCACAGCCTCCGGCAGCACCACATCTCGGGGCAGCTCCAGCTCTGGCTCCAGCACTGCGGTGGCACGAGCCGGCACCAGCTTCGTGGGCTGTGGGGTGGCCAAGCAGGGCAGTGGCAGAAAGAGGGGCAGAGCAGCCAGGGTGGCCATGTCCTGCTTTGTCAGGGATGGGACATCTGCCAGGTAGAGCCGGAGGGTGACCACATCTGCGGCAGGCAGCGAGGCCATGCGGGAGGCCAGTGCTGCAGCCCCCTGCCTGCCCAGGGCCCGCAGGGCATTGAGGGGGGATGGAGGCAGGACATAGCGGGACAGGGAGCGGTGCCACGTGCCTGGTGGCACCACAGAGCAACCCAGGAACTCCAGCACAGAGGCCACAGCAAGTGGCAGGAGCTGGTCCTCCCATGACTGGAAGATAAGGCTGGACTCAGGTATCAGTGGAGCAAGACGGACACTGGGGGCATCCAATGAGGACAAGGATATGAGAGGGAGGCCCTCCAGAGGGCCCAGATCTTCAACGTGGTGGGCCAGGAATTGCCACAGGGCTGGGAACCAGGAGGCTGGGGGCTGGGGAGGGCCTTGGGCTGGGCACCAGGTCACCAGGGTTGAAGACTGGGATGTCCAGGTGGGAGGCAGAGCCAAGCGAAGGGTCTGTACAGTCACAGCTGGATCCAGCAGAACCAGGTTGGGGAAGAGACCTGTGTACAGGAGGCAGAGGCTGGACTAGAAACACGTGGGACCTGGCAGGGGGACCCAGGATGGGGAAGAAAGAACCTGCAGGGGATGGGTAGCCCCCATATGGGATATGGGAGACCCTGGGCTCTGGAGGGCAAGTGGATACCCTTAATAGAAGCACAGAGAACCCAGACACCCCAGATGGGTGGGGATATAAGAAAGAGATGTGGGACGTAAAAAGGTGTTAGGGGGACCATTACTGGGAAGCACAGAGGTCTTCATATGCAGAACACAGAGAGACCCAGTATCTGAGGGAGCACAGAAAGGACAGGGGAATGAGGGAAGAACAGCAAGGACATGGATCCCCAGAAAGACAGGGAGATACAGGGAGATACTGGTGCTGCAGAGGAACCCTAAGGTGTATAAGGCTGCCTGGGGATATTGGGGTTTAGGAGGGGCAACCAGGGGACCAAAAGGTGGCCCAGGAAACCCCCATTTCTTACCCTTCTTGGCAATGCCTCGCAGGAGGCTGTCCAAGTCCGGCTCCAGGTCTGAGGGCAGGAAGGACCCAGCCAAACCAGGCAGGAGCTTCCTGTGGGGACAAAGAGAGGTGCTGGGGGACTAGAGAAGTAACGGGGAGCAGCTTTCTGGCCACCTGCCTCAGCTCCCACTTGGTGACACCAGGTGAGAGAAGGAGAGCAGTGAGGAGCCCAAATACCCAGGTTTGGCCATGGCTCCCCTTCCCAATTCAAGAGCGAGAGCTGTGACTGTGGGCACCTGGCTGTCCTGCCCACTCTGCAGGGAACGGAGCTGCCGGGGGCCGGGGGCTCACCTGGGGCAGTCAGGTGTGTCCACGTAGACAATGTCTGATGCAGTTCCAAAGACCACGAAGGTTCCGTCGGCGCGAGGCAGGAGGGGGAGGCCCCGGAGTTCAGCATGGCACCCATCCCCGGCTACGTAGCGCAGCAGGGAGAGGCGGCTGGCAGCTGGGAGCTCCACGGCCCCGTGGTGCCGCAGCACCTCCCGCACGTGTCCCGCCGTGGCCTCCCGCAGACCCTTCGGCATCCCCAAAGTCAGCGCCCTCCACACGTGGGGTGGGACCTCAGCCACCGGCTCCCTGGCTGCCACCAGCAAGGCCTGGACTGCCCTCCGTGTGGCCACATCCCCTGCGGTCTCCGGCAGCAGCACGGCCTCAGGTGCCCGCAGCCGCACCGCCGCCCCCTCTGCAGCCGGCACCAGGACGGGGGCGGCCGCCAGCTCCTGGCACACACGGCTCACCAGGCTGTGGATCCGGCCGGAGCTCGGCGTGCGCTCGGGGTCTGGCCACAGGCTGTAGGCATCGGCACCAGGCAGAGCCACGGCCACGGTGGCCAAGTGGCTGTAGACCCGGGGCAGGAGGTCCAGCAGCAGAAGAGCATTCCAGCGGGCATCTTCCTCACCCTTCTCACCCTCCTGGGGCCAGCGCAGGTGGCGGCGATCATCGGAGAGGGCGAAGGGAGCGCTGGCATGGACGGGCAGCCCAGTGGCCGTCTCATCAGTGGCTGGCAGTGGCAGGAAGCAGCAGAGCCGCCCTTGGCAGGCCCCGTGGAGGGGGTGTGCCAGGCTCAGCTCAGGGCAGCACCGCAGTGCCGTACCCAGAGCCATGGCTGGCCCCTCAGTGGCCCTGCCCGTGGCCACCAGCCACTCGCTCCCAGCACCCACCCCATCCCCGTGCAGGGCCACCAGGCACCACGCCAGACTCAGCCCCTCATCCCCCGATGGCACCGGGACAGGGAGAGGCTGAGGGGATGCCACAAGTGTTCCTATGAGTGTCTGGACCCCATCAGGAGCCACACGGTGCAGGGCCACGCGGCGGACATGGCGGAGGAAGAGGAGGGCAAGAGGGGCCTCTGTGAGGAAGGTCTGGATAAGGTTGCAGATGCGCTGAGGGTCGGAGACCCCTGCAGCGATTTCCGAGGGTTGCCGGCGAAGGGGGAAACGGAAGAGGGTGCCCTGGGCTGAGGCACGGTGTTGTCCCACAGCTTCCAGCCCTGCCCAGAAAGGCTCAAAAAGGCCAGGAAGGTCCTGTGCTTCAGAGATGTCCCAGCGCTTACCAGCATCAGGCAGCACCTGGCATTCTGGGTCCAGCACCCCCAAGTATGGGGGGCTCAGCACACCTGGCAGATCTGGAGACATGGGAACCATGGAGGCCACAGAGATTACATGGAGACCAATGCCTTCCCAGATCATCCCAACCCATCAGTGCCCCAAATTCCCACCCAGTGGCCCCAAGTTTATCCCCATGGTACCTGCCACAATCCAAAGCTTAATCTCAATTCATCAGTCCTCCCTCAGTTTGTCCCCGTAGCCCTGCTCTCCATTGCCAGCCAGTCTCCCCCCAACCTCCCCCCAGCCTCCTGATGCTTCATGTTTCCTCACTTTGGACACAGCCCTCCATTATGTACACCCCCAGTGCCCCCCCGTTCTCTCCAGCACCTGTAGCTCCGTGCCTCCAGTAAAACCCCCATCCCCAGTTCAGCCCCAGCTGAGGCTCCCAGTGCCACTCACCGGTGAGGTGGTAGACAGAGGTGAAGCCCAAGCCGAAGCGCCCCACGGTGCGGGGATCCTCCCGCTTGTGTGACACCCCTGGGCGCTGAATGCCTGCCCAGTCCTGGGGCAACATCACGGCGTCATTGTAGGCCAAGAGAGCTGGGCCTGGTAGTCAGCACCATCCATGGGTTAGGGGGGAATTGGGACATGGAGAGGGAATTTGACATTCACACTCAGTGTTCCCACAAGTTCCAGTCCCACAAAATCTCCATCAGTATCACTGAGTGCTTCCTCCCAGTACTCTCAGTGCCCCCAGCGCATCCCAGAACCAGTTCCAGTTCCCCCAGTCCCTCCCAGCACCAGACAGTGCCACCCCAGGACTTCATCAGGTTTCTCCCAGTGCCCACAGTGCCTCTCACCCTGGGTGCCCTCCAGTCCCCCTCCAGTGAGGTCGAATTCCCGCTCGTCAGACACAAACACGACCTCGTTAGCGCCGGCATCATCCGCGTTCTGCACCAGCTCCTGGAATTAGGGAACAGTGCCCGGACACATGAGGCCCCCAGGCACTGAGAAGAGCATCAACCCTCTCTCCCAGCTGGGCACCAAGGTCCTGGGGCTGGTGCTGGACAGGGACCAGTCCCACTGCCTGCAGTAACTCTGCCCCACTGGGCAAGGAGATCCTGCACGGGTGGGTTCCCTGGGGGTCTGACCTTGAGGATCTGCCCTCCATCCGGGTATTTCTGCAGGATGCTGTGCAGGTAGTCAAGGAAGCTGGGTGGCCGCTGGCAGAAGGTCTCCCTGTAAAGCAGAGAGAGGGAGAGAAGGTGTGGGAGAGGCTCCATAACCAGGACTGCCATGTCCTCCTTGGATCCCACAGGATGTGCATCTCCTTGGAGAGGGTCAAGGGCCCCATTTCCTTCCAGGACACACTGAAACAACCACCTCCAAGGACGACAACCACACTTCCCCAAACCCCCATCTCTTCCTGGGATGCACCAGTGCCCTGGTTTGGGCTGGGATAGAGTTAATTTTCTTCCCAGATATGTATCCAGGCCTGTGTTCAGGATTTAGCATGAGAACAGTGTTAGTTGCACACTGATGTTTGAGTTGGAGCCCAGTCAAGGATTTTTCAGTGTCCCGTGCTCTGCCACCGAGGATGGAGCATGGCCAGGAGACCCGACCCAAACTGGCCAGAGGGATATTCTGGACCACAGAACTTCTTGCCCAGTACAGAAACTGGGAGAGGGTTGGCCTGGAGCCACCGATCACTGCTGGGGGATGGGTGGGGCACTGGTCAGTGGGTGACAAGTGGCTATTGGGAATTGCTGGTTTCTCTTGGGTTTTATTCCGTTCTCTCCCCTTCCCATTACTATTAGTAGCAGCAGTAATATCAATCTATTTAGTTTTGTTTCAATTAATAAACTCTTCTTGTGTTAGTTCAGAGGTTTTACCTTTTCTTTTCAATTCTCCCCACTGGGAACAGCAAGTGGCTTTGTGGGATGAGCTGTGGGCGGGGGTTAAACTCTTCTGCGGGTTTGGGCAATCACAGAGTGTTGAGAAAGGGAAAGGAAGGAAAGGCAAGGCAAAAGGCAAGGCCACACGCTGTAAGATTTGTCTCATGGCTTGGCTCTCGCAGGAGAAAAGCCTAAAGGTGTAATTATTGACAGTTCCCACTGGATGGCTCCCGAAGCCCAGCGGGGACGGCAATGC
>JBBMKD010000067.1:1219550-1247330 GCA_037834095.1 Argya squamiceps | reverse complement strand
GTGAAGCAGAGGGTTCCAGCTTCCTTCAGCTGTGTTTGAGACTGGCCAGCTCCTCAGAGACCCTATAGATGACCCAGCGACCCTATTGATACAGGATTGATGAGCTGACAGGTGGGGATAAGAGTCAGAGGACACCTCTCCCTGCACCTCCCAGCCCCAGGGGCAGTCATATGTCTTGTCACAGCTCAGTGTCACCATCTCAGTCACCATCTGAGGGCCAGCTCCATGTTTCTTCCCTCCTTCCCATCTTTGTTGCCACTGGGTGGGGTCACAGGTAGGGGATGTCTGAGGACAGGGATGTGGGAGGTGCAGCTGAGGGCCCCCTCGGAGCTCCCTTTGCTCCCTATAAATCTCCTGTTGTGTCTCTTTAGCCCAGGACCTCCCTGGGGTGTCCCTTTGCCCTGCGTGTCCCCTCGGATCCCCTGCTTGCCCCCATGGGAGGACTGGGGTCTCGCGGTGGGATCCTCCCCAGTGACGGTGCCCTTCTCCCCCTGCAGATTACACGATGTGTAACACCGTGCGCCTGGTGCTGGCGGCGGGGCTCCTGCTCCTGCTGGGGCTCATCACGGCTGAGGCGGCGCGGAGCCGCCCGCTCCCCGCAGGCAGCGCTGCCCCGCCGGGCACCGCCGCGGGACGGCCGCAGTTGTTCCCCTCCAGCAATAAATAAAATATAAATAAACCGTGCCTATCGCCGTCCCTGTCCCGATTCCTGTCCCAGTCGCCGTCCCTGTCCCACTCCCGACCGCCTCGGGAGTCCCGTGGGGCGGGCGGGCGGTGGAACAGGCAGGAACACACGGGTCACCTCGGGGTGACCGCTGCAGTGACCACTGCGCTGACCACAGCACTGACCGCTGCAATGACCGCTGGACTGACCGCTGCACTGACCACTGCACTGACCGCTGCAATGACCGCTGCAATGACCACTGCACTGACAGCTGCAATGACCGCTGCAATGACCACTGCACTGACAGCTGCAATGACCGCTGCACTGACCGCTGGACTGACCGCTGGACTGACAGCTGTGCTGACCACTGCACTGACCACTGCATTGACAGCTGCACTGACCGCTGCACTGACCGCTGCACTGACCACTGCACTGACAGCTGTGCTGACCGCTGCACTGACCGCTGCATTGACCGCTGCACTGACCGCTGCAATGACAGCTGCAATGACAGCTGCAATGACAGCTGCACTGACCACTGCAATGACTGCTGGACTGACTGCTGCATTGACTGCTGCACTGGCCACTGCGCTGACCGCTGCGCTGACCACTGCAATGACAGCTGCAATGACAGCTGCAATGACCCCTGCACTGACCGCTGCACTGACCGCTGCACTGACTGCTGCACTGACTGCGGCACTGACTGTTCCACTGCTATTCTGGCTGCACACTGACCACTGCACTGACAGCTGCACTGACCACTGCAGTGATCACTGCACTGACCACTGCACTGGCTGTTATTCTGGCTGCACAGTGATCACTGCACTAACTGCTGCACTGACCATTCCACTGACTGCTGCACTTACCACTGCAGTGACAGTTGCACTGACTGCTGCAGTGATTGCTGCACTGATCACTGCACTGACCACTGCACTGGCTGCTATTCTGGCTGCACAGTGATCACTGCAGTGACCGCTGCTCTGATTCCCCCGGCCACACAGTGACTGCTGCACTGACTGCTCCTGCTGCACTGATTGCTCCTGCTGCACTGATTGCTCCTGCTGCACTGATTGCTCCTGCTGCACTGACCACTCTGCTGACCACTCTGCTGACCACTCCTGCCATGCAGCAACCCTCCAGCCGTGTTGTGCCTGCTCCTGCTGCGCACTGACCACTGCACTGACCTCACCCTCTGCACAGTGAGCACGCTGGCCACGCAGTGACTGCTCCCACGCAGTGCTGGGTGCACTGACCTCTCTCAGCACACAGTGACTGCTCCCACTGCCCTGCAGCACCATGACTGCTCCAGCCCTGCAGTGACCACTCCCACAGTGCAGTGACCGGTCCCGCAGCACAGTGACCACTCTTCCTTCACAGGCCTCTGTTGCTCACATTCGTTTATTATTTTAAAACACTGACAAAACACATCACACCATCATCTATATATATAAATTTACTTTTGTACCACTATAAATTTATATATATAGAGCCTTTAAATCTCTGTACATTCAGGACACACAGTTCCAGAATAGCTGCACTGGCTAGAACAGAAGGATTTTCATTATGAAAACACAGAGAGGAGGCGCTGATATCAAAAACACAGAAAAGAAATTAAGAAAGAGTGCAAAATTAATGAAAGTGCAAAAAAGCTTTTGTTATCATAATCACACTCCCTCTACAATATGGTCTCCATTCCCCTCTTCAAGGACGAGCAAGCCTCAGGCCCCAGAGGGAAGGGCTGGGCTGGAAGAAAGGAACCAAGCTGCAGCCCTCCTGTCTTTTCCTCTCTGCATCGAGAGCAATCCTGGAGGATGAGGAGCCCGAGTGGCAAAGTCACATCCCTCTCCTGGCTCCCTCCTCCAACACCCTCATTGCACCAGATGTGCCCCTGTGGGCAACAGCTGCTTTAAGCCCCCAGCCCTCCTAGACCATCTGGAGGGTGCTTTTCTCTTCTGAAAGTGCTTGTGATCACCATGGAAAGCAGCAGGGGAAGGTGAGGGCAGGCAGCTGTGCTCTGGTGGGGCAGGCACAGCTGCCCTCCCTGCTGAGCTCCAGGCTGGCTGCTCTCATGGAAATGGAGACCGGGGCTCGCACTGTCCCAGTGCTCCCAGTCCTCCATAAGGAGGAGGAAACAGTTTCCCAAGAGGCTCCAACTGCTCCCACACATCCAGCCACAGACCAGCCTCCCCGAGAAGACACCCCAGAGCTGAGGCTGGAGCACGTAGTGGGACTTCTCCCATGGCTCCAGCTAAGCCCTACCAACATCAGCTGCAGGGGCAAGAATGGCAGAATCAGACAACTGGGGACCTCCACTCAGAAAAACATTTGACTTGAAGAATCCTTCATTGACTTAGAAATGCTGGCTGCAGTCACATTTCTCAAAAAGGCCCGAGAAGGGAGTCTGTGGGCCAGACCCAGCCCACTGTCCTCTCTGGCTTCTTAGTGACATGGCAGTGAACACCCCTGAACTGGTCAGGCAACAGGGGAAGGACTCCCACTCAGTGCTCTGTGGGGATGGAGGACCTACCAAGGCCAGGGGTGCAGCAAACCTTCCTTCTCTTGGCCTCCCTGCTGGGACCAGGGAAAACTGCTCACAGAAGACACATCACACGAGACCCTGGGATGGGGGTCTGCTGCCTCCACAGCCCCAGAGACCCCCACCCTAAAACAGCAACACACCAACAGCAGGGGAATGGCATCATGGTACTCCCACAACCACCCATCCACACGTACACGATGCTTTGGGTTTGGTTTTAAAGGACACAGAAGGTTATAAATTTTAACAGTAAATAGCCCTTGACCACCGACAAACCCTGTAACTCCCCCACCCAGACAAATCCAGCAGCTTTGTACCCCAACAGGTACATCAGCCTGAGAGGCTGAGGAAGCAGTGCTCAATCCAGCAGGGGTGTGACACAGCCTCCCTTCTGCCATCCCCCTTCCAGGGGGACTGGTGCTCCTGACAGCTGCTCCCAGCACAGAGCTCAGACACAGTGGGGACCTGGGCTCCAGCTCTGCAGCCAGAGCCCCCAGACGAGGGGCAGCACCCTGGCAGTCTGGTCCAGGTCACATCTGTTTTTAAGAGGGAGGTGAGGAGAGCCCAGGGCAGGCGGTGCCGTGGCTGGCACAGTGTGGGGATGCCCCTCTGCCTGTGTGGCTGGTGCCCAGGCAGGGCATGGCCTGGCTGCACCCAACAGCAGAGCAAGAGCCAGTGGTGCTGGCTGTACCCAGCCCTGGGGGGCAGCCAGGGCTTGGCTCATGGCTCCTCTTCCCCTTCAGCAGCATCTCCTGAGCTCCTTACCACCTCTGCTCTCCCAGGCACCCCTGTGAGACACAAGGCTCTCCCTCCTTCACAGTAGTTTCAGATCTGATGCCTGGGTAGTAGCTCCTCTCCCAGCACCCTGGGATGGTGCTCAGTCCCTTCCCCAGGAGGAGGAACGACTTCAGATGTGGGAATACAGCAGATGAGAACAGGATGCTTTCCTAAGATGGGTCCTTGCAAGCTCAAGGGCTGTGTCCAGGGTGAAGGAGCCTTTTCATTCCAGATCACACCTGGAAAAGTCTCAGCACCATTCACAGCCTGGGCAGAAGGTCCCAGGGCTCCTCCTCTTCTCCCCCAGCACACAGTGGCCCAGAAAGAGACCCTCCATCAGCTGAAGAGACCAATGTCCACACCACTTCCTGAAGATGAAGGGTGGCTCAGGGAGTGACTCTGGCACCCAGAGACACAGCTTTTCATTCCCACTCCCCCTCTCCACAGCTCCAGCACTTGAAGAGATGCAAGGACATAAAAAAGGAAAGGAGAGGGAAAGCTGCCTAAATCAAACCCAAGCAATGAAAAAACAAAGACATGGACAAGTTGCAAGTCCTGTGGGAAGAGCAAGTGGCAGACGTTTCAAGAACAGGTCAAACATGACCCCAAATATTCAATAACAGAGTCAAAATGCTACATTTCCATGGGAAGCCTCAAACAGGTTGACCCAGATGTGACAGTGGCTCCCAAAGCAGTGCTGCTCCAGGACACATTGCTGGTGCACTTGCTCACATCTCTGCATCCCTGTCTTTGGGCACTGGGAAAGGGAGGAAATTGTTTTACTGGTATGTCATTGTTGGGAATGGGAAAGGAAGAGGACCTAGGACTGGGTCCCTGGGCAGGTGGCCATCTCCAGCACTGCACAGCCACCCCCTGCTCCAGCAGCTCCCACATCAGGTGTGCCAGGGTGATGGACCCTGGAGAGCAGTGTGGGGACTGCCAGGAGGCACAGGGGTCTATCAGAAGCTGCTGGGACTCTGCCAGGACCCCCCAGGAATGTTGGCTTTCCTGGCTCAGCAGCTCTTTGGTCCCTCCTCCATTACAAGGGACAGTGTTACATGAGCATTCCCAAACTGCCTGTGGCCCTGTTGGAAAGGTGCTATGTTCTGAAAAGGACAGAAACAAACCAGCTAAGTGCTAGATTTCTTTTAGCTCTGCAGGGAAGGGATCCAGGGACAGCAGAAGATCCTGCTCTTCAGACAAAACCAGGGTGCCCTGTGAGGGCAAAGAGGGGGGAGAAGGCAGCTTTGAAGGCTGAATTGACTCAGCCAACTCAGGAACGCCTTCAGAGGCAACTGTGGATCTGCCTGTTGGAGCAATGGATGCTTCTTGTCCTTGGCAGCTGTCTCCACTCTAGAGAGGGCCCTGATCCTAATACAAGGACCAAAGAGGGCCCGACTTCCTTTGTAGAGGACTCTAATGGCTGCAAGGGGAACAAGCTATCCAAGCATCTTTCTCCCAGAGAGCAGCTGGACAAAACAGTCTGAAGCACAAGAAGAAATGGAGCCGTTTCTGCACCCAGCCAGCCCTGGCCTGGCAGGGCCCTGGGGCTGCTGCATTCCAGGAAAGAGGAATAAAGCACAGATGCTGGTCGTGGGCAGAGCAGCAGCCAGGACAGCTGCTTCCTGAAGAGGAAGAGGTGGCCACTGGTTTGCAGTGCAGTGCAGGGGCAAAGCAGTCATCAACTGGTCTTATAAAGGGGAAGTCAAAAGAATTCAGAGAAAAAGGCAAAATGAGCAGAAGCTCCTCAAGAACATCCCTTGGAAATGGTGTTAGCACAAGTACCCCCAGAGGATCACACAGAGGGAAAAACCCCAAATCTCTCTCAGCTGCTGAGCAAAGGCAAGAGCAGCCTTTAAGTGGGTGTGAGCATGGATGCAGGCAGTCAGTCCCTTCCCCTGCCTGGGTGACTCGAGTAGGTGTCAGCCCCCCACTGTCACACCCTCCACAGTGCAGCCCCGACCCGGGGCAGGCACAGCAGGACGTGGGGACAGCTGTGGTGCTGAGATGGGCCAGTGCCACCTCCACCCTCCTTCCCTGCAACCACCCCCGAGGCCTGGGGCAGCCTGGGCCCAGCGCTGCAGAGGGCAGCAGGGGACGAGGAGGATGGGAGGTGGACTGCTGGGAGGGTGGGCATGTGGCATCTGGGAGGACACGAGCAGGGTGTGACAAGCTGCGGTCGGCTGGGGGAACCTCTGTCCTGACCAGACAGTTTGGCAGCACCAGTGATGAGGGAGGGTCCTGGCTGGGCCAAGAGAAGTCACTTTAAGGTGTCATCAGCGTTCTTGAACATGAGGATGGCGTTGTAGATCTTGAGTGCTGGGCCCAGCTTGACACTCATAATCTTGACGATGTCAGCCTGCGTCAGCAAGAGGAACGCTTCACCATCGATCATCTGGGGAGGAGAGCAGGACAAAGACACTCACTGCAAACCTGGGCTGGCTCCTGGGGACAGCCAGCACCAGCACAACCCCAGCAGAAGCCACAGATGAGCCCAGACAGCAGAGAAGGGGCCACCCACAGCACTCCCACACTGCCCCAGGCCACCCACAGCACTCCCACACTGCCCCAGGGAAACCCCAGCTGGCAGTGCAGGAACAGGGCAAAGGGACAAAGGCCCTTCCAAGGGCCATCCCAGGAGCTCACATTGCAGCCAGGTTGGGATTCTGTGCTGGAGCCCCACAGGCACAGCACAGAGCCCCACAGCCTGCCCTGGGCAAGCAGCCATCCACTCCCTGCTCCAGGGAGCAGCACCCACAGACACTGCCCCGGCTCAGCTTTGCCTGCCCGAGCATCCTTAAAGCACAGGGGTCATTCCAGGACAGGCTGTGACAGTGGCTGTACCCAGAGTGCCCAGGATCAGCCCCGGGTGTCAGAGCCACCCCCACCACATCTGCCCACAGAGGGTCCAAAAACGCTGACCCTGACAGGCAGCAGTGCCACCCGACTGCTCTGCTGGTGAGGGGCAGAGGGGGAAAGATAAAAGGGTGAGGAGGAGCAGCTCCCCTAGGGAGGCAATGCTGCTCTTAAGGCTGCAGCACCATCCTCCTCCTGCCCTGCATCCACATCCCCTCAGAGGGTCCCTGTGTCCCCCATGCTGGGGAAACAGGGCAGCACAGCTCCCTGGGGGTCAGCAGCTGCCCTCCTGCCCTGTATGGGCACGGCCAGACAGCTGCACACTCCCATGCAGTGGGACTGCAGGGCAGGGCCCCTGCCAGGTGCTGGATGTGCCCTCAGCATCCAGCAGCAAGCCACTGCAGGAAGGCCACTGGCCAATTTCTCCCAGCCCTGGTGGCAAACAGCTGTTTGTCCTTGACCACCTGCCCTCATCCACCAGCCCTTCTCACCTCATCCTTGAAGAGCTTGGCTTGGTCCTCACAACCCGTCAGAGTCTGCACAAAGCTAAAAACCTTGGAATAAATGAGAGAAATGTCAAGACAGAGTAATGTTTCTGGCTGGAGACCTCCCTGAGCCCACATCCTCACATTTTAAGCCCTGCAAGGTGCCATGGGGCTCTTGGGGCAGAGGCTGCAGTTGCTTTGCTCTCCCATGCCAGCGCCCACTGCTGGCCCTGGGCACAGGACACTGGCCTGTGGGGGACCCAGGGGGGTAATGGAGACATCAGGGGATCATTCAGGTTGTCAGAGCCCTCTGAGATCATTGAGGCCAACCACTGACCACACTGCCAAGGCCACCACTCACTAAGCCACGTCCCCAAGTGCCACATCCACACACCTTTTGAACACTTCCAGGGATGGTGACTCCACCACTGCCCTGGGCAGCCTGTGCCAGTGCCCAAGGGCAGGCAGGGGCTGTTGGGGTCGGTGCCAGAGCTCCTCCACCTGCTCAGGCCTAAACAAGGGTCACCACAGCTGCCCAAGAAGGTGAACAAAGGTGACAACGTGTCCAGAAGACCCCTCCTTGCTAGCCCAGGGATGTGGCTGCTGAAGTGGCTGGTGTGTGTGCCAAGGTGCTGCACAGCCAGGCAGGGCACTCCCAGCCACGCCAGCACATCAGGGGCCAGCAGGGAGCCATCCAAAGCACCTCACCTCATCAATGGTCCACTTGGCCACCGTGGCTGCTGTGATGCCAGCCACCCCTGGCAGCAGCTTGCAGTGCTGCTCCCAGCACAGGGACAGGGAGCGGTCGGGGTGGGCGGACAGGGCCGACATGAAGAGTGACTGGTGCATATTGTCTGAAGAAATAGCTGGGGATAAAGCACAACGTGTGATACAAGGTAAAGGATGAGAACATCCCATGTATCAAGAGCTAGTGGCTGTCCCTTGAGCCAACAGAGTGTCAGTGTATCCAAGTGTTCACTTAGGGGGGATTAGGGATGCTGGGGAAAGAAGATGAGACAAGCTTGGCTTTGCCTTGTTCTCATGACCTTGAATCATTCATTTTCCACTCACCCCCAGCGGTGGGGTAGGTGGCAGGACAGCCCATGGTGACAGGGATGCTGGGTGGAACACACATCAGGCATCTGCTTCTGTCAGGGATCAGAACTAAATGCCAAGCCAAGTGTCCAGCATCAGTTTCTGTGTGGCAGCAATAATTTGGCACTTCACAACCACACTGAAATTTTGGGGCACAACTTCCCACTATCCCTGTCTGAAAAGGACAAAGCACCACAGAAAATACACTGCCATAGAGAGGATCCTAATTCCATGCCCTAAACCACTCAAAGATTCCCAGCCATAACCCCAAGGCCAAAGTGAGGGTGCTTTGTGAGCCCTGGCACAAGGCTGGGACGTCCCTTATCAATGATGAGTTCTGGCAGCTGACCATAAGCCCCTCATTGGGGCAGCCCTGGGTGAGCCAAGGGGGGACCTGCCCCCAGCACCCCACACCCAGCCCAGCTCCTCCAGCCTTGCCCTGCAATGACACCATGGCAGAGGACGGCACTTACTCTGGAAGTCTTCCTGCTGGATCTTCCGGTACTTTGGAGGTCTCCCTCTAAAGAGACAGGAAGACTGATGTCCAGCTGGGCTGGGACTGGCCCCAGGGCCCTCCTCCCCAGTGCCCAGAGCAGTGGGAGCAGGGACCCCCTGGACCCCGACCCAAAGGGTTGACAGCCAAAACCAGAAACCGTGGGAAGAAAAAGGGAGAGAGGTGCCCGGCAGAGCTGGCAGGACAGAGGCCAAGGAGCCTCTGCAGCCTGGTGACCCCTGCCAGGGTGGGCAGTGGTGGCACAGGGCCCCCTGGCCGTGCCCCTACCTCCCGTGGTGCCGAGATTTCTTTCGCTGAGGGAAACCCATCGGGCTCCTCTTGCGAGTCGAGGCCTCGGTGTCAGACAGGTCAGCCTTGAGCCTGCCCTGGTTCTTCTCTGCCAGCGGGCACCCTGAGAGGCAGTAATGGGCTGTGAACCTCCCCGTCACGTGGCCTGAGCCATCGCAGCCCGGCGTGGGGCACTTCCTAGAGAACAGAGGGGACACAAGCGTTGGGCCCAGCTTGGAGCAGCACCAGGGGATGAGCCAGCAGGGCCACTCTCCTGCCCCCGAGCATGGGCAGCCACTGCCCTGGCCATGGAAGGCAGAGGAAAGATGGGCTGAGAGAATTCCCAAGGCCAGGCTGCTGGGGGCAGGGCGCAGTCAGTCCCTCCAGGTACAAACCTTGGCCCTCTGGCATCCCTGCAACTCTGGGCAAGGCACCAGTGTGCTGATGGAGCAGCTCATCAGGGTCTCCATCTTCCCTTGCCCCCACAGGCATCCAGCCCAGCCTCAGAGTGAGCAGTGAGTGCGTGCCAGGAATGTGGCCAGCAGAGAAACCCCTGGCAGCCAGACCTGCCCTCCCCATCCTTATGGGAACTCCACCATAGTGGCTCCTCCTGACAGCAGCCTAGTGCTGGGCTTGGCACTAGACCCAGCCTGGTTTCCCACGGAAAAGGTCCCTCAAGTGACTGTCTGAGCTGGAACCATGCACTGCTCCTTCTTGGGACTTCCCAGCTCAAAGCCTGACAGGGAAAGGCATCCAAAGAGGGATGGGGGAACAGCATTCTCACAGCTGGTGTCAGTGAACAGCATCTGCACTGTCCTCTGTAGCCCACAGGTGCCCATGGTAGGTGGACACACAGGACACCTTCAGGGGCTCTGGGGCTGCAGGACAGGCACAGGAGGGGCTCACAGGGGTTACTCCAGCTGGGGTCCTGGTGCTGCCCTAGGGCCTGGCCCAGGGGAAGAGGGGGCAGAGCCAAGTGGGGGATGAGTGCAGGGAAGGGCTGGATGCTGGTGGGAGTAGCAGAGTTGCTACTAGTAGGGAGATGCTGGTAGGAGTAGCAGAGGAAGAGCTGGCCTGGCCCAGCAGGGAAGAAGCTGTGCCCCTCCAGGCCATGCCAGGGAGCTCACCTGTGGTGAAAGCTGTACTTGGAGCTCTTGGAGTGAGGGATGCTCTTGCAGCCCAGGCTTGGGCAGCCCCCATGGGCAGAGGAGGCTGGTTCCTTTGGCCCTGCAGCCAGAGGAGAGGAAAAGGAGGAAGGCTGTCAAGGCTGCAGGCCCAGGCAGAGCCAGGGCTCTGGGGTCCCTGCCTGCACCAAACAGGGAGGGCTTTCCCAACTGACAAACCCATGGAGTGGCCTCTCCTCCCCGCCCATTCTCAGGCAGAACCTGCCCTCCCATTTCTGTGCCATGGGGAGTGGCAGAGGTGTCTGGCGTGCTGGTGCCCTGTGGGGAGGAGCTGACACAGCTGCAGCACTTACTGAGAGGAGGCTGCAATGGGTGTCCTGTTTTTGAGCACCAGCCCATGGGATGGATGTCTGGATGATCTGCATCAATCCAGAAATCATACACGTGGCTCCAGCCATCAAAATGGACCTGGGGAAGCAAGTAGAGGGGTCACCCTGCAAATGCCAGCACAGCTCTCCGAGGAGCTCTGGAGCCCTCCAAGTTGTGAGCCAGCAGCAGGGTACAGGTGAAGGTGAGCACAAGGCTGGAGCCAGGCACTGGGACCTGCCCACCTGTGCACACTGTGCTTCTGCAGAGCAGTGCCAGTGAGCTGGGAAAGGCAGGAGGGAGGCAGCACAGTACCTGGACACAGGCTCAGCACTGAAGCTTCAGCACCCACCTTTATCCTGTGATCTTCCACATCCTCCACACTGGCCACTCGGATGAAGGAAGGAGTCCTCCTGTCCACTGCCTCCAGCTTCATGTTGACCAGGAAGCCGTGGGGTGGGCGCTGGAAGAGCCCAGTCAGGGGGAGCAGGGCCCTGCTGCAGCCTCCTGCCCCGTCAGCAGCTTTCCCAGCACTGAGTCCTCCTCAAGCCCAGCTCACAGCCCTGGCCTGGCCAGGGAAGAGCCATCCCAGCTCACAGTGGCAACAGGAGAAAGAGGGAACAGGCTCCCTGCATTTGAGTTGTCTTTAACAAGATGTGCCTCAGGAAGGAGGTTGATAAGAGACATATTTTGGGGATCTATACTGCAACCATGCTTAGCTGAACACAGCTGCTGGTGGTGCAGTTTGAGACAAAAACTAATCAAGAAAACCTAAATTAGTTCCTATCACTCAGCTCCTCTTTAGCTGAGGGCACAGTCAGACTCTTTTACCCAGTTTTGAGCTATTTGCCCAGGATGGCCCTGACTTCTGAACCCTGAGTGTAGATCCAAAACCTAGACCTGTGGCAGGAGAATACAGAACATCACTGGACTTGTCACAAAAGCAAAGACCTGACAATGAAGAAAACCCAAATTCCTGCTCAGGTGGGGTGCAGCAGATGATGTGACACTCACCACTTTAAAGGCCCAAGCTGGGACAGCAGATGCTCCAGTTTCTTTCAAGTACTTTTCCCAGGTGAAGTTGTCAGGATCAGGATAATCTGGAAGGGGGAAGATGCAGAAGGTGAGACATGCCTGCAGGAAGTCAGAAAGTACTTTGGAATGCCCCACTGCCTTTGAGGGCCAATCAAGTCTGTGCCAGGCACACAGGAACCTGAGAGACACCAAGAAGTGCTGCTATTTCCTCATGGACCATGAAACCCACAGTACAAGGAAGCAGAAACAGCTGGGTGTGCACAGACAGCTGGGGTCCTTCTCATACCTCTGAGTGGAGACTTGACCCAACACAAGCACCATGCTGCACCTCAACACGTGTACAGGAGCCTTGGCAGGAGGTTTGTGCCCCCAGGACCCCCACACCACCCTGGGAAGCCTGTTCCCAAGGGGATACACTCCCAGGCTGCACCTGACTGATCCTGACCCACCTTGAGGAGGTGTGAGGGGTTTGCCGTGCTCATGACACCATCCAACTGGGTGGATGTATGGACTGCTGGGATCACACCTAGAAAACATACCCAAGCTCTTACACAGGGCCCTCTGTGGGTGTCTGCCCACCACTGGTGCCCCAGGAGCCTCTGTGCACTCACCAGTAGTCATAAGTGTCATCCCAGTTGTCAAAGTGCACCAGAAAGCGATTGTCCACCACGTCAGTCACCGTGGCCACACAGATCAGGGAAGGGTTCATGCGGTCCACGGCCTCCAGCTTCATGCCCACCTTGAAGCCTGGGGAAGCCTCCTGCTGGCAGGAGAGAGGGGCAGGGCTTTTTCAGAGCTGCAGCCCCAGCTCCCTCCTCACCACTTCCTATGCCTGCTGCAAGGAGGCACCTGCCCAAACCCTCCCCAAACCAGACACACTCTGACCTCCAGACAGGCCTGGGATCATTCACTCCCAGATGGGCAGTGTGCTGCTGTGCAAAAAAAGAGGAAGGAAGCAAGTAACTCAGCTGGGCCACACAAAGAAAGAGGAAAAGTGATCTTCAGACCCTCAGGATCTTCTAAAGCAGCACATTCCAAGAGAAAAAAAACACCTCCAACTGACACTAGTTCTGATTTTGTCCCAAAACACTTGTTTGTGGTCACAGTCAGCAGTGACCAATGGCTCAGGCATGGCAGGAGGAGCTGGGATGGGGCCCTTCTCCCTTCCTTGCCTTTATTTCTTGGATCCAGATTCTGTGCAAAACACTGCATCGCACACACTGGTGGGGCTGTTGCAGCACTGAACAGCAGGGTTTAGACACAATAAATAACTTGGGGAGGCTGATTTGCCAGCAGGATGAGTTTCCTCTGCAGCTGACAAAGGAACAATCAGCATTTTCATTCTCCTATATTCCCACTTTCCTTACCCAAGCTTCCAAGTGAAAAAAATAGGCAGGCACAGAAACAACAAAGACACAAAACAGAGACAAAGGAATTATACTTAGAAACATTAAGTGATATATTTTTAGCCAAATAATTGTTGAGAGTAGTAGTTGCTTCTCCTCACCAGTACTCCTGTAACAGATTTAATTGCCCATGAGATCAACCTGGATGAAACAGAATCAGATCAGCACCAATTCTGGGCATATCAAATGACTGTCCAAGCTACAGATCCTGAGCAGCAAAGTGTGCCACACACTCCTGGCTCTTGAGCACTGTGGGCTTGAGGGGTGTGGGATGGACAAAGCAAAGCCCAGTGCTGGTGGAAGCATTTTGCTCAGCTGGAGGAGGAGAGTCACACCTGAACCTGTAGGCTCTGGCAGGAAGGAAATGCTGCTACTCACAGTGTTCCGGACCATGAAGAGGTGCTTAGGAGCTGCCTGAGCCTTTGTTAACTTCAGGTAGTTTGTCCAGCTGAATTCTTCTTCCTTATAACCTACAACCCCTCAGGAAGAGAAATGAGAGCTGTGAGGGTGAGCCTGGCCATCTCTGACCCACTGTCATCCTGCCAGCATATCCTGGTGCAGGCAGACAGGATCTACAGCAGCCCTGGGTTGCCCAAAGCCCATGGCTGAGGGCTGATGGGTGGTTTTGAAGGGATGTTAGGAAACATGAGCAGTGGAGTGGAAATCCAGACCACACCTCCTCTTCCTCTGGTGCTGCCTGCCCTGGGGCACAGCTGGTGGCACTGGGAGATCCAGAGCAACAGGGCTTTGCCCCAGAATGTGAGCAGGCAGAGATGGGTGCCTGAAATGTTGTTGTGTGGAACTCCCCCAGTACAGCAGCATCCCTCCCTTGCCCCATGGAGCCGCCCTGTCCCCACATCAAGCTTTACATCTGGCCCACTCTTCATCCCCCTCCTTCAGCAGGACCCACCCCTGAGATGAATTAACTGCTTACCTTTGGGGGGCTGCAGTTTGTGCCCTGTCTCCTCAAACCAGCCAGCAGGGTGGATGTCAGGGGAGTCAGCATTCAGCCAGAAGTCGTGGCACTCGGAGTAGCCATCGAAGTGGAGACGCATCCGGTACCCACACACCTGCCAGCAGGGAGGGAGGACAAGGAAAGGGCCATGGAGACCTGCTGC
Organism: Argya squamiceps; assembly: GCA_037834095.1. NCBI lineage: Eukaryota > Metazoa > Chordata > Aves > Passeriformes > Leiothrichidae > Argya > Argya squamiceps. The sequence goes on along the minus strand of JBBMKD010000067.1, from coordinate 1,233,090 downwards.
TGTCCCTGCCTGAGCATCACACCCCCTTCCCCACCACACACCAGCTCAGCATGGGTTGATTTGGGAAGCCAAAAGTGGCCAGTGCCCAAACTGAGAGGCACAAACCAGTCCCAAAGGGTGTCCAGCATGGGGCAAGGTCAGTGCAAAGCCACCACGTGCCAGCCCAGAGAAGGGATGTTCAGGCTGGTGCATTAAATGCCATGGTGGGGGATCTTGCTGGATCCAGCAAGTGCAAAGACTGCCTTTGCTGCAGCCCAGAAAGATGCTGGTGCAGGGATTTTGGCTAAATGCCTCACTGGCTGCCTGGGGAGCTCTGTGAGGCAAGGCTGGTTTGGCTGCCATGTGGCTGAGTAGAAAGTGGATCTGCATGACACAAGGAAGAGCAGTGGGATGCCTCCACACCCTCCATCTGAAAGGCTTAGACCTATCTTAGGGACATAAACTGTTGCCATCACCATAATCCCTCCCAGAGTGCTGTGTCAGGGTGATGGAGAGACCACCACAGCTCCACAGTGCTGTGTGCAGGGAACTCCCTGCTTGTTTGCCTGAGGTGCTGGAGCAGCAGCTCATCTCTTGCAGTGACAGGCCCTGTCTCCTCCAGGAGCCAGCTGGCAGCACCTCCCCTGCCCCAGAGCCTCTGGCTGAGCAGGAGCCAGGGGGAACCAAGGAACAGGGGCACTGGAGGCTCCTTACCTCAGCCACTGTCAGGATGAAGTACATAGATGGGTGCTGTGGGTCGATCCCCTCCAGCTTCATCCCCACTTTAAAGCCATTCTTGTGCTGGGAAGCTACCTGGTACTGGAAACAAAAATTAAACTACAATGTAAAACCAACACAGGGACTTGGGTCTAGAACCCACCAGGGGAGCAACCACCAGGCAATGGGAGCTGCTGGGACCAAGAGACTGTGGGCCACACGTTATGTTGACATCCAAATTCTGATTTTTTCCCATAGAAAAAACCCAGTGTTTCACCTCCTTATGGATTTACATCTCTTGCTATTGGCAAGACAAGGTGTCCCTGGGGTAAAAGCTGCAGCTGGGGGAGTGGGGCACAGGCCTGACTTGTTTGCAGCAGAGCCTCAGGAGAGCCCACCTGGCTTCCAGGAAGGGCTGGAAAGGCTCCACCACCCTGCCAGAGTCACAGCAGTGTCCTAGGCAAAGGTGGGGTGTTTGGGATGGGGGCCAGCCCCTGCTGGGGCGTGGGACTCTGGGCAAACCAAAACTGGAGACTGCCTGGTCACTTCCAGCTGACAACGAGCTTGGCTATTGCTCAGAGTCCAGCAAAACAGGGAAGCAAGTAAGAGAGGAGAAGGAGGAGGGGTGGGAAAAAAAAGGGAAAGAAAAGAGAAGATGAAAGAGGGAAAAAGACAGGAAAATCCCAACTCACATCCTGGAAGAGATCTAAAGGGGCAGCCACAGCTTTCTGCTCCTCCAAGTAGGACGCCCAGGACCAGCCTTCTTTCTTCTCCTCACTGGCACCTGAGCGCAGCACAAACGCACACAAACGCTGCTGAGGGGCTGCTCCAGCCCTGCCCTGCTCTCACACAGGGTCCTGCAGCCCTGCAAAGCTCTGCACCATCCTACCAGAGCCCTTTCTCCAGCAAACCTGGCCAGCTGCACAACGAGGGGCAGAGCCAGGAGCCCCCACGACCCAAATGTCCGGAGCCACGTCCTAGTAAAGCACCTGGGCAGTGGAAATGTCCCTGCCCATGACAGGGGATGGAACCAGATGGGCTTTAAGGTTCCTTCCAACCAGTCTGGGATTCCAGGGAGTGTGAGGGACCAGCCATCAGGACACCTCTGCAACCAGACCCTCCTCCAGCCAGAACATCTGCTATGTCCACACAGGATGGATTTGGGGCAGCCAGCAGGATCCATGCAGAGGTCTGGGAATCATTCCCAGCTGCAAGGGGCTCCTAGACAGTCAAAGCAGCAGGTTCACACCCCAGCTCTGCCATTCTCTGCTCTGAGAAAGCCTCCTGAGCTCCTGTGGCACAGCAAGGCCACTCTGATGCCATAGAGATGCATTTGCCCACATGACAATGAAGACAGCATTGTCTCTTCATAGGCAGGGAGGTGACCCTTCATGCCTTTGACAAGGCCACAAAGGCCTTGCCCAAGACCTGTGAGACACAACCCAAGTCTCTTGCTCTCCAGCTTCTTTGTCTCCCTAATTTGCAGCAGCTGAAGGGACTCCAGGGGTGCTGTGCCTATTCCACTGCTGAGGAATTCCCAGCCACAGGTCAGCCATGGCAGACAGCCTCAAATGCAGGGGAAAACCAGACCAACTCCTTCCTCCTATGGGCTTAGGGGAAGAGGAGATGGAAAAACCCAGAAACTTAGGGAAGAAATTAAAGCTGAACTTCAGTGAGCAAGGTGACTAACCTTGCTGTGTTGACACTTCAGAGTGAAGAACACTTTTACTGTTCATTAGGACATAGAAAAAGTGCCAGGCATGGCTGGGGAATCTGTGAGTACAAGTTCTGCACTTCTGGGGCAAATACACCAAGAGTCAGAGCATGCACTGACTGCTGCACTGAGGCATCCAGGTGTGTACTTTGTTTGCTGAAGTCCTTCTAAAACAAGAGAAAATGAAATGCTGAAGTAACAAAGCCCATCACTGCTTACTTATATGCAGCAGGGAAGGTTACATGCTCAGGGCTCAGAGTGAGAAGCAGGTATGAGATCCGAAATTCCCTTTTAATGGTGGCTAACCCAGTGTAACATCAGAGGTTGATGACACCTGGCCCCTGCCACTGCCCCTGCACTTGGCTATGGAGAGGAGTATGAAGTTGGAACAGTTTAGTTTTAGAATTATTTTGAGTATGACCTTCAGTACTCAAAGACAAAAGGTTTCCCATAAATGTTTATTTTCAGTGTTTCCCAAAGTCTCCCTTGACACTGCAGGGAAAAAATCAACCAAGCAAACACTGCATCCCACAGCTTGTCTCCTTTCCCTCCATGTCAACAGCTCAGCTTTTGAGATCTCTGATACATCCCCAGGGGATGAGACAACCCCAAATCCCATGGCTTCAGTGGCACTGCACCTACAGGAGCAGCTCCCAAACCTCTGAGCTCCTGGTGCCACAAGGGAAGCTCCCCACGAGCCCATCCCAAGGGAGGGCAAAGCCACACGTGGTGCAGTCCTGTTCTTGCCCAGGACAGTGTCCCTGGGAGCAAACACAGTGTCCATGAGCCACTAACAAACTGAGCTCCCGAGGGGAGGGACAGGAAGCTCTGGCCAGCACGGGCCAGTGCTGTGTCCATAGGGGTGCCCTCTTCCCATGGAGAGAAAGAGAGGAAAGGAGAGAAACAGAAAGAGACAGAGAGAGCAGGATCAAGCAAGCAGAGGAGCTCACAAGCCTTCAGGACCACGTGCCAGCACATTGCAGTGGGTGTTTAACCCTGCAGGAGCACCAAAAGGGTCCAGCCCTGCAGTGGGACCCCCCAGGCCCAGCAGGAGTGCTCACCCCCCTGCCCACCCTGCCCTCCGTACCGTGCTGGCTCCCGTTCCACGCCTCAGCCTCCAGATTGCTCATGGCAGAGTCTTCCACAGAGCTTTTCCTCTCCTCCTGCTTTTCCTCCTAGACATGAGAGCAGACAAAACAGAACCCAGGTCCACACAGAGGTTTCTGGCTGTGTGTTGTACCCTCACACTGGTGTCCAGGGCCATGGTGCACCTCCCTGAGGCCCATGGTTTGACAGTGCCTGGTGCAGAAATGGGCTGCCAGAGAATCTGATGATGGGAGGGAGCTTGCAGGGACTTTGGTGCAGACTGGGAGTAATCACACCTAGACTGGACCTGCTACAGTCAGGGCTGGCAAGCAGAGCTTCCTTGCCTGGCCAGTCTCTCCCTTCCCCAGGACATGCAGCACACAGACAGACACATCCCCTACTTCAGCCCTTACTTTGGTGGCCCAGACTCAAGAGAGCAGCTGAGAGTGTGCTCAATTCTACAGCCCAGCCTGGACAGTCTGGCACTGCCCAGGCCTCAGTGCTCCACGTGCCAAACAACCATCCCAGAGCTAGGAGCCCTCATCTCCACACATTCAAGTCTTTTTGGCATTTTGGCCAACCCATTTCCCTTTTGACCTGCAGCTGACAGAGCCCTGAGCAGCACGATGAGATCTGTGCACACAGGGCTGGCCCCCAGCCCCAGGGCACTGGCTGCACACACCCCTCCCTGTCTTTGTCCTACCATTTGCTCAGATTCATATTCTTCCTCTGAGGGGCTCTGATAGTCCTTCCTCTTTCGTTTCTTCACAGGCTTGAGGATTTCAGTGGTGTTGGTGCTGCTGGCAGAGTTTTCCACGATGACAGACCTGCACAGAGGGAGGGAGGGCCAAGCACTGCAGCCAGTGCAGCACGGTGACACTGCCTGGGGTGACAGTAAGGGAGGGCCTGCTGGACAGTCATTGTCCCCCATTTCTTACTCACACATGCCCCCACCACTCCTGATGGTTGTATGCACACAAGTTGCCAAGAGTTAGAGCCAGGGACAGGCCAGAATCACCCTCACACACTTGGGTGTCAGAAACCTGAACCCAGAGATGGATCAAAAGGGATCTAGTTTAGTAGCAGGGCTCTAAGCTGCACCAGAGATGTTGGAAAACAAGTCCTGAGAGTCACACACTGGTCAGCAGTAGGGCTGGAAATGCCCCTGTGACCTGTGGCCTTCCACTGCTGCTCAGCCTGGATGCCCCCACTGCAGTAACCTCCTGCTCCAGCAGATACATCTTTATGAGGCCACAAACTGGGCAGGAGAAAATCTGGCTCCCGTGCTTCCAGCTGTTCCCTTGGGAAGTTTTCCTTCCCCCAGCCTGCCTCCAGAAACAAGCAGCACACACGGGACCAGCCAGAGGCAGCTGTGCTCACATCCCTTGCTGGAGCACGTGGGGCAGGGCAGGGAGGGAGGGCAGAGGGATGGATCCGGCTCTGCAGGGCACAGAGCCCCATTCCCTTACCTCTCTTTGAACTGCTGGTGGCAGTGCTCGCTGCAGAAGCCCCGGCCCTCCCGGGCGCCGTCCCACACGTGTCTGCGGCCGCAGGTATCGCAGTGGCACAGCCCCTCTGCCGCCGGCAGGGTGGGCTGCTCCGGCACGTCTGCGGCACACAGGAGGGGCAGTGAGGCACAGGAAAGGACGGCAGACACAGGAGACGTTTAATCCCGCCCGCGGAGACACCAGACAGCATCTGCCGCATGGTGCTACCCCACCCCACAAAGTGCCACCACGGTGCCCGTACCCTGAGCCACAGTAGGATTGTCTCTGCTGGGGGGTGTCCCCTGGGAGTCCCCATCTTCCTCCGTGTGACCCTCCTTCACAGCTTCCACAGGAGGCATCTTGTCAGCACTCACCACCTTCAGTGTGCCGTACTCATTTATCCGGAACTGTATCATTGAACAAAAACCAGGAGTTAAACAGGACAGACATGGAACTGCCTGGTTGGGCTGAAGGTGAGGGACATGGTTTGGTCATCAGTGTGACATGTCCTCTTGTCAGACACACTGATGACCAAACCAACTCTTCTGAGGACAGAGGTGAGCACAGCACCCCAGGCCCTGTGAAGGTGCCCTGCCTGCAGCCTGTGCTGGGCACTCAGGTGACAGCAGCACCAGCTGGAGCTGGCAGGCTGGAGGATGAGGTGTCCTGAGGCCGAGCAGCAGCTGAGAAATGGGTGCATTTTCTGCAAGCTGCCATGCACTGAGGGTACCCCTGAGGCTGCCAGGCGAGCACAAGCAGCATCCCAGGGTGAGGGCAGGAGCTTGGGCAGAGCCAAGTCCACAGCACAGTTTGGAAGGGAAGATGTTCTGCACACCCCTGTGCCTCCTTGTGCAGGGCTGAGCTGCTGCAGCCCCCCAGGAACCCCTGTCAGCTCTGTGCTAAGTTCCCAGGATGGCAGGGAGATAGGGATGGGGCAGGAGCAGCTGAGGGATCATCCAGCTGGGATGCAGGGAGGCCACAGCACATCCTGGTGCTCCCTGCTTGGCACTGGCTGAGGGATTTACAAGCACAGGCAGCTGTGGGGAGAGGCAGAGGGGTCAAACCCAACACCAGGGCTACACTTACCCGCAGGTTACTCCCAGGCAAAGTTGCCACCCCATCCTTCCACTCCAGCACACGGACTGTGCTGCAGGTCTGCACCCCGCTGATCTGGGGAATGACAGCAGCTGTGATGGGCTCATTCCCTGCTCCCCTCTCTGGCCTCTCAGCCCCTGTGCTCCTCTGGGGCTCCCGGGGGAACCGCTGGATCTCCAAGGTGCTCGTGGGAAGGTTGATGGCAGTGGCGTTTGCTTGAGAAGGGAAGAAAGGAGACAAACAACCAGAGGCATACACAGAACACTCCACTGAGGCAAACAAGGCTCAAAGGCAGCCCACAGTCCCAGGGGACATGGTCTCCCACGTGAGGGCTCTGCTGTGGGCCAAAACACAAAGCAAGCAGAGTGATGCAAAAAATCTGCAGCCAGTAAAGGCTCGTGCTGGGGGGATGAGACACTGTCCACATTCAGTGGTTCTACTTCAGCCTGATCTCAGACTGTTTCTGTGCCCAGGGTGCTCTGGTGTGACAGGAGTTTGCAACTTCCAGTTTAGTTGCATTTCAAAGGAACACACTGTCCAACTGAGGGCCTTTCTGCAGTGAGAAATGAGGAACCAGGAAAAACTGGGAGATCTGCTTCTAGAGAATATCCCTGATCTCCCCTAACACACAACCAGGTTCAAACACCTCCCAAATGACACTGCTCAGCTGGACACAAAATTGCCCCAATTTTCAGGAAGGGTAAGAAGGAGGAGCCTGATAATTACAGGCCTGTCAGTCTCACTACAGTGCTTGGTAAAATTATGGAGAAAGCTGTCCTGGGAGTTACTGAAAAACACTGGAGAGACAACACAGCCATTGGACACAGCCAACACAGGTTCACAAGGGGAAGTCCTGGTTAACCAACTGAATTTCCCTTTCTGGAGAGGTCTCCCCACTAAGCTGACCAAGCAAAGCCAATAGATGTGGGTTTTTAGGACTTCAGCAAAGCCTTGATACTGCCTCTCACAGCATCCTTCTGGACAAAGTGTACAGAGCTCATCCAGCCCATTGTCCACTGGATGATGGGTCTGCTACAGCTGGGCTCAAAGGCTCACAGGAACTGGGTGCACATCAGGCTGGTGGCCATCACGTGTTCCCCAGGGTTTAGGGCCAGTGCTCCTAAATTTTTCATAAAATTATGAAAAAATATTATGACAATTATGAAAAATTATTAAGAAAATCATTATCAGGATGAAGTAACTGAATGTCCATTAAGTAAGTTTATCAATTACACTTATTTAGGAGGAGCTGTGGACACCCTTGAGGGTAGAGAGGCCTTACACAGAGATCTGGATAGACCAGAGAGCTGGGCAATCCAATCACCATGTCCATAAAACAGAGTAAGAACTGGATTCTGTACCTGGGAGGAGAGAATCCTGAAGAACTGTATGACTTGGGGAACAAGACTGGAGAGCTGTCCTGAGGAAGGGGCTCAGGGGCTTTGGCCTGAGGGCAAGTGCAAACAGGAGGCAGCAGTGCCTTGGCAGCCCCAAGGGCCAGCCCTGCCCCAGGGGACATCAGGGGGGTGACTGTCCTGCCCTGCTGAAAGGTCCACAGGGCAGGAGTTGGCAGGAGCAGCTGGGAGGAGAGAAGGCTGAGGGGTGACCCCATTGCTGTCTGCACCTTCCCCCCGGGGGGCAGGGGCTGATCTCCCCCTGCTGGGACCAGCAACGGGACCCAGGGAGATGGAACAAAGCTGCCTCAGGGCAAGTTCAGATGGGACAGTGGGAAAAAGCTCCTCACCCAGAGGCTGCTCAGTGCCTGCAACAGGGAAGTGGTCACAGCACCAAGTTCAGGGAGTGTTGCACAATCCTCAGTCCCTATGGTTTCATTTTAAGTGGTCCTGCCAGGAGCAGGGGTTTGGACTCAATGATCTTTATTGGTTCTGGGATTCCAGGCTAATGCAGCAGCCCAGGAGCCCACAGCCCTGCAGAGCAGGCACCCAGCACACTGCTGCTCTGGCTCAGGGCCCCCCACATCTGGGCTTCAGTTTAAGACTCAGGAAGATCTGACTGATCACAAACAGTCCAAGTGATGTCCAAGCCACAGAGAACCTCCAAGATGGCAACAGCAGCTTGGCTTTGCCTCCCAGGGTTTGGGAGGAGCACAGCTACACAAGGAGGGTGGGCTGTCGAGGCTGGGGGGCACTGCCCCACATACCTGGTATGATGAAGGCAGTGGTAGGCAGGTGGGTGCTCTGCACAGGGCTCTCGCTGGTCACCACGTGGACACTGACCTCCCCAGCAGCAGTGCCCTTGGTGCTCCTCACCACCTCCATCTCCCCCCTGCTGTCCATGGCCTGGCCTGGGCACACAGCAAGGCCCTGCAGGGCAGCAGGGAACAAATCAACTTGGGCACCAGTATAGACACAACACAGAAAAAGTAACTGCACAGGATGGTCTCTCCCAGCAGAAACCCCTGCAAGACGTATTAAAGGTCCACTGAAACCACATGAAGGTCACAGCTGGCATCAATACAGAATCACAGAATCACAGAATCACAGAATCACAGAATCACAGAATCACAGAATCACAGAACCACAGAATCACAGAACCACAGAATCACAGAATCACAGAACCACAGAATCACAGAATCACACAATCACACAATCACACAATCACAGAATGTGGAGGTTGGAAGAGACCTTCAAGATCATCAAGTCCAACCCAGCCCTAACCCTCAACTAGATCATGTGCTACATCCAGTCTCTTTTTAAACACATCCAGGGATGGTGACTCCACCACCTCCCCGGGGAAACCATTCCAGTATTTAATCACTCTTTCAGTGAAAAACTTCTTCCTAATATCCAACACGACCCATGAAAGCCCCTGTTGTGAGGTCCCAGCTCAGAGGCTGCACAAGCTGAGGGTTTTTTCTCACCTGGCACCACCATAAGATGGTAGGAGCACGACAGATCCAGCACAAGCTGCTCCTGGCTCCCACAGGGGCCTACAGTGCTCCAACAGACTGTGCCTGAGGGCTGCCAAATCCCACCCTGGAGCAGGCACAGCTCCTTGCACGGCCCCTTCCAGTTCTCCTGTTGAGTGTCACCCTCGATCTTCTAGCTGGCTGCAAGAGAGAATTTCACAAGTGACAGGAGTTACTGGGGGTGTGAATTGGGGAAACTCGATGTCCCCTGTGCCCCACCTGAGTTTCTCACAGGACTGGTGATGCTCAGCCTGTCCAGCCATGAATCTCAAGGAGGAAGCAAAGAGTCAGGGCCTCCAGGGCACAACTGGCCCTCACTGGCTGTGGCCAGCCCCCCACCCAAGGGCCCAGGGGTTCCCCACTGCAGCAGCACCCTCTCCAAAGCCCCTGCTGCCAGGATGGAGGCAGGGCTGCAGAGAGAACCACGGCCCTGTCTTGGCCCCTTCTGATGCAATTTCAATTTGAAAGGGAGGACATCCATGTGGAAAACAGGATACTCATTCAGTGAAGCAGGGTTAGCTAAGAATTGGGCTACAAAGGAGAGTCTGGAATTTCAAAACCTGAGACATTCAGATAAAGGTGTTACAGTCAGAGGGCACAGAGTGGGATGGTGTGATCACATTGAGGGGAAGATCTGCTTCTCCCAGTTCTGTCAGGTTTGTGACCAGAAACACCTGGTGCTCACCTGGCAAACAGCACAGGCCTTTCAGACTCTCCAGGGGCAGAAAAGCAATGTTAAGTGTCAGGACAACTGAAGGAACTGAGAAACTAATCTGGACACCAGACTCCAAGTGAAAGCCAAAATGAATTTAGCAGCCAACCTCTTTCAGTGCTTCCTAATACCCAGTAGGAATCTATCTGCTTTTTTTTGGCACTTAAATCCAGTCAATCTTTGATTCATCATTGGATCAAACATTTCAATAATTCAAGGACAATTCCTCATTCTGTGGGAACTTTAGCCTTTTTTAAAACAGAACTTGGGGCTGGAAATGCCTAGAAAGGAAGAGAAATAACTAGATCCAGTGCTCAGGTTCGTGATGCTCCACCCAAATTTCTCAACAGTCTCTGATGTAAACACAAAAGCAAATATTTGCACAGGAGATGCCAAGCAGTAGTCAACATTATGGTTTAATTTTGGATGCCAGGGGCAGGGAATTGGACTTGCTGGTCCTTATGTGTCCCTTCCAGCTTGAGATATTCTGTGATTGTGGTTCACTCTCCAAATCCTTGTGGGGCTGGGCTGATGCTGAGGACATCACAGGTTCTCCTGTGAGTTCAGGGTGAACAGAATGAATTTGGATTACAGACTGTGGTGCTGGTCTTTAAACTGGAAAAGCTAAACAACTGAGATTTAGGCCTCCAGGCAACCCCTCCTCCAGCAGCCTCCTGGGAAAGGCCTCCCTGCAGCCAAGGGCATGTCCCACACTGGGGCAGTCCAGCTCAGAGGGTTGGGAGCCCTCCAAGAGGCAGAGGAGCCCCTCCAGCCCACAGCCCTGCCCTGCTGTTGGACTCAGTGATCTTACAGGTCCTCTACAACCTTAACAGTGCCATCACTCCACCACAAACTGTGTCTCCTGTTCCCCTCATCCATCCCTCAGCAGCAGTGTGAGTGCTTTCCCCAGCACCTCTGGCTGGAGCAACTTCTGTCTTGCTGGTGGAAACCTTTCCCTAACTCCTTGTCCCAACTCCTGCCCACATGGAGCACAAATTCTATTCCAAGCCCAAAACTATTCCAAGGCCACACACGAGCAGCAAGAACACTGTTGGTGTGAACCTGTAAGCACACTCCTGCCACAGCTGAAATTCAGTGGCTCCCAGGGCTCTCCCACCTCTTGTCAGGGCTTTCCATGGTGCCAGACAACAATTTACCACCAACACTGCTCACATCAACCACAGCACACACTGTTAAACTCTTAACTCAGGACTCCTGGGATAACCCCACAGCCCCACAGGTGTGGGCATGACACAATACCTGGGCTGCACAGCTCCATCCCCACATGGAGGACTGAGAATCAGGACTGGAGATGTTGTTTGCAGCTCAGAGTTTTTAAAATCCTGGTATAAAACTCCCAGGAAAACATATATAAAACCTGCTGTGAAGTATCTCAGGTGAGGAGTGCCACATGAGGAAAAGGGGCTGAGCCACAGCTGTGACCTGCCCTAGACCACAGCAGGAGAAAAGCACTTTGGATAACCCTCCCTGGGGGCAGAAAAGATGCCCACAGCTCAGAGAACTCTGGTGGCCTCAGCCCCTGGAGCCAGAGCCCAGGCAGGTACCACTGCCCCAGAGATCCCTTCAGGGCTCTCCTGCAAGCCCTGGAGTCACCCATATTATCACAGGATAATTCAGGACCCTCAGGAGGCCTGTAATTCACCATTCTGCTCCCAACAGGCTGGGATCACACCAGGCTGTTCAGGGCTTTACCCAGCCTGGTCTTTACTCAGCCTGGTCTTTATCCCATTTTCCAGGATGAAAACTTGCAAATTAGCACAATTAGCAAGCCAAACTCACACTTTTCCCTGGGTGTTAGGAAAAGGTTTAACCCCAGAGGGTGGTCAGGCATTGAACAGGCTCCCCAGGGCTTGGAGAGCTCCAGGAGCATTTGGACAATGCCCTCAGGCACGGGGTGGGACTGCTGGGGTGTCTGTGCAGGGCCAGCAGCTGGACCAGGATCCCTGTGCTCAGTATATTCCATGATTTGTTCTGCTGATTGCCCTAGATATTGAACAAAAGCTTTATTTACCTTTTTTTTTTAAGCTGTTGTTTAGCTTTTGGCCTACACATGTCCCAGTGACATCTGATAAAACTCTGCCCACCCAGACAAACCAGAATCAGGCTGCTCAGCAGCCTTCAAACCCCCCTCCACCCCTCCCCAGACAGCTTTTAAAAGAGCAACAGTGGAGCTGCACCTGTTTTGGTACAGTGAGGCCTTGAGTTCTCCATTTTTCTTGGTATTGGGTGTAATTCCACATCTTACAGAGGTGCAGGTGAGCCCCACTCCTCAGCCAGCTGCTCATCCACTCCACAAGGACTCCTCACATCCACTCCTCACTTCTGCCTTCTGCTGAGGGACAGCCAAGGATCCCTGGCTGGGAAAGCCAGGAAGGAGGAAAGCCACCCCAAGAAACCCTGGCTGCACACACATACACGTGGTCCCTCCAGAGAACACCACAATGTGCTGGCTGGAAGGTGGAATTTTTCCAGACAATTCTCACCTGGTAGTGCTCTGCTCCCTCCTGTTTTCCCCCTGGAATCCTGTGCTGTGTAAGGGCTGTGCACATGGAGTCGGACTGCAGCCAGACCCCATCAGCCTACCCCAACCAGTTCTGACAGCAGGATCAGTGTCTCTGTCACAGAAAAACCTTCACGTTCAGGGAACAAAGCACCAACACAGAGCAGAGGTCCCTGCACAGCCCCTCACCCAGCACAGAGCACAGCCTGAGCACCTGAGAGCTGGGGACACCCACCTGAGCACACACTGGCCACAAAACTCACACTTTAGGGCAACCAGGGTCACTGGCTCTGCTGCCCACAGAGGTTTAGCTCCTCCAGCAGGGATCACTGGGTGTTGGCAGTGACCCTGGGGCCTGCAGAGCATCTCCAGGGCTGCTGTACACTCCAGCCCTGCCACAGCCTCACACTCAGCCTCACACTCACCCTCACACCCTCACACTCACCCTCACACTCACCCTCACACTCACCCTCACACTCACCCTCACACTCAGCCTCACACTCACCCTCACACTCAGCCTCTCCCCAAAGCACGGCAGAGGCAGGGAATGATGCACTCCTTGGGAAGAGGAGGGACATGCTGCATGCAACAGGCCACAGAGGAGCTTGGAGAGCAGCAGCTCCCAGCATGCAGCCACTGCACAGCCCCAATAGTGCTTTATACAGCACGACCTGCTCAAAGGAGGTGTTTCTGTTCATCACAAGACTGGCTTAAAGTAGTCTAATTCCAACAATATTAATGGGTATTCACTTTGTGGCTTCTCTGAATTTTAAATACTCCTAAAACCTGTACCAGTACATGCTGGGGGTCACCCAGCTGGGAGGAGAGGTCCTGCGGGACACCAGGATGCCCATGGGCCAGCAATGTGCTCCTGCAGCAACACAGAACAGCGTCCTGGGCTGCACTGGGAGCTGTGACACAGCTGGTGAAGGGAGGGGATCCTTCCCCTCTGCTCCACACCAGTGAGGCCAGCCCTGGAGTGCTGGGCCCAGAGCTGGGCTGCCCAGGACAGGAGACAGGGACAGACTGGACAGAGTCCAGCACAGAGCCATGAAGGTGATGGAGGCACTGAGCATCTCTGCCATGAGGGGAGGCTGAGAGAGCTGGGACTGCCCAGCCTGGAGCAGAGCAGGCTCAGGGCATCTCATCCCTGGGGATAAATACCCGGGGGGAGGCTGCAGAGGGGACGGGGCCAGGGACAGCCCCAGGGGCCACGGGCACAAAGTGACACACAGGAGGGGCCCTCTGGGCTCAGGAGACACTTCTGCACTGGGAGGGTGGCTGAGCACTGGTGCAGGTG
>JBBMKD010000067.1:1206552-1217097 GCA_037834095.1 Argya squamiceps | reverse complement strand
GTCATGGCAACGCCGGGAGCCTCCCCGGACCGGCCGGGCATCCCCGGGCCCGGGTTAGACGGGACGGGGCAGCGCAGAGCCACAGCGCGCTGCTTCCCTAAGGCACGGGTGCTGTGGATGGGCTGGAGCCCCTCTGCTCTGAGCCAGGCTGGGAGGGCTCACCTGGAGAGGAGAAGGCTCCAAGGAGAGCTCAGAGCCCCTGCCAGGGCCTAAAGGGGCTCCAGGAGAGCTGGAGAGGGACTGGGGACAAGGGATGGACACAGCGAATGGCTTCCCACTGCCAGAGGGAAGGGTTAGATGGGATATTGGGAAAGAATTGTTCCCTGTGAGGGTGAGGAGGCTCTGGCACAGGGTGCCCAGAGAAGGTCTGGCTGCCACTGGATCCCTGGAATTGTCCAAGGCCAGGCTGGATGGGGTTTGGAGCAGCCTGGGATAATGGAAGGTGTCCCTGCCCATGGCAAGGGGTGGAATGAGAGAGATGAGCCTTTTGGTCCCTCAATCAAACCATTCTAAGACTGTGTGATTAACCAAACACCCCTCTGAGAGGCATCAGACAACACCAATGGGGACTTGTCCTCCACAGCAGCCAAAGTGCCCTGGAGACCATATCAGCTCCCCAGGCCTGGTCTGGCTTTGGCACCCCCCCAGCACTCCAACCTCAGGCCCAAAGAGGGACCAGAGACATCCTCAAGATCCCTGGGAAAGGAGAGGATCACTCTGACTGGTCCTGTGGTGGAAATGCAGGATGGACACACGACTCTGGCCAAACCCAGGGCTGCTCACCCTTCAGTACTCTCTGGCCACACAAGAAGGGCCTTCAGACACACTAGGTCTGTCCCACTAACCAGCAGAAAGTGGGAGTGGAAGGAACCAAGGCTGGAAGCATGAGGGCCAAATGTACAAAAAGCTTCTGAGAACAGCCCTCGATGTATTTTGGGTGGGCTGGGGAGAGGTGGCTGCCTGCTCACTCTGACAGCCAGCTCTGGCTGCTCTGAACCCAGGGCACGGAGTGCTCCTGCTCGCTTTGGAGACTGTAGGAACAACCTCACAGTTTTAGTGTATCTGCAAGTTCCTTGCCACCTTGAGTTTTGTACCCCAAAATTTTTACCACATTAAAAATATTATGTCAGACTCTGATGAAGCAACAGATCTTGCAAATCAGGGGGGAAGTAACAATATATTTCCTCTGCTGCTACTACTTTCTTCCCCATTTTCAAATAAAACTCCAGTATAGAAAAAGATTTTCTCATATCAATCCTTTTGTGTTGCAGAGCAAAGGTCAAACACATTTGAATTAGGAGAGGAGTGAAATTCAGTCACTTGAAAAACAACCCATCAGTTCCCTGTTCCTGGCTGAGCTTGCTGTAAAAAAACAATCAGGAATTCAGAATGATGAATTTCTAGGGAACAACTACATTAGATAAAAAAAGAGGAAACAGCCCTGGCTTCCCAGTGAACCCTCTGACTGATGTAACATCAGACCATTACCCTCTCTGTGCCTCAACTTCCATCTCTGTTGGGAAGGGTCTGAACTTACACCTCAGGGGTTGGGGAGCTGTCCTGAGGAAGGGGCTCAGGGCCTTTGGCCTGAGGGCAAGTGCAACAGGAGCCAGCAGTGCCTTGGCAGCCCCAAGGGCCAGCCCTGCCCCAGGGGACATCAGGGGGGTGACTCTCCTGCCCTGCTGGAAAGGTCCCCAGGGCAGGAGTTGGCAGGAGCAGCTGGGAGGAGAGAAGGATGAGGGGTGACCCCATTGCTGTCTGCACCTTCCCTCCCAAGGGGCAGGGGCTGGGAGCAGCAACGGGACCCGGGGAGATGGAACAAAGCTGCCTCAGGGCAAGTTCAGATGGGACAGTGGGTAAATCTCCTCACCCAGAGGCTGCTCAGTGCCTGCAACAGGGAAGTGGTCACAGCACCAAGTTCAGGGAGTGTCTGCACAATACCCAGTCCCTATGGTTTCATTTTAGGTCGTCCTGCCAGGAGCAGGGGTTTGGACTCAATGATCCTTACAGATCCCTTCCAGCTGAACTATTCTGGGATTCTGTGAACTTTTGTTTACTTTAGCTTAGCTCTTTGTAATACTTTTATGATTTAATTTATTCTGCAATGGATTTTTCAACTCTGCTGTGCCTTGAGTCCCGTGAGACCCAATGTGTGCAGGGCTGTGCTGCTCTTGGACTTGCTTGGCTGGGATTCATCCCCAAAACATCCTGCTATTCACAGGATGGCAGCATTGCACACATGGCAGTGCCTGTCACTCCTGTCCTCACCTACAGTCATGTCCCAAAAGCCTGACAGAGACCTCATAAAGCAACAGGAAGCTGTTGGGGGAAGGTCACTGCAAGGCTGTGTGTGTATCAGTTTCATTCTTTCTAGGAGGATATTGTGGGTGAACTACAGAACAGTTCTGGTCTGGGCTGCCACATGTACACAGCTGACACCTGAATGATGACAAGTGGTGGGTTACACTTCCAGTGTCACAGAGTAACTGGTTTTAATTGTCAGCAAATAGAGCCAGAAAAGGTAATTGGAGAGGCTCTTTCAGAAATACTTTTCTTGTGTCTCCCATTACTGTCAGCACTTACCCCATGCTTGAACCAGAGCTGAGCAGAACAGGAGCTGCTGTAGCATCCCCCAGGTAAATTGTACAGCACCACTGTGATAACAAGGGACTGTGCTGTGTGATTTTCCCCTTGTACTGATGCTGAGCAGAACAAGGAGAACAAGAGCTGTGCAGGGGAAAGCATTCTGCACTTTACCCCACACTGCTCCCAGCAGCTCACCTGGGTCACACCAGGCCCATGAACTGTGATCCACTGAACCCCTGCTGGCTTAACAGCACTAACTTCTTATTCCCACTTACAGGATAATCCTGTTCCAGGAGCTGCACACACCAGTAATAAATCTACACCCCCCACTCCATCCACACACCAGCACAGGCTGTCACATCCAACCCTGGTGTCAGCTGCAGCTTTCCTTCCACTGTTTTTGGTACCCTGGACTGAAATCCCTGTACTCAGTTCTAACCCAAAGGAAAAACACTGGAGCAAGACTTAAGTGTCTGCTTCTAAAATTAATAAAAACAGTGTTTAAGATTTTCTAAATTAGACAACCCTGAAAAGGCACTTTCTGTGAACAGAGGATGTTGTCCTTGAGGCAGAGAATTACCCAGAATCACACCCAAAACTTGAGTCCTCGTACAAGCTGCTGTGAACTTGCCCTGAGTCATGCATTTTAGCTCAGACATCTTCCTGTGGTCAGCACTTTTTCTGTGGTGTGGATCATACCAGCTGCTCTGCCTTTCCTTCTCCCACAGGAACAGACTTACGTGCTGCAACCCAGCCTGGTAAAGACAGACGTTGCTAAAAGGGTGGAAATTTATGAGCCACTTCAGAGCAGTTTGTCCATTGCAAATTTTTACTGGATTATGAAACAGCTGAAACTTCCCCTCTGACACCTACACACACATTTAGCAAACTAATAATGTGTGAGGGAGCTGTGAGAGTTGAGTTCATATTCTGCTATTTCATCCTTTTCATCTAACTGCAAAAAAAGAGGGGTGGAAAGGGCTGATCATGGTGTAAAAGCAACCATTGTGATCCTAAGGACACGTAGATAAAATTCCCAAACTGCTGCCACTACACAGAGCAATACTTGTATTAGTTGTGCTTCTCACCTTTTAAAGTAACATGTTCCTGTTTGCTTTGAACAGCCCTGACAAAGCAGGACACAGCAAAGAGTTGCTGAGGGTGTTGCAGGAACTTTATCATCAACTGCATCCAAGTGATGCATCTTTCAAAAGATCCCAGGGTTTGCATCACCTCTCAAAGACATTCCCAGCTATTTGTTGGCATTTCCAGGCTCCTCAGCCAAGTTCCTGCTTTCACAGCTTTTGCTCTTTGATGTATGAAATTGTTCTGTGGATGTTAAGAGTGCCAACCTAAACTAGATTTCAGTAAGAATTGGAAATAGTTCAAGTTATTCCAGGTGTGAAGAAGAAATCCAAGAATTGTTTTAAATGCCCCTCCCCATTGCTCATCTAACAGTGGCTACAATCAGGATTGGGACAGTCATCTCTCAATTGTAAACAAGAGTCTGAAATTTAGAAATTTAGTCATGGAATTTAGAGGTAGAAATGTTATAGTAAGAAAAAGGAAGGTCACTAACTCGGGCCCCTCAGCTCTGCTCCAAGCAGTGATATTGCAAGGTGAGAAACTTACTTTAGTGTACACCAGACACAGAAGTTGTGCCCTTCCTCACAGCAACACAACCCTTCCTGACACAGGATCAAATAAAAAGTGACTCAAATAGAGGTTGTGGCTGCCCCATCCCTGCAAGTGTCCAAGGCCAGGCTGGAGGAGGCTTGGAGCAACCTGGTCTGGCTGCAGGTGTCCCTGCCCATGGCAGTGGGTGGGACTGAATGGGCCTTAAGGTCCCTCCAGCCCAAACCAGCCTGAGATTCTATGATTTAAGGACAAAATTTATATTTATGTCAAAAACCAAAACACATGGAGGGATGCTTTTTCAAATATAGGAAAAGGCCAGGACCAGACTGCACACACAGTCCCAGGTTCTAAGTTTCACTTCTAACAGTAGTGGTGATTTATCTTTGAAATTTGCTACAGGACACTTTGATTTTGTCAATCCTGCATCCCACATTTGATGAGAAGGCAGGTTTCCCTTTTTGTCTTTAAAAAGACAAATTTATATTGATTATACCAAATGCAAAAAAAAAAAAAACCAAACCAACAAAAAAAATGCAAAAAAAACCCCAAACAAAAAACAAACCAAACCAAAACAAACAACAAACCAACCCCACCACCACCACAAAAGCTCCAAAAACCCACAAAAAAACCCCAACAAAACAAGTCAGGTAGCCCAATTCTGAAGCACATCCCCAAAAGGTTGTTTCCAGGGTCAGGTTAAAAAATGATAATGTCAGGTGGTTTTCCCATCAAACTATTGCTGCTACTGCAGGCAAAGCAAAGCACATGGAGCCAGCATGCAGGTCCTGTGGCCTTTTACCCTTGTGTGGGGATTTATCCATCCCCTTTCATCACACCCAGAAGAGATCTCAGGAATAATCACACTTGTGATGACCAGCACACAGCAGCCTCAGAGTTCCACTCCCACAGAAAGTGCTGCTGACAGAGCTGGAGCACCTCAGTGTTTGGGTTTTGCTGATTCCTTACAGCACTACTATCACATGCACTTCCCTGCCTGCCTCACGATCTGGCACTACCAAAATCCTCCTGGCTTTCCAGAGAAAACCCATCCAGAAGGATGAGTCATGCCAAGGAATCCCTGCTTCATTTGCACAGTGAAGGGCAGCAGCCAAAGGAGACAGGCAATGTGGCTTCACTACCACAGAAAGAAATCTGGGTATTTAAAGGAGTTGCAGGTAAATTGGTTAAATGCAATCTGGCCTCCCCCTGTAATTCATGAATAAGGACTCAAAACATAAGCACTCACAGCAATCTTGGCTCAGAAAGCTCAGTGTAGCTGGTGAGGAGCCACCAGTCTGCATTGCTGCCCATTGCTGGGTGCCCCCAGCCTGAGTGGCCAGGGCATCCTCGGGCTGGCACTGGGCTCAGTTTTAGAAAGAAGGGATTGTATCTACAAAAAAGTAATGGTCAACATCCTGCTATCACAGACACAGAGTGGGAATATGCACATGTACCTTTCAACCTGCTGAGCTGCAAGCTCAACCCTAAAATGTGTATTTTACCAGAGTTCTCTGCAAAGTTTAGAGGAGCAGTTCCCTCTGAAGCCTGACCTATTCCATGATCAGAAGTATAACCAAAGCAGCTTAACTTAGTATGTCTTTAAGGGTATCTTAGGCTGTAAACATGAACTGTTCTTGCCCAGCCTGAAGTGTGTAGGAAGGCCCCAGTACGCCCCTCCCATCTGGGATCCTGCAGTAACCAACACTGCGACACCATTTTCCTGCTCATGCTAAAACACACCACCCTCAGCAAAAAGCTCCAGTTTAACCCAAACACTCCTTATCACAAATTACCACCAGGGTCAGGTGCAGATAACACTGCAGCACCCAGGCTGATAACCTGATCTTATGGCAACACCAGGCCTGAAACCACTCCAGTTCAGGTTCCAGGAACGTGAGCTCAGCACTGACCACTCTGCCACCAGCATGGATACTCACCTGCAACAGGCAAAGTGCAGCTTTTCACAGATGATCAGGAAATGATGAGAAACTGCATCTCAGGAGCATTGTTTATAGCATAAAGTTCCAGGATAGACAAGTTGGCATCAAGTCCCATTTCACACGTGCCCTGTGCTGACCCAATTCCTCTGGGCAGGACCAGAGGTGCAGCTGTCACACCCAGCCACACCTGCAGAAAGGACAAGGTGACACACTGGGACACAAAGAGCTTGTGTGCTCTCAAGCACACCACAGGAGCCTGTCAAGAGCTACCACGTCTCTCACTAAACCCAAGAAGTTTTCTCCATAAAAGCAGGGTAAGTTGTGGTTTCCCCAGCACAAGGCAGAGCAAGAATTCCATTTCACTGCAATGAACACAAGAGTTTGAGTCACCAATTTAATTTTATACAAGTCAAACTACACGTTGTATAAAGAGTACAAGGCAGTTCTAATGTTTGCTACTGCATGTTACAAAAATCAATTTAACTATAAAGGGGAATTTTTGGGACGAGTCCTATTCCACAATTTAAGTGAATTGGCAACTGTGGTTTAGCAAAGCCTTAGTTAAAACTAGAACTCTAGCTCCAAGAGATTACATTTCCAATAAAGTTCGGACCTACACACAAGAGGATTATAGTTCTCCTAGTCTGAAGCAAAACGTTAACATAAGTGAGTCAAAGGGGAGGGAAGACAGATTTCTTTACCTGGGTTTCATATCCAATGGGGATTCAAAGGCTGACAAACCATACAGCATACTAATGACTTGGACCACAGCCAAGAGACACCCTCGTGTCTGACAACAGTGACACTTGAGATTCAAGCAAGAAACGTCAGAAAGCTTTTATTCTTTCAAGTCTGGAACGAAGGGGTTTTCAGCAATACTGTAGGATACAGGTTCCAGAGTACCTGTTACCTTTAATACAGTCTCAGTATGGGGGGAATGTTCTTTTGGCAAGTCAAGGTACAACATACGTCCTCCAACTTGAGTTTATTGCTGGTCTAAATTCTTCCTAGTACTGTTACTGGTTTATAAACTGCTTCCAAAATCAAGATAAACTATGTGATCTGCCCAGCAAGGCAATCCTGCCTTTGGCAGCAAGCTGAAACTTATGAAGCTAACAATACCCATAGTTCTAATACCATGAAAAAAATAGGAAAAAAAGGATACTTTCAAAAAGCCCATATTGAAGCCTGTTTATATTCAGTTTATTTTTAATATAAAAACCACTTTGCATTTAAGAGTAGTTAAGTTACTCCTGCAGAAATGCTATAAAATCAAACTTCCAGCTCAATTTCTACAAAAGGGGGACTCTTCCTGCTTTTTACCACCATCCCACCCGGTATTGCCAAATCTGGGATACAAATTAAACCTTTATGCCTCATGACGTAGTTCTTAGGCCATTCACTCCTGCAAGAGAAAAAACCAACTTCTGAAGTACTAACATAACACTAATGGCCTGACAGGTAGGAAAATGTTCCAGAATAGTGTGCAAGGTGTGAGGAGAGTTCTAGTCCTAATCTCTTGAACTGGATCTCGACCGTGAGCGGGACTTTGAGCGGGACCTGGAGCGGGACCTGGAGGCGGCTCTTTTGGGCGGTGACTCGGAGCGAGCCTTGGCCGACGGCTGCTGCTGCGGAGAGGTGGAGCGAGACCTGCTCCTGGACCTGGACTTGGACTTAACATCCCCTTTACCATTTTCTTTGGGAGATCGAGATCTGGACCTGGATCTGGACCGGGACTTCTCAGACTTCTCCTTGGATCTGCTGTGCGAGCGTGAACCCCTGTCAGACTTGGGTTTGGATTTGCTCTTTGATCTGGATTTCCTGCTTTTGGATCGGGAACGGGAGCGGTCTTTGCTTCGTGACCTGGATTTAGACCTTTCAAAGAGAGAGAGAGTTTATTCTGCATGGCCTGCAGTGCAATTCCAGCAGCTGTAAACACCTGTCAACGAGGGAATTCCTGCAGTGGCTGAGTTAACTCTGGGCACTTACCGGGAACGGCTTTTGGAGACACTACGGGATCTGCTGCGGCTGCTCCGACTTCTCCGACTTCTGCTTCTAGACCGTCTCCTGGATCGTGACCTGCAGACATGGAAAATGTCACTCCCTTTCTCTTTGCCTGCTTGTGCCTTCCATCATCAAGGGATTGTAAAAATCACCTAGTTCCACCACCCCCCTGCCGTGGGCAGGGACATCTTCCACTAGCCCAGGCTGCTCCAAGCCCCATCCGGCCTGGACCTGGGCAGCCACAGCTTCTCTGAGAAATCCATCCTCACAGGCAAGAAGCTTCTTGAATGCATCCAATACACCGTGCTATCTAGTAGCATAATCTAACAGAGAAAAGCTGCTACAGAACTTCTCAAGAGCAAGGGTGATACCACTAGGGTGGGTTCAAGATGCTGTCAGTGCATCTTGAGGTTTCACATGTGAAAAACTGCTCACACCTGGATTTGCTGTACGATGTAAAATTTCCTTCTACAGTGAGGCCTCCTCCTATTCCTAAACCAACAGCTGAAGGTAACTGCTGAGGGTAGAATATCCATTCTCATGCTGATTGTAACCATTTTTGCTGCAGTGACCAGCTTGCCCCCCGAGTTACCTGGACCTGCTGCCAGAGTAGGATCGCCTGTGGCTGGAGCGTGGCTTGTCCTCCACCAGCCTGATCTTCCTGCCGTTTATCTCTGTGCCATCCAGCTTGTCCAGGGCACGCTTCATGTCCGAGTACGACCGGAACTCGATCACTCCTTCATTTGTACGTTCTTTGTGGGCATCTGCATAGGTCACCTCCCCAGCCTGCCTCATGAAATCCTGCAGGGAGCACAGGGCAGTTACACAACGGGGGGCTCTGCCAGCAGCACACAAACACTTTGTAGTTATTCCACTGCCACAAAATCAACACTACTATTAAAGGAAGCTATTGCTTCCTGATATTCACAACAGGCTCCACACAGAACATCAATACCTACTTTTAAATCCTGCCAACTACAGCGACTGGAAAGGTTCTCAACAATCAGCCTGAACTCTGTACGAACGGGCGGTCCGTATTTATCTCGTCCCGATTGTCTCCGACTGCTATATCCGCCACCACCCCCACCTTGATTGTACAAAGAAACAAAGTTAGCTCGTCTCCTGGCATGAAGGAAGCTCAATGTTCTGAAAAGTTAGTTTAACAGTCATATTTACTGGAGTAGGACTTTATTTCGCTAAGCCTCCAATAAACTTTGCAATTTTGCCATGATCTATATTAATGGCAAATCAAACAGACTAAAATCCTACAAGTCTGTGCTCCTAAGATCTGTTAGAGAGTGACTGCTCCTTATTAGATTCACCTTGCTAAGTTTTATTTTACAGAACATTGTAAAATATAAAACTTAACTGATTACATGCATTTCTACATTTTACAAAAACGTTTACTAGTTACACTAAGTACTTACATCACAGTATGAGGTTTTTGGTGGTGGTTTGGCCACAAAACACGCAAGGTAACAGTCACCTAGTTCAGTTTAACCAGTTTTGTCTAACCCTTGGAATCCTCACCATCACCCTGCGTCTAATGGCAAAAGGCTGCTGTCGTCATGGCTTCCGGTAAGGTCAGCCAAAGGGTCATAGGGCAAGGGTCACACAATGTATGGAAAAGCCATGGCCAGGAAAGGCAGTCATCTTAGCCTCAGTGGACACAGCCTCAGCCCCACTGGTCACTTTTAAATTGAAACATCAAGGACTTGTTAAAAAGTTTGAATTGAACATGCAACAATTTTAAAACAACATACATTTGATTTTTTTAAAAAGACAGAAACCCACCCCCCCCAACACCACGCTTCCAAACACCACCGAAAAATCAACCTTAGTACTTTCAATTACAGTACTAGGCCGTTCAAGCTCTACACAGCTCAGCCCAAGAAGCTACACGAGCGAGCCGAGCACAGAAATATTTACAACATCCCCCCTTCAGCACAACAGATTCCTGCTCCAAAACCTCCCCCCGCCCCTCCCATATATTCAACTGAATTAATCACACGAACGTTCACAGCTGAGCGATTCTCCCCCAGTTACACAACGATATTTATACACTAACGTTACTGATGCAACATCGCTGTCACATCTAAACGCTCCCACAAATAGTGGAGCCGTTCATTAGCAGAGCAAACCCTTTCTAGAATGCCGCGATTTGGCGGCCAGAACTGCTCCGGGATACCCGAGGGCGCCGCTGGTGCGGGGGAAAACGCTGCAGCGCCAGCGGTGCACCGGGTATCCCCCTCTAAACGATCCCCCCCGCCAGCCCCGGGGCTCCGTGCCAGCCGAGCCCCGCCCGCCCCCGGCCCTGTCCGCCACCGCACCGCGCCCCGCGGGGAGGGACGGGCCCAGACTCACCGCGGCTGCTGTA